>VWPW01016589.1:125583-227531 GCA_013389825.1 Crypturellus undulatus
CTGGGCTGGGCTGTGCTGGGCTGGACTGGACTGGACTGTGCTGGGCTGGGCTGGACTGGGTTGTGCTGGGTTGGGCTGGACTGTGCTGGGCTGGGCTGGGCTGGGCTAGGCAGACATCTGAGAGTCCAGAGTAGTGCTGTGGATGTCACCCCTTATCTGAGATTTATACCTGCTGAATTAATCTGGTTTAGTCCTCACCCCTCTCTGCAGGTGCTTTCTACAAAAATGACACAGCAGTAACCGTTAATAACATAGCATAACATAAAAGTCACCATAAAAAATGAAAAAGTTTAATACAGGATTACTCAGCATTTTTATGTCATTATTTAGTATTTAAAAAACAATTGTCTTGTAGCTCATAACCAGTTGATATCAAATGGAAACTAGCCTTTTTTTTTTTTTTTACTTATTGCTCTTCTGTTTGACATGGCAATAACTCAGGCTGCATACAAAGGGCATTTTTATAAAAACACATTTTGATAATTTCTAGTCCTGATCCTTTTTAAAGGGTATGAGTTTGAGCACATTGCTATTACCCACTAATTTCATGGTCCATGGCTGAACATAAGGCTGTAATTCAATTGTGGGTTTTTCTGATATTACAAACAGCAAGAGTAATGCTGATTTACATTCTCAGTATTCACTGAGGACTACATATTGTTATTTATAATATAGGCAAGGGATTTTGCAGACACCTAGTCATTAAGTTATTTAAAGTCTGTCATGCTAGAAAAGAAGACTTAATCCATAGAATGTAGAAAGGGAAGGATTACAGTGCTGGAGATCTCAAAAGGAAGAGATTACTGAGAAAAAAATGAGCACTTGCTAAGGAAAAATCACTTGTAGGCGAGAAACAAACAGTGTGCAGCGAGCAGGCATGTACAATCAATTTTTTAATAAAAACTATTATGGGGCTAATCACATACTTAAATCATTGCATTATAATATATTTATAATAGAATAAATTTTCTCGATAATAATACAAAGGAATTAATCAACAAAATAATGAGGATCTCATAGCTAATTGTGCTTGTTCTGGCAGATATCTATTTCATGTAACATTCAGATGAATAAGAAAGTACTCTCATAAATGCTGTAGAAAAGCTACTGAAAGAAGTGAAATCAATAGCTGTCCTGAAACTGGTACCTGAAGAGAAATATTTTGCAGGGCTTACAGCTCAATGGGAGCCACACACTGCTGTAACACTTGATCTAATATGAAGCTGAGAGGGCTTGATCTGCTCCAGCAGACCACTCATCTGTGGATGACAGATAAAGTCCCCCTGACCACACTGCCAATAGCCATGTGCTTGCGCTGAAACTTCTCCTTAAATGCTTTGGGTTTTGAGGCAGGATATTCAGCCCCTTGCAACAACAAAACCTTTAATGAAGAGTGATTAGCAGCCCAGAATCACATTTTACTGTTCTCAAGGTCAAAATCAAAGTTTTGTTCACTCACATTCTGTGACTCATGCTCCTTAAGGCACCTGGGTTGCATATTTAAATTATCATCATCTCACAGTCTCTACACAGGCAAAATGTCCTTTGGTCTAGCTATTAATTCTACAGGTCACATTCTGGGCTCTTTATAATAGCATAATCCTTTTTCTTTCCTTGTTACCAGACTCTGTAAATCAAGGATGATGAAATGTATCTTTGACAAAGGACTGCTTTTGTTGCCACTGCCAGATGTAGCGGAATCGACCTGCTTTGACACATGGTAGGAGAGGAGGAACCCTAGGCACTCATGCATGGAGCTTACATCTATCTCTTCAAGAACAGCGAATCCTGCTGCTGGCAGAGCCGTGCCAAGGCTGTACCAAGAGCACCATGTTTCTCCCACCCGCTCCAGCTTCTGGTGCTGCACAAGAGGAGGGAGAACAGCTAAAAAAGGCTGAGAGTAGAGGAGGTAGCCAATGAAAGATGTGTCCTGCTGTCACTCCAAGAGCGGGTGTTGGTGGCCCTACCCAACCACTATAGCTTTACAGGCAGAAGAGGGCAGGAACAATCAGAAAAGTTGTGACAGGGTCAACCCAACATGTTCTCTGGTCCTCTAGAAAGCAGGGACCTGTGCTCTTTGACACCCTCACTAATGTGGGAGGTTCAGGGACACCAGTTTCCTGAGTATAGACCTGGGCAGCTGAAAAAAAAGGAAGGAGATGTTAAAGATGATTCCTCTGCTATATACTGTCCTCAACAGACTGCTCAGGGAATTTACTTTTATTAATGTCTACCCATGGAGTTCATGAAAAAAATAAGACTTGTTCAGCTAAATTAGGATCTCTATAATAGAGAAGGCTGGTCAAAAAAGATAACAGCATTGATCTAACATCAGCAGAGCAGAAAATATTTGACTTGATATTTTGCACTTTGATTAAGAAACTAGGACAACAGAAGAATTTCCCATGATAAGTGGATTAAAAATTAGTGAGCCGATAAATCTCAAAAGATAACTGTATATGAATGATATGAATGTATTTGCATGTGCTGCTCGTGAGGGCCTCCAGAGATCTATTTTTGCTTTTGTAGTGTTTAATACTATTCCCACTGACCTAGAAGATAAGTTTTGTAGATCACAGTCTGAGGCGGGGAAGAGTGAATAGGACCTGTCACTGATAAAAAGAATGGTGTGAAAGTGCCTCAGACAGGTAAAATGTGAAGGAAGAGGGATAAGTAACTCACATCCAAGATTAGTAACTCTAACCTGGGAGATGATATGAAAATCTTATATTGACAATCTCAATATAAATAATTATGCCAACACAGTTCAAAAGACTAAAAGAATTCCAGGGTATAAAATAAAGGAAATTTCCAATACAAGGATAGAAAATCATTTTTTTATGTGTGGCAGGAGTATGACTGTGTCATGGAGTCATGCTCTAGGTATCCAGATAACTGTTGAAAAATTAGAGTTCAGGGAGGAGCCCCAACAAAGGTTAAAGGATTGGAATATATATCTCATTCTATTTAGTTTATCAAAGAGGAGGTTTAAGGGTGAATAGATCAATTTTTGAAAATCTATGTTGGGAAGGAAAACACTGACAATGAAAGACTTTTTAACTCAGTAGACAAGGTACACAATTTAAACATTATAGCCTGTGGTGAATTCCGAAGCACTGGAGGTAGTTAAACTTAAACTGGCTGTTTTGCTGAAAGATACATTTTTATGTCTTCATTCAAGCACACAATAATACAAGAAAGGACTATTTTGCCTATGCTGCATGAAAGATCAGAATACAGCATCTTAACAGCTCTTTCTCACCTTATAATCTTTGAGCATTTATTTTGCAAAATGTTTACCTCTATAATCTCTTATTTCAGAGTCAATGTTTTGAGAATTTTCTTCTTCCCTCTGCTCCAAGAATTTTATTATCTGAGGAAAAATGACTTTAGTAAATTGAACTAATTTTTATCCACTGCTCTGACCAATTTTGCTTCCAAAAGAATGGCACAGTAGATACACTGGGCATTTTATGCTTTTTATTTTTTCTTCTCTTGAGTACCTGGCTCATTCACAGTCCCAAATGTACAACCAATAGGATTAAGCTTATAAGAATAATTAAATTTTCCATTTGACTGCCAATCCAAAACATTGAAAAAATACCTCACTAAAAAAAACAACAGAAGAAAAGTATTAGAGTGGAAAAATTCATTCTCAAGTATTTGACAGAGAAAAAAAAAAGAGAGAGAAGGACTAGTGCAAAAATATGTTACAAGTGAAAGAGAGACAGAGAGGAGAAGGCAGGGATGACTAGGTAGTTCAAATTCTCATTCTTGGTGTTAAGAAATCTGTTGAAATCTCACAGCTTCCATTGGACTGTCCAAGGTGTAATGCATCCCACTTTGGGACCTCTGAAATATGTCCTGCTGAAGCAGTTCTACCTAATAAGGACTGCTTAAATATTCATTCATGAAAGGAAAAGAGAAAATATATCACTAGAGGAGCTGCAAAAAAAAAAAAAAAGAGTGAATGAAGGGGGCATCTGGCACAGGCAGTCTTTTAGGGAAACACCAATTTGGGACACATATGGCTAAGCAGTGAAGTCTTTTAATGGCAATAAGTTCACCATTGAAAGGTGAGCAGGAGGGGGAAACACTTGGAGTGAGTTTGGGAATGGCGAAAGTCAGGGGATATGTCAGCATATCTCACTGTCGCTTCTGGGACAGTAATCTCTTCCAACATTTTTTCTCCAAAATAAAAGAGAACAGGAATCACTGCTTAGCTAGGGGGTTGATGCTGGGTAGCATCAACAAAATGGCATCCACACTGCCCAGGGCTAGTTCCCTCTATAGCAAAATTATTTTGGAGAGCTGAATGAAGGAATCCAAAAAGTCAAACAATATCTCCATCAGCAAGATAAACTTTTTCATTGACTCAGTACACATTTAATAAAACAGACTAAAACCAAGACTGAGAAGCAACCTAGAACTCCTTATACCATGGTAGCAAGGATTCTTTAAGTTTGCAAGAAAGAAGGGGTTTCTATTTGTCTTTAACAGTCTGTGTGAATTCTTTATTCATTAAAAGGAGTACTGAAAGTAAACGTAGCGCTATCTGCAGGCTGGTGCTAGGACCATATTCATCATTTAGCAGAACTATGCCTGGTGACCCCCAGACAGGGGCTAGTGTTAGGGTTAGGGTTAAGAGAGAGAGAAATCCTAGAGGCTGTGGAGAGTGGGGCTAAAAAGGTCTTAGCAAAGGCGATGTAGCGCTACATGCAGATTGGTCCTAGGACCCTATTTGCTGTCTGGCCGGAGGGACGTCTGGTGACCTCAGGCTGAGGTTAGAATTAAGAGAGAGAGAAAGCCTAGAAGCCCATGGGGAGCAGAGTTAGAAAGGGCATGCCAAATGGTAATGAGTACGAACCGAAACACAGCAAATTTCATCTGCATATGAGAAAGATCTTCTTTATTGCTAGTGTGAGAGAGCGCTGGAACAGGCTACTTGGTCTGATTGTGTCGTCTCAATGTTTGGAGATCTTCAAAACCCGTCTGCGTGCTAACCTGTGCCGCGTGCTTTAGATGTCCCTGCTTGATCAGAGATTTAGACTAGATGATCCCTACAGGTCCCTTCCTGTGAGTCTGTGAAAAAAAAATGCATCACCCGTTTCCTGACAACACTGCCAAGCCAGCATACTGTTTTCTTTGCTTGTATTTAATGTCCGAAATGAAGGGATTTTAGAAATAGAAATCTATTTAAATATGTAAATATAGTTTCAAAACTACAGTTTCAAAAAAACAGCAAAAATGGACCATTTTAGCATTCTAGTATTTTTGCCATTTTCACCGTGAAAGTTCACAAAGGATGAATGCATGATTGCTGCTGGTCTAACACTGTTTCTTTCTTTATATATTTAAGAGATTAAATAAATAAAATGTAAAAACGCATATCCTATATGAACTGCTGTAATCACAGAAGTTGTCACGGCGAAACATCCTGGTTCCTGTGTGACCAGTGTGCCAATTTGCTTTTGGCAAGAGCCCAAGCCCAGAGAGAAAGGGGGTTGATGCACAGCTGGGTCTCACCCCAGCATGAAGCCACGATGTTGATTTGGATCCAGGAGCTCAGAACCTCTTGTATTTGTAGACAGGTGGAACGCTGTGTCTGCAGTGATGGCTCAAAACAGCAGTACCCAGGGTGTGGAGAGTAGTTCTGCCGCTAGGAGCTTGAGTGGCCATGCCCAAGGCCAGATCATTGGTAAGAGTGGTTGTGCACATACATCGTCTAATCAGTTGCTAGCACAGGTTTCCTCAGAATGCAGAGGTATCTGTCTATACAAAATCAAGGGAATTATACTTATGTGTGTAGAAACAGACCCTCCATACCTGAGTACTTAGTTGCCTAGACCTGACATGAGGCACAGAAGCTCGGTAGTGGAACCTCATCCACCACTCATATCGCGCCTCTTAAGGAGACAGGCAGAAGACTCCAGGCTCTCTGCCTCAGTTTATTGCCAGTTATCACACATTTTAAAGGTCTGAAGTGTTAAATTTACTACTCAACGCTTATTTCTAATCGGTGACTAACCTAAAACTGGTTCCTGCTAACAAACAACTCAGAAGAGGAGATTTAAGAACTGCCCAAGATCTAATAATCTATTGACAATATGGCAGATAATTACTGATAATCCTAGCTTAAACTATATGGCCTTTAAGGCAAAAGATGCTCTTTCTCTCTGTGTTTTTAAAGCACCTGCTGATCTGAGGTCCTACAGCACTGTCACAGAAACTAAACACCATATTAAATTAACAGAACCTGTCCTGAATTAACTCTCTATCTACCTCCACAGCAGGTCTAGAATGCAAAAAAATCTATTTTGCTTAAGGGAATCTTTTTTCACAAAATAGAAGTTACCATAAATTAAAATAACTTTATAACAAAATAGGAAGAAAGGAAGCATGTTTAGAAATTAAGTGAATACTTAGAGTGCAGATTAAGAGGATAATGAATCCAAATGTACTTTTTTTTTTTTTTAAGGTGAAATCTTTTACACAAAAATATAAATTCCTGCCCCATATAATAACTCTTACAAAGCAGTGAAATGAAGGAACAAGAATATTAAGTTAGAAAATCATACCAGTGTAATATGGCTACACATTTTGCTAGATCTCTTCAGAGTTGTGCTTTTTCTCAGAAAACTCATTCATGTAATTAATTGCGAATTTCATAAGCCCTGCTAAGTTCTATCTTCGCTGCAGTTCCCCACATCCGAAACCAAGAGATACAGAGGGCTAAAACGGGTAGTGGGGGGGCTACTTTTGTCACTGCTAAAATGGAGACACTGGGGGTGAAGGACTTCCTGAGGTGCTGCAGGGCATGAGTAGTGCCCTGAAGGTGCTATGTGGGCATCTAAGGAGGTCTTGCAGCCACGCACAGTGCTGGGCAGGTGGAGGAGACCGTGTGGATGTCACTCTGACCTGGGTCTGGAGGCACCGTTCACATCATCCTGAAAAAGTCTTCAGAAAAAACGGTTCTGCAGAACTGTGTTAAGCAGTATGACCAGAGGTACCTATGGAGCTCTGCATCTGGCTCAGATAGATAGAGTCATATGCGAATAAGAAAATTTTGCACACAGGTCAGGAAGTTTGAAGTGATCTAACAATGATGGGAAGGTGTTTTTTGGGTCATGGGAATTTGTGAGCATAATGAACAAGGAACACGTATGATCGTTTCTCATTTTGACTGTACTCTACTACATTAAACATATATGAATATTCACTGACAGTGAGTTATAAGAACAGTAATCAGACGAAGCTTCTGAGAAAAATATTAACAAGGGTTTTTTATTTCCTTTACTTATTTGAGTCTTTGTTCTTCAAGGTTTCAAAACCCATGATTTCCTTTCCAGAAAATTGTGTTTGTATGTGCACTTTTAGATCTCTTTGGTGCTAGCAGCAGTTAAGCAAACATTTAAAACATAATGCATCATCAACAATTTTTCCGAATATGACTTGGAAGACTGGGGCGATAATCACAATTAGCACCCTGAAAAGCCCCGCTGTGACTTAGGACACATGTGGATGAACTTCCAGTAGGGGATTATTATCCTTTTTCTCATATTGAACAGCAGAGAATAGAGATCTTATACATTGAAGTTTACTGACTACTGTAAGTGAATATTAAAATTTTGTCCAAATAGACTAACGACCAAATAGACTAACCTCCAAAGCAGTGTTTTCTAGGTAGCACTCTAGAGGACCAAAAATTTTCATGCTTAAAGCTAATTTTTAATATGAGAAAATACTGAATGCACTTTAGAAGGGCTCTGCAGGGATCTACAGTTGTCATTCCTTAACTGCATAAAATAAAAGATGCACATTTTAACAAAAACCTGATTGTTGTTAAAATTCTTCCAAGCACAGAAACATTTTTTACTCTGATAAAACAACCCAGCTACAATTGCCTGAGTTCAAATTAAACTTAACCACGTTTTTAAAACTAACCTGGCATTAAATAAAGGGTATATTTAATAAATGTGGATTTTAGATAATCAGAATCGTAGACTAGTTACAAGCTGTGCTTTTTCATCATAGACATTTATATCATCTCATTCCAGTTTCCCAGCAAGTGTGAAAAGAGTTCAGACAAAAAAGAAAGAACGAGTCACTGTAAGACTTGCACTTTAAACTTCTTTCATTCAGGGATTTTTTTTAATATATTCTGGAGAAGAGACTACACAAATTAAAATAGTACAAATATCAACTGGAACACGTTGTAATAGTCTGCCTTTAAAAAAAAAAAAAAAAAAAAAAAAACTTTTGTCATGTCATAATAATGACTACTTTCAAAGGTGCCATTTGCCAGTCCCACACAGTGTAGGAGGGCTGAATGAAAGCTGCTGCTTCTGCCTCCAGGCTGAACCACACAGCAGACTTGTCCAATAAGCAAGAGCTGAAAGGATGGATGCTATATAACATCCTTTTACAATCGTTGCTCTCACAGCCATGCTTTGAGCTGCTCTTAGATTTAATTTTATTTTTAGGGGGTTTTAATGAGAGTAAGTGTCTCTCATCTTCTAACCCCAGTGAGTCATATTTGTGCTTTTAACTATTTCACCTGTATTTCAGTGAACAAGAGGCATGAAGAACAACTATTTTCAAGCAAAGATAAAGCAACCTCCTATTATTAGGCTGCAATTTTCCTCCTCTGCAAGCAGCCTATATAAAGACCCATCCGTGGACATTATTTAAATGTCAATCAAATTTTTGAAGACTGACCATCCCTGGGACTGATTTATGACAATTTACAGAGGTGACTCTCTGCTCCTTTGCTGACAAGCTAATGAAGTGCACAAAATTCTGGGTGGTTGCTCAGTTGTAGTGAATTGTACCTGAAATATAATATGTGGCTGGATTTATGTGTCAATGTCTAATTTTTTAGCAAAAAGATTGAGCAAGCACTTAATTTTTTTGCCCATAAACAACCCACAGAAATTAAATCATTCTTAGTTCAGCCTGGAGCAGAACTAAATGCCTTAATTTGTTCTCTTATACTGATAGTATTTCTGTTAATTGATACATTCCATTGCTTATTTGTGCTCTCAAAACACTGTTACTGTTTTTAAGTCCTTCTGTTTACACTTTCATAAAGCATGATTCCCACTCGTCTCCCACTAAAGCCACAATATCTGCTCAATAGTCTCTCTTTGAAGGCAAGTGCTGAGATTTGACCCAGTCAGGTTCACGTGTCATATGTCAGTTCACCCAGCTGTGTTCACACTGCAGGCCTGATTGATAACTGCCTTATGCTTGTTCTGCCCTCTTCATTTTCCAGCTGTGGCAAGATAAATCAGGGCATATTCCTTGCCTTCCTTGCTGCCCATGTGTTGTCCTCCAACACTAGTCTGGGACTCTGGTATTCATTGTTCCTTTTTTTATGAAATGCATGAAGCACTTCATGAAGTCAAGAGCCAAGAGCAAAAGAGCAAAAGTATGGGGAGAAAGAAGGGCAAGCACGGTAAGAACTTTCAGTCTTCCCTCTGGGATCGAAGCATTTCATACAAGTTCTCAGCCAGCTGCCTAACAACTCTCAAAACTTGGAGCTTTATGAATAATGGGACATGATTCAGTTGGACCCCAGTTACTGACGTGCTGCTGGCAGAATGCATTCAGTCTGCAAAACATCTCATCACGGCTTAGAAGCTCACTTTGATGGAAGCTCATCGTGTTGGACACAAAACTTCCATGCGCACAGGCCCACTGTGAAAAGCAGATTCTGTTTCTACAGGAACAGCTTTGCTCCTCAAAGCAACAGAAGTTTCTGTCACAGGAGTTTCTGTTCAACATGGTCAGATGCTTGGGAAACGGGCAAAGTGAGGATCTTGGATAACTGCTTTGGAAGAGACAAGGATGTGCATTACTAGCATTGTTATAAAGACAAATTGTTCAGTATTGCCAATGAGCGTGGGATGCAATATGACAAACACGATGGTTGACACAACACATTCCAAAATGAAAGGAAGTCCCCAGATAGGATGTACATCTTGTTATGCCTATTGGCTCATACAATTATTCAAAACAGAAAAACTGTCACCTATTTTTTCAAGACAAAGTGAATCATGTTATTCCCACAGAAACATTATACATACCAGTCAAAATTATGAAACCCACATACCCGAAAGTCTATATGACCTGGAAGAGAATCTGTATCAATGGAGAGTGGGTATGCTCTTGATCATGAGAGAGGATGCTCAGCCTCTCTTTTGTCTTGGAAGGCAAGGGACATATAACCATTGCAACATTTCTCTCCTGCCATATTTTCCATGTATTCAGATGTATTCAGATTTTCCACGTGCATTCAGATAGCTAGATGGGAACTGTTTCCAACATCAGCACAGTCGGTGGCAGTTGCATGAGTGTGGTCTGCTCAACTTTAAACACTATCTACAAGAATGTTACTCCATCTAGAAACAACACTGGGGGAGAATAAACTGGTCCTTGCTCCCAGGCCCATGTAATCTGCAAGTATGTTGCCAGAATAGGAAGTAGTGCCTAACATGTCGGTACTTTTTTATTCCAAAGCATTTTTTCCTGCAATGCCTGCCTCCATAATTTCTGTGCAAATAACAGGCAGAGGCTCCCCATGTCCAATCTGTAGGAACATCAAGCTCACTGATGCCTCTGCCCACCACTGCTATTATTTACCGCCTTGAGGTTTTTTCTCCTTTATTCTGGAATGATGCCTATACAGAGTGCAGCCCACTCTATCTTGCTACTCTGGGAGCAATTCCATTCCAGAGTCCAAATCCCAGTGACAACCTCTTTGCTTCATATGGTGCATATCAGCCATTCAACATCCAGGTTAGCTAAATGTTTTCAGACCTTTTCATAGCATAATAATCCTAGAATCCCTCTCTCCTCAGACCTCTGCCCCTTCTGAAGTCTATGCAAAATAAAGGCTGTATAGTCTGCTTGGTGAGATGAGGTGCCTAAAGAAGCATGGCCTTCTGTACCCCTAATTTTCCTGTGACTTTACATTTACCCCTGTTTCAGACAGTCATATTTGGGAAAGTCAAGAGTTGCTACCCAGATTCACGGCTGTTGACACACCACACTATCACTTTACTGGAATTAGTGCAAAGTAATAAACACATGAAAAAAGTAACTCCATTCAGATATTTTTGCACTGAGAGTTGCTAAGTATCAGCAAGAAAAGATCACTTCTAGTCACTGTGCACAGTTGGTTGAATCTGTACAAATTTACAGCTAGTCATCCCTGTTATAACAGAGAAGAACTAGAAAAAAAGTTCAAAGAAAGGAACTAGCATTAAATACATACTATAAAAATGATGCAGAAATGGTGAATAAGAAAAATGATTATTCACTCTTCTTCACAACAACAGAACTAGTCAACATCAAATTAAAGTGTCAGGTAACAGGTTGAAAATGCGGAGGAAAGAGAAATTGAACTCTGTAGCAATTATTCACCAGCTTCATTTTTGTATAACAGCTAATCTTCTTTAGTTTGCACTTCAAAATTGAGTGAGAGACTGTGCGTAAGGAAGTCAGCCTTAATGGTTACATAATGTCATGCATCCTATCAGAGTATTTGCTGAATGCCCAGCCAACACAGGAAAAACTGGGCCACTGTCATGGAAGGTTCAGGCTTCACGAACTGGCAAATGTTGTTGCAAGTGACAGAGATTTAAGGCAAAAAAAAAAAGAAGTGATCTTTTCTGATAAGGGTTTGAAGAATCACTTGACAACAAAGGCCAAGGAGCCTCAATTATTTTGAATCGTGACAGCAGGAGGTACTTTCATATACAGGGATGTAGCACTGTGAAACTTCATATCATTGTTATTACTCTGATATTTATGGCAGCACCAAACTGTTAAACTAAAATAATCAGAAAAAAATGCAATACAAAAATGATATTTACATTCTTACTACTCTTTAGTATGTCATAACAGGAAAGTGATCTCAGGGAGTATAATAATAAGGAAATGATAGCAAAGTACACAATAAAATAATCTCTTTTGCACTTCTGGGAACATACGCAATTCTCAAAATAAAACTGCAAAGCTTCTGGTTGTCAGTAGAGAATCTGCAATGGCTCCGGTTAAGTGAAATATTCCAATTACATTAAACTAGTGAAACTGTGCATCTTGCTGTCAAAAACAGCAAGAGGAGGGGCAGCCTTACTGCATATCAGACATCCAATCCCTCGTTCTGTGTTTTGGACCACAGTAGCATGGGGAGAGGCTCAGGAAAAACACAGCAGCAGGAAGATGAAGAAGGGCAGAGTGGGTGAGAAAGATTATGATTACAGAAGCACAACGCTTGCCGGGTGAAGCAGGTTTTGGAAGAACTGTCATTAATTAAGGGGCACAGTAATAAAAGGTTCAATTAAAACCCATTTCTCTGTTCTACTCTTTCCTTCCCTCCCCAGGGGCATGAGAAATCATGAGCCCAACGTGTGATTTTCTTTCACTGGTAATTACAAAAAGATTATCATTTAAGCAAACTAAGAACTATCACAGCAGGTTATGATGGGAGTCTTCTGGTAGAACAGAGAAATATAAAGTACAGTCACCTACGGGAAATAATCCCCCTCCTTTTCATGAACTACAGAAGCAAGGCTTTGAGGGAGCCATAGATTGTAAGTAATAAGGACAATAGAGTCATTAATGTCTCAAATATGTCTTAAATATGACAGGAATTTAAGAATAGACTCTGGTCATAAATGAGGAGTAGGTTTTCACCTTCAGTATGCTGCAATGACCGAAGTCACCTTTACTGCAGCATCCTGAAGTCTGAGTGGAGAGTGACCTGGCAAATGCTAAAAATGATCATATGTACATCAATAACGGTAAATAAGCTGCTGTGCAGTGATAACTCACATTCCCTCAAAAGAGGGGGTAGCATGAGAGGAAAGACCAAGCTTCTGCATTTTGCCTTTTGGGGGTAGTTTATTTACACAATTAATAAAGGACAGTGACTGACTTCAGTAGAATCCACATATTACCCAGGGTCCTCAAAATGCATGAGAAAATCTTAGATCAGGGACGCAGTTCTTTTTTTTTTTTTTTTTTTTTNCAGGGGCGCAGTTCTTTTTTTTTTTTTTTTTTTAACCTTAGACACTACAGGTTCATTTTAAGTTTTGTAGTGTAGGGTACACACTACCTGTACCCTAGGTTAAAATTTAGTGAAGTTTTTCTCCCTCAGATTGCAAGGGATAAAGTTATCTGAACACTGTATGTCCTACATTACATATCATGAAATATTTAATGAACTGCTTGCAGGACTTTGTTTATGGGAAATAAAATAAATGCAGTATGAAATGGAATTTTTTTTATGTCCAGGCAATTTTATCAGCTGTAATGACTTCAAGACCTTTTGAAATCTAGAAAGAGAATTGAGGATGTATTTTTTTTTCCTTCTCCATGAAAAGATTTATATAAAATCAGTTGTCTGGTCCCAAGATGCTCATGACTACTCCCACAGACAACTCTGAGATAAGAAAAAAGATTTGTACTGTGAGCAAGAGGAAGTGTTCGTTACTTTTAAAACTTGAGATTACTCTTCATTTCTTATGGAGAAACATCAAGACTTCCCTAGCATAAAGCACTAGATGCTGACTTAAATATATTGTTTTTTCCAGTGACATTAACTTGACCTTTGACAGTCGGACACTCTTCACAACCTAGAGAAAATTGAGGCTGTTATCTAACAGAGAAAGTTAGAGGCTTCAGGAAATGCTTTAGCATCCATTCTTCAAAATCCTGCTTGGAGATAGGCTAGTAACTATGGACTTTTTCCATTTTGTACACTCCTTTTAACGAGGAATCCTGAAAACAAAAATTTTTGCTTAGGTAAAATCTGCTTCAGTAAAATCTATTTTCTGGATAGGATTTAATACTAGTGAATATTGTGCTACTGCATCTTAGGACTGAGAGTTTCTAATGTTTTGTTTTATTTCTACTTCCCCCTCCCTTTATTTTATTTTTTTTTTTTGTATAACTTCCTAGCAATTGTCTTCTTTCAGGCGCCTCAAATATTATTAATGTTTAGAAATTGTTTGGACAAAGTATAATTCAATCATCTTTTTACTATTAGTACATCATTTTATCCTAACTCATAATTTCAGCTTCCCTTATTTGACACTTGTATGGAGATCAGGGCTACTGGCAAAACTCTTACAGACTGGTTCTGATATTCCTGGTAGGATTCAGTAAGAAAAGCTGAGCACTGAGACATTCCAAAGCCCAAGCAAGTAAAAAGTAACTTTCCAGCCCTAGGAGGACTTTGAAACAAACCCCAAAGATGTATAACAATTCTTTTTAAGCGAAAAAATATTGGTTTGTCACTCTGAGATGACAAGGCTGGTGCTTATGCCAGTGCAAGCTGATGTGACTTCATTAATGCTATTTCTATTAAATAAGATACAACTTCGAATTTACATGTTTCATAATATATGAATGAAGTTATCTAAACAAATTTCAGTATTCTTCCTTACAACGTTCACCAAAGTTTAGCTCACTGTTCTTTTCTTTCCCACTTACATATACATTGATACTTATTTCTGTATAAAGAGCTGCACATAGTGGTCATCTGTAATCAAGAGGCAGACTTTAATTCCTTTATTCAGGATATCCTGAGAGTCAGGATTAGCAGACAGATTGGCACACCCACAGGAAACCATTTCCAGGCACAAGAAGAACAAGAGGGAGCAGGACAAGGGGAGCAGGAGTAGTCAGTGTAGTTTACAAAGGGGAAATCTTGCTTAATTCAACGTTCCAAGCTTTCTATGGTTAGATGACTGGTTTGGTGGGTGACGGAAGAGAAGATGTTGTTGCTTCTCTTGACTTACTTAATAAAGCTTTTGATGCTGTCTCCTGTAACCTCCTCATAGACAAGTTGATGAAATACAGACCAGGTAAGAGGACAGTAAGCTGGACTGAAAACTGGCTATATTAGGAGCAGCATCATGAGCCAGTTGAGGAGGAGGAGGATCCATCCTCTCTCCTCAGCACTGCTAAGGCCACACCAGGAGTGCTGATCTAGTGCTGGGCTGCCCAGTACCAGACAGGCATGGACACAACGGAGCGAGTATGCCAAAGGGTCACTAAGATCATCGGAGCGTCTTCTTTTGAAGACTGGAGCATTTTCTTTAAAATGTTTGTTTGTTTTTTTGTTGTTTCAAATAAGAAGCTGAGTACTTTAAAAGTAGAAATAATTAAAGAAAAAAAGTAAGGGAAGGAGGGGGCAGAAACATGAGTAAAACTGAGGAGTGAATGATGTTCGATTCTGGAGAAGATATTCATAGACAATATTGAAGAAATAAAAATGGTGACATGCCACAGACGACGGTCTTGCCTTTCACCTTTAAGTTTTACAGATTTTTCAGTGAAAGGGCAAATATAACAATGGGGTCTCTTGAAGTCATTCTTGGACTTTACTCAGAAAGTCAGAAAAGTGTAAGTAAAAGTCATTTGAAAAACCACTACCTGCAATATACTCAATGTAGGTCAAACTTATTCCAAGTCTAGTGTAAACTCCTTTTAAAACATTTAAGCAAACTCTACTTCAAAACCGCTACTGATACGCCCCAGCAAAAGTATTAATTGCCTAACATAAACTGCAAATCTTAATATATCAGGCTTTTATTTAACTACAAATAGTTTTCAGCTAAAACTCTGGAGAAGAGTTTTAATTAATAATACAATAGAACACCTTCTGTCATGGAAGCCACTAATACTGGGCAGCATATCAAAAAATATGTGCATATATACAGATGAGGTGTATCTGATGCAAATTAAAATGTGCAGTTATGCTACTGTAAATGATTTCACTTCCTTTTCAAATGCATCTCAGATATCAGGATTTTACTCATTTGTTTATACTGATTTATATATTTGATTCCCTTTGAGACTATTTGGATTCAGCCATTAGCCAACAATGGAACTGCTCAGATTTGGGTCAATATCAATATCTTCCCCCACTAGCAGCAGGGACAACTAGCATATGCTTTTTGCAAGCTGATGTAAGATCCAAAGTTGCCATTTCAAGATTCAATCAGGTGTTCTTTTAGTTTGGATAATGGAGAAGATCACAGTCAGCTTGATGAAGGAGGGATTTACTAGAAAAGTGCTTAGAGATATAACAAAAGAACAATTTTCAAGCGCTCTGCTGAAGTGGTAAAAATATTCACTTTGAAAAGCTTTACTTATTATGATATTTATGTCTAGACTCAAATATTAAACTCTTTAAAGCCCAGATATTTGACTGATTTTAACACTCTGTCACTCTCATTTTACCACAGTTTTTAATTGACAATGTATCTGCATATCTTCATGGGTTTTATACCTGTTGTCCTTTTATTCACTGAGGAGTGTTATTTTTGCAGCCCACACTTCTGGGCATAGCTGGAGCTCTCTTCTCTCTGTTCTCCATGTGCTACCAAGAGCTGTGACCAGAGATGATTTCAGGGGCAAACTGAGGAAACTGTCTGGAATGTTTTAAGGAGAGCTTAAACAGAAATGTAAGTCACTCGGTCATCACATAGGAGGAGAAAAGAGGCTTCTCCCTTACCTTCTAAAGCTAAGACACCTTTTGAGCCCATTTCCAGGTCTCTCAGAAAATACTGTATTTTTTAATGATGTCACTTATAACTTCATCCTTTTTTGTTGTTGTTCTTGTTGTTCTTGTTGTTTTCTTTTTGCCTATGAATACCAGGTCTGCACATTACTAGATTAACTCATAATACCAATTTGCTGTGGTTAGGAACAAGGACACAGCTACATTTTATTTCGATTATCCAGAACACACTGTGAAGGGTTTAACTGGCTTTATCCTTCATGCCAGCTGCATGAAGAGAGAGGATACCTGATCCAGCAGCAAGTCTGATTGGACAAAGTTGCCACTTTTTTTACACAAGTTTGAACCGTCACAATATTTACAATATTTAGTGGTGAGCATCATGTGAAGGCAGGTTTTAGATCTGGTAATGTGAACTCTAAAACTGGGTTTATTCTCTTACACAACTACAGTCCTGGTAGCCCCTGGAACACTGTCTGGATTTTGGGAACAATGTCCGGATTTGGGGGAAAGAATCTCTTACACAGACCATCACTGAAGTAATCCGAGATTAAAGTCCATTTAAGAAAAGATAAGGGCTGAGAAGGTCTTTTGGGGATCTCTTATTTGCTCTCATGCAGTGTGCTATCATTAACATCATGTAGATGTCCATGAAAGTCCCTGTTTCAAAAACATGCAGAAATAAGGATGCACATTTGTAAATTAAACACATGAGCACCAGGTTTCATTACTGGGACCTATATGATGAACTGGCAAGTAATGAGGATATTAAAAAGGAGACAGAAATAGGCTTTGAATAGATGGAAGTCATCTTCCATCAATATTGTGATTTTAGCATAACTGTATAAAGGTAGTTTTGTAAGTGTTAATGAAAGTAGCATTGATTAGAGCATACGACACATTCGTTTTACAAGAGCTTGCACAACAGGACACAGGCCTGCTTAGGCAGGGGACATGGAGTATAATAACCCTTTCAGTCCTCATGGAATATCCATTCATGGCTATTGTGGCTGGAAAATTACTGCAAAATGTATATATTGAAAGCATTCTGAACTGGAACTTCTGAAATTCTATGTACCGTTGCTCTGTTTAGGCTTAAAAGTCAATTCAGAAAAACTTGCTATTCCTACAGAAATGTGGCAAAGGCTGAAACTTCATCAGATATTTTCCTTCACATCCACATTTTGACCTATTTGATTATTCACATGTAATTCCCAGGCTTTTTTATTATTTGTGTAATCCTGTACGGGAGCTGCTATCTACAGGTTTTGCATTTATTATCTCTGGCTGCACAAAAGGGCCAGAAGGTAACCTGCTCCCTACCACTCTGCCGTGGTTGATGGCGATTTTAAACATTCAAATAATGGGAAAGATCGAAGCCTGGCTGAGCAAACAGGATTTTTAAGGAGTGCATACTAGGAGTGTGACAATCCGGAGCGGGACACGGAAGCAGAAAAGAGAATGATGAGGAGGGGAAAGCCAGCGAGACAGCAGGCAGAAAATTGTTTTAGTTTAGTGCTACACTTTGGAAAATCAACCAAAGCCTAAAATGAAAAAGAAAAAATCAAAGCAATTCTGGAATGTGAAGCTATTTTAAGCCAAATAGTGCCTTGGAAGGCTTTCCAGCATGAGTCTTACTGACAGTAACTAAGGTTGGACTAGCTATAAGCTTCCCTGCGGCTACATTTGTCCTGTATCGTACGCTTCAAGGTCAGCTGTGAGTGCCACAGAGTGCACGTGTCTCCTTCAAACAATGCGCTCTTCTTTATAACTTACTGCACACATTTTTTATTTATCTCCCTGCAAATGAGAGAGACGGCTACACCAGAAGAAAATTGTTCAGCAGCAGTGAAGGTCAGGAGCTGAACAGATTTGTTTAACAAACCATCTCAGTACCATCTTTTTAATTCTCTGAGAAAGGAGCAGAGCAGAAGTGCTGTTAAAATTCATTCTGCTCCATTATTATTTTGCCTTTTTTCCCCCCTGCTATTACCTCACATACTGTAACACCTTGTACCTCTAAGCAAGGGCCCCAGGCAAAGCCAGACTCTGCTTTAAGCAAGAAACACAGACAGGTCTTGCAGGAGCTCTCTAAGACAGGGAGGACACCGGGCCTCCAGCCAAGGAAAACACCCACACGCTCACTCCCGCTACCCAAAAATAAAACTGCATAGAAATGCAGGTTGCACCTGCAGCACTGAAGCAGTGCTCCAGCTCAGTAACCGCCTGCGGTGCTTGCAGTGCACAGGCAGACGCGCACTCGCCACGGGCTCCCCAGCTCTCGAGAAGCGCAGTGTAGCCTTAGCACCGGTACCAGCTCTCACACACACAGCTTCATTCACAGACCTGATCTGCGCGAGCACGCGGCGCACCGCAGAGCCAGCAGATACCCAGCCTGAGCAGCCTGCGCGCACGATCGCTGGCGTATGGCCAGCAGCGATGGAATAGGATTGCAGGTGTTAAATTTATTCTTCAATCCACAGAACAGGGCTGCGTACAGAAAAACCCACAAAAGGCTTTTCCCTCTGCCACAAATCACACAGCCTGGGAAGTCAGCAAAACACCTAAATGAAAACATAAAATAAAACCGACTAAGAAGTTGGAGGAAAGCTGTATAAATAGCTAGCAATAAAATAACATACTGGTTCGGTCCTTCCTGTGCAACTCCCAGGATGTGTATGCTAGGAACAGCTCAAGTTTCATACTCAAACACTTCATCCTGGCGAGGTGATGATGATAGTAACAAAAGCTTGGCAGAAAGCAGCATAGCAGAAGTCCCTCAGGGCTAGCGGTCTTCCTTGATGCAATTATTTTCTGAGGGGTGCTCATAACCAGGGCTGAACGTTTGCAGGTGCTAAGGGTTCTCAAGAAGGGTAAATTGAGCAGCGTCTTTGGGCAAGATTTCTCTTTCCTCCCATGCAGTATGTCTTTTTTTCACACCAGCATGTTGTGGCATCTACCTGTGAGCTGTTTCACGCCTACAGTTCTGAGGTCACTTCTCCCAGTGACTTTTCTCAGTTTTCTTGTTTTTGGGGATCTTTTGACACTTTTCTCCCCTTTATGAACAATCCTATGCTTCACCGTGAAAAAAATTCTTAATGACATTCTTCTTAGCTAATTTGCGGGGAGTAGGACTCCGTGCTAGAGCCAGTCCCCACCACACTCACACGAGCGCCGTGTTTGGGAGTAGGCAATGACAACATAAGGCCAAAGCAGGCACACGGCGAACTGCAGTTTAGGCTGCTATGAGCTAAACCCCCAGTACTACGTCAGTTTGAGGTGGCTGAGGAGACTTTTGACCTGTCCCCATGTGCAGCAGCAGAGCTTTTCTAGGCGCCTAGAAGAGTTGTCCCATTTACTGCCAGAAATGTAGCCCCTGGGAAACGTCCAGCGTAGACGCTGTAGAGCCTGTACTCCTAGACCTGCACACATTTCACCTAAGTCGTACTGTAGGCAGCCCTCTGCTTTTAGGCATGTGAGTCTTAGTGACACGCCAGCCTCGAAGAATATTTTGCAATAAAATAGGAGACTTTGAGAGAGAGCTTTATGGCTGAAGGGGGAAATCTGTGTTTCCACATGACTGTCCAGTTACCAGTATCTTCTAAAACACATGTGGACTTGGGATTTTCAGAAAAATGATGATACTTATCATAAAAAAAAAAAAAACAGAGCAAAGAAAATGAGCTTTAAAATACAATACTTTAAAAACAAAATCTCCTCCCTTCAGAGTACATTACAGTCACTGAAAATCTGTCTGGTACTTCATGAAAACAATAGAAAATCTTCCCAGAGTTAACAAAAAACACAGTTACCTTTCCAAAACTAGCTATTCCTACTTTTTCCCCAGGCATATTGTAAAATCTATGCACCAAAGATCATGTTACAGGCTTGAGAGCATTCTGTAACTGTAGTCACTGATTATTTATATTCAAGGAGCCTGAAATGAACTCTTACTACTACAGTCTACTTTATAGCAGCAGATTAACTTCAGAGGGTATTACTGTTACTTTTTCAATGATTCTACTCATTTCTGCTTTTTCTTTAGTTCTCTGATTGTTATACAAGGCATCATGCCTTATGATGACCTCAAATATTTTTAAATAGAAGCTGAATCTCATCTTATTATCATTATTAAACAAACTTCTTGATTACTATTTTGACACAAATAAAGTCTCATTAAAACTTGGATATCAGTGATCAGAAGTGATGTCTATGAATTCTGTTCTGTTCAACTGAGGAAAAAAGAAGCAGTCTCCGAGTAAACTAGATAAGTACAGTAATATCTATTCAATCAAGAAACCCTACAGGATGGCTTTGTGCTCTGATTAAGATGTGTATCTGAAAGGTTTCAAAACAACTTATCCTAAAATGATTGAAGCTTTCTCTATCAACTTCAACAGTGGTTGATCAGGCCTGAAGAGAGTAGCCTATTTCATATCAGATGTACTTCCCACATCACCCTGAGATGTTTTTTGAAAGTAAAATGGTGGTTCAAATAATTTGATTTGAAGTATCAAAGGAGAATCCACCCCAAAAAAAGACATAACTTGAGATATTTCTGAGCCAGGGAATTCTTCATGTGTGTTCATGTGCCCATCTCATGAGTTCTCATGGGTACAAGCATAAGCATCCACAGAATAAAGAGAAGGTTGACCATTATTTTTGCTAGAGATAGCAAATAAATAAATAATACAGATTAATGATTATATGTAGCAGGGTGCTGAAGGTTTGCAAAGAATGTTTTTTTTTCTGCAATTGCTGAAATGCTAGTGAAATGCAACTCCAGTAGAAAACTACAGCACTAAATTTCTCCAAATTCTTGTGCCTCCTTGTGAGAATGTTTGAAAAACAGATAATTTTAAATAACATTGTTTCTTTGTATATAAAGTTCTTCATATCAATGCATCTGTACCAAACTGCATTGACAGAGTCCTTACAAAAAAAAAAAGTAACAATAACTCTTTGCTGTCACCATGACAGCATGCAAGACTCATCAATTTGTCATCAATGAGTCACATTGAGGTGTCTCAATTAATTGAGGTTTCTCTCACAATTAAACAGCACTACGGCATATTAAACTGTGGTTGTGTTTCATTAACTCCCCTATAAAGTTCCTTAGTCAAATGGATGAACTGCATTCTGAATAAAGATTCAGTTTAAAAAGCTACCTAAAAATACCTAACTCACAAAAAAATAGGAAAATATTAGGAAAATAATTCATGGTAAGAATGCATCTAGAAATAAGATCTATCCATACATTGACAACTATGATCACAAGTGATATAAGATTAAAGCCTAGGTCTTATTTAGGGCCCTAAACCCCTTCAAGGATCTGAGTCTTGAGACTTAGTTCATTTTATTCACTAATTTGTGATTGGTTTATATATCTGAGCTGTAGATACATCATCTTTAACAAGGTGCAAGATTTTCACTGCTCCAAATCTTCTTTGCTTATATTTTTAAAAGCATGTAAATCAGCAGAGCCAACTAGCAAGATGAAAATCCGTATGAATTTTGGAGAAGGCCATAGCAGCTGGAAGCTAGGAGCTCCCAATATAACTGGCTTCTACTAGTGGAAAACAACATTCTTTGGGAGGTGAGAGAGGCATATCAAGATCGTAATAGGTTTATAGTTTGGTTTGCTCCTTCCAAAGTTTAAAATGGGTTGTAAAACCACTTCCAGTACTAAGGGGGAAAGAGAATAGCAAAGGAATCAGCTAGCAGACTCTTTAGACCTCATTAAAATGTTCTCATGGCCATTGCCACTGCCAGGTAGTCAGCTTACACCAGCCTCATTAACTCTGATATTAAAATGCTAAAGTGATATTTTCTCTTTAGGGTTTGTACTAATGAGGAGAAATAGTTTGGGAACTACAGAATTTTTTCTTTAGATTAAATAGGAGCCACAGACCTCAGGCATATAAAGATTAAGAACTGAGTTTCATTTATTTGTGTCAATTTTCTTCAGTTTTTGAGTAAGCTTTTGACAACTTGTGAAGTGGCAAATAAATGCTGGTGAGGCTGACAACCAGAAGTTACTTTGTAAATGATCTTAGCAGGAAAGAGGAAAAAATCACAGCAAAAGGGTGCTTGAAATAGGCCATCTTTAGCCTGTAGTACCACTTACATGGCAAAGAGTCTGGAGGCCGAACTCCTCTCTCTGCATTGATCTGCACAGGACAGGAGGATTTTGTATCACCAAGGTAGGTCTCATCTTGCCAGTGCTGATAAGCAGCTTTTTCGGTTTCTCAGGGGGACTTGGAAAGGAAAATGGTCACCAGCAACATTCACTAGGTGAACCAAGTTAGGAGCTATCAATTGGCCTGATACTTGACCTAATTTGACCCATTCAATCTACACTATAAGTCAAGGGAAACTGTCCATCCTGGATTCCTTAATTCATATTACTTCTGTAAAGCCCTTAAGTCTATACTCCTACTACGAAGCCATTGCATGGCTGAACAGATGAGCTGGCATGTAACCTGGAGCTTGAAGGTTAGTACTAGCAATAGTCTGTGTATGTTAACATACTGTATGTATGCATATAATACTGTAGTTGGTGTTATCACGGAGGTTTGTGACAGTCATCACCTTGTTCAACAGCAGCTGACAGCTTCGTAGCGCCCAGGATTCACAGCTTCTGCCTAAACATCCTGGTCACTGGCTACATGCTATTTTTCACTTGCTTTCCTTACCTTCATGAATGTTGCATTCTTTCCTGTAGTTTGACACAATGGTAATGGGTAAGCAGAAGATATTCTGGTTTAAGCTGTTGCTTTGTGGTTTGGACATACTCTTGGGAGGTGAGATATATGTGTTTGAATTTTTCAGTATAAAAGGTACCCGAACTGAGGTTTTACATCTGGGAGGAAACTACAATAGTTACTAGGGTACTATAAAACTCATAAAATTACAAGCAATAAGCTACAATTTTATTTTAGGAAGATACTATATGAACTATCAATATGCCCACCAGCATATGTATACTCTGTGCCTCTGACAAACTTTCAGAGCTCAGTATAGGTTACAAGAAATTAGGAATCTAACATCTAGGACCAGGTAATTCTAGATAGTTATCAAAAAAGCACTCCTTAGGGGGGAATATTCAGATTTTAAGTGAGGGATTAATGGGTTTAGAGACGTTCAGTATAAAGCAGGAAATGCGTAGGAGGATTTTAGACTGCAATTTTGGACTTTGGATCTGCAGTCCACCCAGATTTGGCCTATAATTGCTAAATGCCACATTTCCTTGCACATGTTATTTCTCCAGCTGATCTCTCTTAATTCTGCCCGTATCCAGTTTTTGAATCAGTATCAAGAGGTACAAGGTTAATGTATCTCACTATTGTGCCTGCTCATGCTGTTGAATGCAGAATTAATTTCAACAGTGAATATATTAAAGAATGCCAAGAAAGTCTTGCATAATGCCAGCTTCAAGAATTAGTGGGCTATGGGGAGAAGAAACATTCTTGGCGTGTTACAATTTTCATCTCCTTGGCTAATCCTGCTTTCAATTTAAACATTTCTTATAAAAAATCATTTTAGTTCTCTGACAAAATAAGTGAAAAGTATTAGTAATTAGAAAAATATTAGTTAAAAATAGTGCATCTTTTACATTCCTCCATCTTGCATTCCTAAAGTTTGCATAGTCTTACTGATTTTGCCCAGAATGAGTTCAGAATGAGTTCTACAATTAAAAACATTATTCTTATCACTACAGTTATTACTATATTGCCTATGGGCATGTTAGTGCAGCATTTCTGGTATGCATAGTGCAATATAATCTCTGTCCCAAAAAGGCTGCTATCTAGGTAAAAAAAGAAAAGTTACAGTTGATATAGACTGACAAGTTTTTTTTTTCTTCCTTTATCTAGATTCAGCATTATTCCCTGATTCTTGGTCTGTCCTAATGTCCTTACTTGTCTGAAACGGAGATTTTCAGTCCTTACCACAGAATGCCCACATGTTATCGTTATGCAACTGACAAATTGAGAGGAAGACCATTCCTAAAATAATTTTTCAAGATTTAAAATCTTGAATAAAAAATCATGACCAAGCATCAGTGAAAACTAAAGGAACAAACAGCACGCTCTCTTATCTAGATCTACATAGTTTACTTCATGATAGGCTAAGTTGGATAAGTTTGATTTGAAAAGAAAAACTCATGTAATTGACACTTTATTAGAAAGAATAACTTAATCTCTGCTAACTTCCTAGAAAATTTGTTCCATTCATTCCATCCCAGGGAACTCCTCTTTTTTTCTGAAACATATCCTCGCACAATTCAGCATAAGTTCCCAAATATTCAAGGATTTTTCTATAAGATCTCTGTGTAAACCTCTGTGTAAAACATCATCATTAAGCACTTAAGATATTTAGCAGACTTAGGGGATGTCTATATGGCTTGTTCACGTAGGAACTGGTGTAGTGAGCCTTGTCAGCTGTTTTAAATGTTCAGATTTATATCTTAGGCACAAGACCGTACGAGCTTGATTCTTGCAGAAGTAGTGCTGCTTGCTGCCGTTTCCCAGGGTGGGATTAGCAGCTCTGCTATGTGTTTGTTTATTGTCTGCTCCTGTCCAAAGCCAAGCAGGTGAACCAGAACCATCTGTACCTCACCCTTTAGGCTGACCTGTTTGTCTTTTTGTTGAGTTGATGACACAGTTGTCTCAATATGGAAATGGTGAGCAGCAGAAGTACCTTGCAGTTAGTAGAGGGTGGGTGGTGAAATCATTTTCTGCCATTTCAGCACATCACCAGAGCATCCTGACAGGTTGTGTTTGTCTCACCTGTATTCAACAACTTCATATGCCTTAATAAGCCAAGTTCTTGGTATGTGGGTGAGAAGGACAGGTATCCATCCAAGTTACAGTCAGCAAGTACAGAGCTTCGGCTTCACAATCCTCATCTTTTACTCCCTGTGAGAGAGGGAGTTCATGGAGAACTGGTACAGCAGACAGTGCAGAGCCAACCCTTCACTTTACCCCTGGGCTTAAAAAGAGACAGCAGGAAATGATGATCAAAACAAGTTTCCTTGTCCAGCTAGATGCAATATTAAATGCAGAGCAAAAACTTTCCTTACAAGAGATGAAAGAGAAAGAACTAAAGAAAATGATCCTATAGTGTCCTTGGAGAAGGAAGAGAAGAAGGAAGGAAAAGTGAAAATATATCCGATGAGTGGAGAGATGCCTCCATTCTCAGATTTCCAAAGTTCTCTTCTCCCTGAGGTTAATCCTTAACATAATTCTCCCTTGAGAACCACTCCGAACTCAAGTGTTCCATAATGGGTTTATATGGCATTTTGAGCCCTTCCTAACACGCATCGCATATATCACATATATTCTTCATCTTGATTTTGCCAACAATTTATTTACTGTTCTTACCCCTTCTTATTATCTGAACAGGACGTCACTGTTTTATTTGCCATCTGTGAGCTCCATATGGTCACAGCTAATGAAAGCAAGTAGTCTGAAAAAAGATGACACCATTAAATAACCTTCATTTGATTAAATACACAGTCTACTTCTTTTAGACTATCTTTCCCACGTTTCCCAATGTTAAGACAAATAGTCTTCTTGCAGGACCTGAAAATCACAAAGTTGGGATGCCTGAAAAAAATTGCCTGTCAAATTAAAATTCAGGTGAAATTTGTTGAAGTCTTTCCAAAATATGAAGTCCTTTCCCTAGATAAGATACTTCTGTGTTACTAGCATTCTCCTAAGTTCCACGGCTCCATCAGAAACAAAAGGAAGTTGTTTGGGTCATCACTTTTTTTTTTTTCTTTCCCTTGTCATTGAGGCTCAACCCCCTCTGTCTATAGAATATATCTCATATTCAACCATCTCCTTTATGAACCCACTCATCTTGGGATGAGCAGTGTATGGATATCCTGCTGTGTTCCCAAGGACATTGAGAGGAATGTGCAAGAACAAATAACTACATCTCTCTCTCACTTGTCTGTCTCCTCACCTCTCTGGGCCTTCAGTGGAGAAGAAAACATTCTCGAACCTCAGTCTGTAACAACGAGGCCTTTTAGACTCATGCCTGCTCTTGAGGAAGTCCTAGAGACCAAAATTACACCTGATAGGAGATCCTGAAGAGCTCTCTGAGGAGGTCACTTTTCCTGAAAACTCTTGGGAGAAGAGGCCAGGGTGTGCTCCTGGTCTATTTTTACACTTCAGGGATAAAATTATGCCCTAGCTTACATTTGTGAAACACCATTAAAGCACTGGTAGTCAGAGTCAGGACCTTTCAAGGCAGTGGGTTTCCACGTTTGATTTTTAGAAGTGAAGCTGAAATGGATGCCAGCATTATGTGTCTGCAGCATTGCTACTGTATACGTGAAAAGTGCTTTTAATGATCTGTTAAAATCCCCAGTGTGTTGGATGTGGCTTGAAAATACTCTAAATGAAAATAAGTAAATAATGCATTGCTTTCGCAATACAACTAAAAGGCTATGTAATGAGAATGAGGAGTAATATACAATATTCAATTGTGGCCCTGGTGTTCTTTATAATGAAGCTTGAGTAATTAGTGGGATGATGACTGTGTACTTATTACTTAGCATCAGGTTTGTGTTCCATTACACGAAACATCAATCACTGGATCCCCATGACAGCTGTTAAGGCAAGTTTCTGTTTTTCTCTTTTCCTGTGTCTCTGTCTGGATTTTAGAGTTTCACCCAATTTTTGATTAAGCTTTTCACTATCTGTGTTGATTGATTTGACAAGTGAGGCCAAATTCTATTGTGATCTCTATAATGCAGCATGAGTGACTATTTAAAATGAGATTTATTTATTCTTTTGATAAAGCTCTTTCCTGCACAAAAATGCATACTTCAAAAATGGCAGGCTTAACAGGTTGGGGTTTTTTGACTTAAGTGCGCATCTGTGAAGATTTTATACTATGTCTATTTATTACAAAGTTTAAAAGACATTTTTGTATCAGTTGGAAAACTTTTCCCCCTACTTTCCTGTGTTCATCAGGAAGTTGTGGCCGTGGGAGGAAAAAATCACCTGAGGTGACCTGCCTTGATCCTATCAGTGGTTTTGAAATGCAAGAAATGTGTCCTGCTTTAGTGTTTAAATAGCTGCCCATATTTATGGAATGCCCTTTTTATCACGTCTGTTAGGAAGGAGTCTCAACATCATCTCCCCTCAACGTCATCTGAAGTTTCTTCTGTATCTGATAAGTCTGAGAGCAGGTTATTCAGAAATGGACAGTGACTTTCTGGCAGCATGGCCCTTCTTTTCCTGACTAGGGAAGGGATAAAGAAAGTTCTTTATCTTCTTGCCGTACATATATCTATCAAAGACAAGTTAAGGAACAATCCAGAGCTGTTTTAATGTCTGTGGAACATCTGCAAAGGTAAAGGAAGGGTTTTGACCAGCTCTCCAAAGGTTAGGCTCCACTACTCTGTATTTCCTGACTATCTTCCAGGCAGCTGTTCTTCATTCAACATCAGATATCACCCAGGCCTTGAGCATTGGCATGGAGTCTTAGGGTAAACAAGGAAAATGACAGCCTCTTCTCGGTAAATCTACTGTTCAAGAGCATCACACCTCCTTGCTAGCAAGCCATTCCAGAGCATCTAAATGATATTGCTGTCAATTTACTGTCAGAGTGTCTAATAGTGGGGCTGAGATCAATAGGGACTCTCTTAAACAGCACATCAGTGAAGGACAAATCATATATTGTAGAGTATAGCACAAAGAAGTTTTATCAGCTGCAGCAAGAAAAGGACTGTTATAATGGCTTAGAAAGCGCAGAGAGACATATTCCAATTTAGTGGCTGGATGTTATACTGTGAGTGAAGTTAAAGAAAAGAGCTAGGTAATTGTTACCTGTGCTGGTCTGACCACAGAGGGGACTGCGCTAATGGTAACCAACAGGGTAAGAGTCATCTTCAGATGCACAGACGGCATTGCAACATCTTTCTAACACCAAGAAGAATATGGGGAAAAGGGCCTTATGCACGATAAAAACAGATTAGAAAACAGGAAATTGTTCCAACTTTTATCTTTTTCTTCCCTTCAGAAGGTGCTGAAAAAGCAGAAAAAGGCTGATCTGCATAACAAGAATTGTAGTGTGTGTTAGATAATGCTCTTGTTCTGAACTCTGCAGCCTCTCTGTTTTCATTCATCTTTTCTTCTTTTTGAGTATGGATTTCTATCCCACATTTAAGAAACAATGAAAGATTTTTGTTTCAAGTATTTTCATATATGTTCACTGAGTCAATTGGTACACATAAATATTACCAATTTAAGCAATAATTTCAATCCTGCAAAGATGAGGATTTGAAGTTGCCACTTTGTTTGAGCTGATCAAATGAGTTAGAAACTTTCACAGAAGGAACCTTCTCTGACAAGCACTCTTGCTTATGCTCAGATTGACTCACAGTCAATTTCATTGACTTTAAGCTAACTCTTCAAGGTGCTGAGTGCCAATTCTTACTGATTTGAAACAGGTTTAAAGCATATGGAGGAGAAGAAACTAATGAAATATATGATGAAGGCAGAACAGACCCCGGAAGAACATAGGTAGTGAAATGAAAAAAAAGAATGGATTGAAAGGAAAAGCAGAACATGATACAGGCAAATTTAGTTTTTCCTAACTTTAGAAGCCAAGAAGTTAAATGTATATCCTGTTCTAATTGTCCAGATTCTCTCCATACTAACTGAAGGGAAGCAGGCCCCTACACACAGAGATATTAATTTCACAAGTCTTGTCAAATTATTTTAGGATAACATGAATGCCCCCTTCAGGGGCATGTGTCTCTCTCCACTAACTTTAAAGGGAGTCTAGGGAGTAAGCTTGAACTACCAATAGGTGAAATGAAGCTTTCTGTAAGAGATAAATGCATTCATTTGAAAGAAAACAGATGAGATGTGAAAGAGAGCAGAGCAAACCATTGTCCTAAAGATAAAACAAATCATAAATTGGTCAGATTTGTTGATTTCTACTGGGTGATTTATTGAACTATGAGGTACAAAAGATCTAAAAGCTTTTTTTTGTATAGAAATATAAATTAATAAAAAATAAATTCTGTTCAGAGCTCCATCCATTTTTAATCAAATGAACCAAAGTATTTTAGAGTATCTGAGTGACTATGCACAGAAAATGAACCAGCTGTAATGTGCTAAAAACATCTCACACACAGTCATAAGCATTTTCATTATTACCAATTAAGTCATAGTAGGTACGTACCATAATGTTAGTTAACTTCTTCACAGAGGGCTATAAACTCAAAACTTATATAACTAAACCCTGATTTTGGTCAGATAATTTACAATCATAAAACCTCTGTCCAGCTCTAGACATATTCCCTATGTGATGTCTAACAGTCCACTCCTTTAATATTCTGCAGAATCATTCCCATCTGAAAAATAAGATGCAATGATCAATACCAATAGATGTCCACTAATAGATGCCATAAAGCATTTGCGGGTTGGGTGCTCCAGTGACTGGTTTCCAAATATCTGGACAGGAGCCTAGAATCAAAGAGTGAGAGACTAAGGTGTAAAAAAATGAGTAAGGAGCTGTCTTGAAGTAAACACTAGGAAAGTTTTAAGCACAGGAAAAAGTAGGAATGTCTCATTAGAGCTGAGGTCTGCATTAGGTTAACATTGCACTATTAACATGCACATAATATTCATAAGCCAGAGACATCTCTAGAAAGCTGGGTTGGGACTTATCTGCTCCAAATTCGGTATGGCTAAGACATCTAAACATCTCTCTGTAATGCATCCTGTCCACTCCCTTCATGCTCTTCTTCCCTCTGATGCTTATACCTACTAGCATCTATACTTAGATAGCTAAAGATCTCCTGATTTTAGTTGCTCTGTGTGTCTTCTATCTACTTACAGCACACACACTCTTGTCAAGAACTCTTATAGCAGGTGCCATTACAGTACATTTCCTTGAATTTTAAATCTAACTTGCACAAATCCCATACTTCTTATCTGCAGACTACTGCTAGTCCAAACTGTCAGGATAAAACTAGTGCTGTTAGATGAACACTGAGTCTTAACCATAAGTGAAAATACACTGATTCCAGTCATGCTTACTTTGGCCTCTGCATGAACAAGCATCATGGCAGGAGGCAGCACACCAAGCAAGAACCTTTCCAGCCTCACTTCTCTCACGGACTTGTGCATTATATGAGCAAAAAGCAGCAATCAGGAAAACAAACAAGCAAGCAAACAAAAGAAAAAAAAATGGGTATGGCCCAATGTGAGACAGCACTAGATACAAGTTTAGTTATTTAGGCAGGGACTCCAAGGTCAGTTAGGACAGGACATGAACTGCAAGCAGGGAGAATGGTTTTGGACAAGGTAATTGTTAGGAAGTCCAGAGGCAGGACATAAAGGAAAGCAAAATATTCCCCTAAGGCTTGTTATCATAAAAACACACATGGAAGAGGTGCAAATGTGGACTCTGAAGGAGAAGACAACCCCAGGGCTATGCCTTGGCCCTGCTTCTCACCCTTCAGCTCTCCGTGCCTTACAAGAATTTCAGAGTGAGCATGGCATCCTTTGGGATGTCCTCCAGGAGATGTTCTCCACTGACTGTGCAGCAAACACTGCTCCGTTCTTTTAAAGTGTATAAAAATGCCACCTCTCCATCTTGGTGAACTGTCCCTTCCAGCATTTGCTGCACTCTTGACTGATGGAGAGTGGGAGCCTTCATCTGCGCCTTCATCAGCCTGAGAAGCTTAAACCTCTGTCTCTCAAGCTCATTGCATTAACAAGACAGTTACAGCCTAGAGTGAATGAAGGAACCTTCCTCTCCTCCTTTTGAAGTCACAACATCGTCAAGTATTAAATCAGTTGAGATTTCTATAATTAAAAACAGAGAGAATAAAGTTAAGCAAGATGAGAAAGGGCCTGGGAAACTTGGACCTATTTTTGCAGAGGAAAATAAGCTAAAACTACTGCTAATAACTTGAAACAGTTTGCACAAGTCCCGTACACTTCGTTCTTGTGTGAATGCCCTGTTTACTAGGTGAGGAATCATGAGATTCCTTCTGTCTACTCTGAGTCTTGAATTTCTGAATTGAATTCTTAGCTGAATTCAAATTATAAGAGCAGGGTTATTTTATATTACTATATTACTATTATTTTATATTACTGTTTTCCCAGACACAGCCTCTTTTGCAACCCAGAAATCTCATCAATGAGTGGTTCAAGAAACTGATGTTTGCTCAGGCTCTCCAGCGGTGTGCTGCTCCTCATCTCCAGGAACAGTACAGCCCTCCAGCAACGGCAGCGAGAATGCTCAGCTGAGAGTGTTTGACCTCTATAATATCCTCAAAAACAGTGGAGTACATTCTGCAATACATTCACAGTGCTCACCATGACAGCTCCCATGCTTTGGGGAGTTATTAAGCTTATCGTGCATGTATCATAAGATGCACCTAATTCTGGACACATGCAATGAGTGTGATGCTCCAGGTCTCTGGAACATCCTAAATGTCACATATGCACTGTGCTCAGGCTTGATACCCAGGTACTGCTTCATCTCAAAATGAGAAGTGAGAGGTTATATTTAGGTTTCCCATCACAAGGTATAGAAATCTTTTCATGCAGCAAATGGGCTTGTAGCAGGGACTTGTTTCTCTTACAGTAGCAAATCCTACCCCTAAAAGTATTACATTACATAAATGGCATGCATGTCTGTCCTCTTTTACACTTGGCTCCAAATCTCTGTTCTTATTTACTAAATAGTTATATACTCTAGCTTGTACTGCATTTATAGCCACACAGCATGAATTCAAAATGTTTCAGTTCTGATTTGTCGACTCTTCACATTGATTTTAGTCTGATATACACAGGAAGCAAAGGGCTCAGACTGTGAGCACTTTTCAGTCTCACTGTGTCTTCAGTTGACACCTGAGTAACAGGATTTGCTTAATCAGATTGATTTGTGTTAGTCATGATTACTCTCCCCCAAAATGGGACATTTCCATCCCTCAGAAAGTCCAAGAATAGTATCAGGAAGCTGTGGTCATGATCAAGTGTTGTGACTACCAAGGACAAGAGTAGAAAAAAACAAAATTTCAACTCTGAGAGCAGTTCTTGTTACTCTCAAATCCATGAAGGCATTATAACCTCCTCCAACACAATCATTTTAGTTTTTCAGAAATTCATAGCTTCAGAAGAAATAGGACTACATGAAATTTTACCTCTTACTGGTTCACCAGTATCACCAGGGTACTAGTCCTGACACATTCTCTTCCTCCTCCATTACAAGTGCTAGTAAGATGAACTTTTCAATCTGCTCTGTACTTGCACAGAAGACAGCAACTTGAGGACAAGAGCAACTGAGCAGTGACTCTGATGTCTGCTTACTTCCCTAATCCAGGATATAGCCAGGCTGATTCTTCTTACCTAACATATGAGTCTGTCAACTTTGAATAGGCCTCCAAAACCTGACCTCATTTCACCCCCTCTTCAAAAATCGCTGAAAAATACAAAATAGTGTTTTTAAAATAAAGACACTAAAAGTGTCAATATACAAAAATGAGTAATGCAACAGAAATAATAGCACATGAGCATTGTCAGAAGTGGACAACACACCTCACTGCATATTTTAGGCAGGTTCTGCTCTCAAATACACCAGTACAAAGGAGGTATAAAATGAGTGAGAGCAGTGTCAGTTCCTCAAAATGTCCATGGAGAAATCTTCCTGAGGAGGCAACCTGCACGGTGTAATATGCAGAGTTAGCTGCAGAACCGGCCACCTGTTTCACAGCTTGCCATTGAATGAGAATCACATTAAGCAGTCCACAAAAATTTACTAATAGTTTCAAAAAGCTATCTGGGGACTGAAAATTGAGCCTTTTCTCTGGTGTTTCATATATGCAGGACAAGAGCATGTTGGTAGCTACCTCATCAAGCTGGTCAGAAGAAAATCCAAGTTGTGCTCTCAGCCAGAAAGGAGGTTTTCCATCCCTGGATCACTGTAAATCATCAAGCAAAGACAGTCTGAGACAGTACTCGTAGTGCTGACTCATTTCATCTTGAGTGTTAAAACCCATCCCCTTTACTATAATCAATTAGTTTCATTTCATTCACCATATTATGAGCACAGAGAAAATGTTAACGGGAGAATGCAGTTAAGATCAGACCATTTACATGTAAAAGGTAAGGTGCTTGTCATAGTGGGATTATATCTTTATAAATGGCCTGTGCAGTTACCAAAAGGATTAGTCCATTTTTGAAATTAAAAACAACGAAACTAATCAAAATGCATCCAGCAACTGAAATACTTTTATTTTGAATCAAAACAAGATTGTCTTTTGTCTTCTGTATCAGGGAAATCCTCATGATTTATAACTAGGAAAGGCACATTTTTGCTGTTGTTATTTTCACATTGAACTAGAAGGATTGCAATATGAAAGCCTGGGCAAAAAATGTTTTAAAGTCCGAAAATGCATGGACAACTTAGAAAAAGTTCATATATGCATAGACTAAAGAGGAAGCCCAATAGCTCTTCATCTCCTCTTGCTTTCTTGGCAATATTTTTTCCCATGATAAGAAAACAAGTGTAGTGTTTCCTCAGCTTTCTGAACTAGAGTGTAATCTAAAACTTTTTTAAATTAAATTGTGAAACTTCTTATTTCCATCAATGGGCTTCAATCTTTACCTGAATTTTCCTGAGGCATCCTTCACCAAGTCTTATTTTCAAAGACGGCATCTTGTTGGCACAAGATTCAAAGAGAAATCAACCAATGCAGAATTTTAGCAACACTGAGCAATTTGTTCGCAAAAATATACCCTTTTTCTTTTTTTCCACTCCTGTATAGCATGGCAAGGAACCTAGATACATGAAGATTCATTTCAATTCCTTCTGAGATTTGGGATAAACACAGAGGATTGCAAACCGTAATGTCATGTCAGTGTAACACGTAATCACTTATCACCCGAGCTATGTCACCTGACAGCTATGCGTAGTCCTAGCCAATTGTAACGTTAAAGTAAAACGTATTAATTTAAACTTTCCTGAGAATATGAATGATCATCTCAAGATAGTCAATACAGCTGACATACCATGTTTGAGATGTGTCAGTTCAACAGGGTATATCCTCTGATCCTCCTGAGTATTCAGAGTATCTGACCACAGCTGGAAATCTGGGCCACACACTTCACAGGCACATCTTTGTTTTCCTTGGTTCATTAGTTTGTATAAAATACGAGGCAATACTAATTAGACTGCTTTAAAAAAGGCAGACAGAGTAAGGAAAGATTAGGAGGGTGCACTGTATCTTTTAACATCATGATCAGCTAACTGTGAAATTACTGCTTATCACCACTATACATTTTCTATTACCCCATGGACATTTTCAAACTCAGTATGTTGTTAGCAGAAAGGGAAACTTTTTAGAGCTGCAGATTAAAGTCAAGGTTAAGGACATATGTATGAATGTATTTAAAAGTAAAAACCAAACAAAACAAGATTTTACTTGTATTTTTAAGGCTTTGGAAAAAAGCATGCATTGAAAGTCAAGATAATTATTTTTTTAAGCTGATTATTTGAATAAACATAAATTTGCATTAGGAAATCCAGACATCCTAAATTCTGCCCTATATGTATGTATTAAGCAGCTCGAAGAGTGTGTTATCATCCACAACAAACAGTTCCCTCTGCACAGAATGCAGCTTGGCGGGACTCCAAATCCTGTCCCAAAGAATGTATTTTCCAGTGGATATAAAAGGATTATATTTCTCCTTTAAGGGAAACACTCTGCACATGATTAATTACCGTAGGGATTTGATATTGATCTAGTCACAAAACTGTATTTTGGAACCAAGATTAGGAAGTACTAATTCACAAAAATTCCAGTAAGCCATTAAAATGAAGATCTATCCAGGGGTTGTTCATGTATTTATTGTAATAACTTTGATCATGACAAAACTGTGATATTTGATAGTAATACAGATGACATACATACTTACACAGAATTAGTTTGTTCACTCCTGTATTGTATGACTGAGCCAGTATTTTATTGCTGCCAAATGCATTAAGAACAAGAAGCAAACTAATATTATACTATAATAAAAATCTTAACTGAGTAAGAAAGCTAGATCTCCAAGATACAAAATTGTTCATTTTTTTAAACCTGTTTCACTTTAAAAGCAGATGCCATAATAGCTCATTTAGTTCATATAACTGTGCTCTAATTTTTGGAATATTTCCACAGTTCTTAAGATATTTGCACCATAAAGATATCATGATGCTTTGTCATATGAATTAGCCTGCAAATAACAACAACAAAAAAAAGATTTCCCATAAAATATCTTCACATGATGTTAGAAGTGTTAGTAAAACAACAAATCTATTGAAATATATAACAGAGCTTAACTATTGTGATAGAAAATAGCAGAATGCAGTAGGAAGTAAACAAATGCAATTATAACAGATCTAACTAAAGAATACTAAATCAAAGAGTGGAATATTGCCCTAGTCTGTAACTGGGCTTCATTTTTGGTCTGTTTAACTCCTGCTGAAGTGGGTGAAAGGATTTCCAATGACTTCGAAGGAAAGTGGATCAGTAACTGTATCCATTAGCTGAGGCACAAATTAAAATAGAGTTATTGGCATAAGCCAAAAGCCAAGAGAATATAAACTAGTGACCTCAGTCGCAGACAAAACGCTCAGCAGCTCCAATTAAATAGCAGTGACAGCAAATAGTATGTCTATTAGGCTATCCGGAGTGTCAAAGTTTAATAGAGCTCTCTGCAAAGAAGCCATGCTGAGGCCATTCTCACATGTACACCATTTAATTATATCTTTTAACAGTACAGTATTCGGTATGCTGTAAATTAATCAGCTTAGTATTTTATCACACAAAGAACAACTTTAAAATAATTAACGTGGATGTACGAACTTGGTATCCTTGATCACATGACACTTCGAATCACTCCCCCAGGTTCTTGGCTTTTTTTTTAACTTAATACTCCTTGGAGGTGTAGGTCTATATAGTTTAACTAAATTAAAGAAGGATTTTAACTATAGGTATATATTAGCGTGTCATTCGCATGGGAAATATCTCATCACTTGCAACTAAATGGAATGGCCTTAAGTGTAGGGCACCCCAGCGCTGCAGTGCTGGATATCTTGGGGACTGGGCATCAGATTTATGCAAGTCTCTCATGAGATAGATACTCCAGCGGGGTTTGCTTAGTCTGTATTAAATCTCACACCTCTCTGTCCCCAGACTGTCTCAGCAGCACAAAAGGTGAGCCAGGAAGCACAAACCACTGCTGATATCTCAGTACAAACAGTGCACGGGGTTGCACCTACTGGTCAGACGGTTCCTTTGTGCTGATCAGGAGAAGCGTGGAATATGCAAACTTTAGTCATGGACATGACACACTGGAGATAGAGAAATGTTTCAAAGAGCTACATGCTCTTTAAATGCAAATTTAAAGGAAAATGGAGGTAAATAATGAGTTACTTTATAATCCGTGCTGTGCAACACAAAGGGTATGAGATCACATCATCATTGTCAAAAGTGACCCCATTTTTATTTCTTTTGGCATTTGTGCATGTTCACTCGACTGAAAGGGCAGACAGAAATAGAGCACTGCAAGCCAATGTCTAGTGCCAGTTACACAGTTGCAATTCCACTGGAGTCTGGCCAACAGGCATGGCTTAGGTTTTTAAAGGGGATTGTGTGGTATTATTTATTTTAGCCTTTGCGAGCCAGCAATGGAATAGTTTTGGAACAACAACTGGAAGAAGAATTTAGCCAATATCATGTCACAGCAAATCGCTGTCAGTCTGCATTGGCATCAAATGAAGCCATGAAAAGGGAGCCAGGTACAGATCTAAAGGCTGAGATTAGGCATCCCTCACTGAACATTTTTTTTCTCAATAAACTATTGAGAAAAAACTTTGAAGCATTAGTCTCCTTCAAAAAAAAAGGAACATTTAAGTGAATCTGGAGAAAAACAGCACTCATAAAGCTGCTTGAATCATGAATGTGGCGCTTCTCTTGTTGTTAATGCATTCATTTAAAATTCTTTTAGGAATTAAAACTAGTTTCTGGAATAACTTCTGAGGTGAAACTGATATTGTGAATTGAACTGTTATTATGAACTTTTTTGCAAATGGTTTATTATTTGCACCATCTGACTGTCTTTCTGCGGCAAAGGTATTGTTCTTATTTCTTTTTTTTCAATTATTTACATATTGTAGGTAACCATATTTAAAATCGTATATAGGAAAAAAAATCAAAACGGCTTCAGAAACATTTCTGATGCAAATTTCTCCTCTATTTGTTCAAAAAAGGTGCCAAAGTTCTTCTGTTTCCTGTGCAAGTGCTCAATTGCAAAATTGTTGCAACTGCCCCAGTATAAAAATCTGCAAATTCCAGAACAGTAACTGCATGATATTTATTTTCAAAAATACTTAGCATATTTTACTGTATTTGTTCACCTGTGGATCACACAAGCAAAATGACAGTTTCACACATAGTCTAAAAATGGACCTTGAGAGCTTGAATGCACTTAGAATCACTTCACAATTCTTAGTTGAATCTGGCAGTAGAGAACATTTTAAAGGTGTAGCTGTAGAAAGTGAAGAAGAAAATGTGGATTTTACAGGAGATTTAGATAGCAACTCCAGACAAATTCCTCATCCCCTGCCCTCAGAAGCAGTCATTAGGCCAGAATTGCTCTCAGAATTTTAAAATATGAAGCAAAGAGGCTCACCTGAATAGGCTAATTGGTCTCAGATGGAAAGTGTGACACAGAAACTAACACTAGTCAAAAAAATGGAGAAATTTGCTTTACCATTTTGAGCAAGTAGCTTAAAAACTTAAACCCACTGGATGAACCCGTATTGACTTGAATTTAATTAGATCCTGGACTTACAGATAAATCCTGATTTTATTACTTAGCTGGAAGGACTAGAATGGAATTCCTGCCCGAAGGACTAGAACATGAACAAGGACATAAAACTGAGCATTTCTTCTTTTCCTGCATGAAAATAATGCATCTATGTGAAAGAATTCATTTTCCAATTCATGGAATTTCCTTCCAATTTTCCATAGGGAGAGAAGTCCTAGGATGCTTGTCCCCTTTTTCTTTCCACTAAAAATCTTCAGGAAAGAGTAAGGATAAAAAATAAAAAATACATTTTTTATATCCTAAATGAAAATATAATGAAAAAAAAAATGGTTCTTTGAGGTCCATTCTTGTAAGACTTCAGTAGCAACAAGACTAGATTGTTTAAGACAGGTTCAAGAAGCCCGATACCTCCTCCAACAGAGGATCAGGCCACATCTGTACTCATAAATGAAACGGGCCAAGGCTTTTTCCCTGGTTATTAGGAAAAGTGACATAGGGCAGGCTCCACCCACAAGCCCCAATTCCTTCCTCCCGTGTCCAGATGGGAGAGCCTTCTGCGAAAGGTTGTTGGCCACTGCTGCTGTCCTCTGAACTGGACATTGCCTGGGACATGCTGGTTCTCGTAGCCCAAGACTATGCCAACATCCATGGGAAAAAAAAGACTACAGCCAGTTTGTTCAGTCCCACCAAACCTGCTCTGGGTGGGTGTGCTTCATTTGCTCATATAAATGAAACCACCAATATCGTATTGTACCTAGTCCCTTATCTAGCATCTGAGAGAAGTAGATGCTTACAGAAGAGTGTAGAAAATGGTCCTCAGGATGTGATACTTCTCTGATACACCCTCCCAGGCTCCCAGAAAATGTAGTTCAGAAAAACTTCTTGAGCTAATCTTTGTATTTTATATAAATACATCTTCTTCTGTGCAATATGCTAACTTGCTTTTCAAATCCAAATAAAGTCATAGCAACCACAATATCCTGTAGCAAAATGTTCCACCTCCTAAAAGCACATTTTATCAAGAAGCAGTTCCTTTCATTTATTTGAATTGCTACCAGCTATTTTCATTTTATGCCCCCTAGTTTTTATAATAAAAATGGCAGCGAACTATTACTTTCTATTGACTTTTTCCACCTCGTTCACAACTTTATATTACATCAGAATTCACCTTCTTTCCCAGGCTGAAGTCAATTCTTTTCCAGGCTGAAAAGTCCAAGTCTCCTCAATCACTCCTCACAGAGTACTTTTGATCATTCCCATATCTTTTCCAATTTTCTCAAATCCTGACAGAGCTGGGAACAGCAGAGCTACAAACTGTTGAAGATACTGAATGCAATAAGCATATCAAACAACACTGTGATGTTTTGTTTTTCCCATATTTTTCCTCATGACACTCCATTCATTTCTGAATACTGCTAAGCATTGAGCTGGCACTTTCATATATCTATCAGCTAGTCAAAATACCAACACCTGGTATCTTAATTTAGGATTTTCACTTTGTTATGACTATCACATTTTACTTATTTGCACTGAATTTTACTTAGCATTTTATCACATTTTCATTCACTATCTTCAGTCTTTTCTGCAAATCTTCTTAAGCAGGTCTCCTTGTTACATCTGTTAACACAGTAATGGAAGAAAGTTTGGTCATCTCACTATTTTTAATCTTTTTCAGGTCATCTATGAATATATTCAATAATCACAATGTTCAGCTGGTGATCAATGTACTAGGAAAACTAACCATTGATTTCTGCCTTTTTCATTTCTTTAACAGTGTTTGGTGCTTGATGAGAACACTGGTGAGAACATCACAAAGGAAGTCTGTGATTTTTTAGTTTTTTTTTTTTTGGTTAATTGAGCTAGTTGAGGATGTATTCTTATTTGTTGTTTATGTATTCACTCGGTCTCTCTGTTGTTGTTCACTCTTGTCTGTTGATAAGAAATAGACATTTTCTCTGAACCTCCAATATGTTGTTTAACCATTTGAAGCATTTTACATGTCACTTAAGAACACTTTATCCTTTGGTTGTCTCTCTAACCTTCCTTTGAACAAGCTTCCTGTGCCTATGTGATCTCCTTTTCAACACTAAATAATATTGTTGGAGATTTGTGGGTCTTGCTATTCATGCAAAAATGCTGGATCTAGGTACTTTACAAAAAGCATTTCAGTGACCTTTTTTTTGGGGTGTTGTTCAGAAGCAAGCTGCAAGTTGCTTCTCTTTCTGCATGTTTCCTGACTAGCTGGTCCACGGAGCAGATTGTCTAAAAATTTTGTTTCAGCTTAATCCCCTGCTGTGACATGTACCCCACTGACAGGAGCAAAACTGAATCCCTGTCTTTTCTTGTGTTTCTTGCCCTTTCCGTTTGATGATTGCTTGAGCTGGTCACAGAAATCACTGCCATCCTATCAGGATATTACTTTATATTTCTTATTTAAGATGAAAATTTCAATCCATTGATAAAAGACGAAAATTTCAATATTACCTGAGACAGTGAGCCTATTTATTTGATTTGACTCTAAGTTTCTTTTTCTTTAAAATACAGCACCAATGGTCCCTGATTGCAATCTATGCTGTATTACCTAAATTATTTGTGCCTGGTATTTCTTGTCTCCCGAATTCTCTTTGTCCAATTGATTTATGTTTGGGTTAATAGATACATATAATAGTTTAAAATATGATATCTTAGTTTTTCTAGTCTTACTGCTTGGCCTTTTGGCATTTCTACACATTTTTTTTTAATTCTTATTATTTTTCAGTGCCTTGTTAAAGTGGAATTTCATTTATTGAGGCTTTTCCTCATCACTTATTCTTTTTCATTTGGTCACTTTCTGTCTTCTCTTTTACCCAGACATACACAATTCCCCAGCTCAGGCTGTGGGTCCTTCTGCATCTTCTGGCTTCAGCCTCCCCTTCACTCCTCCCCAGCATTTAAACTAAAAGAAAGCAGCCTTGTTCTCTTTTTTTTTTTTTTTTTTTTTTTTTAATATAGATATAATAATAAAGCTATTGAATCTCTCTCTCCTGCAAGGACTTCTGCTCCAGAACTGCACCCTCTTCCTACCTCATCTTCTCTCTTCTTGCTGTCCTCAGTCCTCTAACTATGCTGAGATACGTCTACACCAACCATAGACTAATATGGGTGATGTGGGGTGATATTAGAAGAAAGCACATGTGCTGCTAAAACAGACAGTTTCTGTAGAATGAATCTCCTTCTGTATGTGCTATTAGAAGACAAAGCAAGCCCAAAGCAATGCCTAATGTAAGTGGAAAAAAAAAATAGAGAATTTGTTCCTACGCAGGAAACACCAGCAAAGTAAAGTGTTTTCAAAGATAGGGGCTGGGTTGAATTTTAACTACAAATATTTTTCGATGCTCTGAAGGAGGAACACTTTCTGCTTTAGCAACAGATCTGAAAGAGGGAACAACTGTGGCAAAGTAAAGTGTGAACACACTAAATTCTGCCAAAAAGAGAAATCCTTGAGGGAAAAGGAGGACGAAGGTGAACTCTTGGAGTTTTTATTGGATTAGTTCCACTGTGGTGCTGCATGTTGAAATGAACAGCAGCGAGGCTTGAAACAATCTCTGGTCAGGAATCTGGATTTGTTTTCTTGGTTCCACAACGCTTCAGATTATGTACAGCTGTTATGTCATGTTCATTAGCTGCACCTCACTAACTAACCATTTGGCTCCCATAATGACTACAGACACAAGCTATTTCTCTTCATTATTTTAAATCTCATTTTAACTTTACTCTCTTTAACTCTTGAAAACTCTTTAAAAAGCTCTTCACTGTTTGATTCACTCACTAGCACCTGGGACCCTTGATCAGTTAACAAGAGTAAAAACTTGGGAATGGAAATGGAAGAGAGAAACAGAGGATCAGCTGCGGAGATCAGGTGAATTGTGTTGATCCAGGTGCCCCTGTTTTCTCAGACACATATTGGACTGTCTTGGACAGTCTGACAGACCCAGCTTCATCCCTGGGACTTTCAGCATTTGCTCTTCTCCTGTGACACTGCCAAGCACGTACAAACCACTGCAAAGCCAGAGCTAGCCTCGGTGCTAGCTAAAAACTAGAAATCCAATTCACTGTTTTAAATCAACACCCGGGGAGAATTCTTGTGAGATGTCTTTGGCCCTAGCTCTCATTTCTCTGAGAAGGGGAAATCCAGGTCGGGAAAATTGTATGTGGAAAAGAGAGCGTTAACACTGATCAGTAAAATAGAGGAAATATATTTCATTTAATATAACCAATTTATAATTTTTAGCAACTCACACAAATATAAAATAGTAATGGTAAAAAATAATAATAATAATGAGGGACATGCTAATTGAATAGTTCTATTAAAAAAGGAAAAATCATCAGTAGGCTTAATGCATTCTATCCCCCAGCTGCTCTGTTTCCTGCTCTTATGTCTCCCTAAGACAGGATAACAAAATATTCTCTTCAAAATGTTATTTTCCTTTTTGCAGTTTACTTAACTTGACAATTGTAGTTTTGGGAAAATACCTTTTGTCCGAAATCTCAGGATCTTTTTCAAACTTTCAACTTACTTATTATAGCTCTTTTTATCTTAAAAAAAAATAAAAAAATAGTGAGACAGCCTGTTAAATAGCTACCACAAAGGTCAAGACAATGAAGAAGCTTTATATGATACGAAGGAAGACCTTCAGAGACGCCTCCTTGACTATAGCCACACTGCTGCTAGTCAAACCGTTGCGCCAGTGGAAGCTCGGGACCCCACGGCTCCATCGTTCATATGCTCATACCTGTTAGATTATCTCATGAGGCTTTTTCTGAGTGAGAAGGATTTAAACTACTGTTCAACATCTTCATGCAAGGGTAAAAGTCTTAACGCCCAATCCACGACAAACCCAAATGTAGATCTTCTTCAGCGTGGTGTGAGCGCTGTGAGACCAATCTAGAGTTAATCTAAGAAATGCACTTAAAAAAAAAAAAAAAAAAAAAAAAAAACAGTGTGGATTACAGGGATTCAGTATAGTTGACCTGTTTTAAGGCAGGAGACTTGCTAGAGAATAGTGCTGAGAATTGGCTACCTCTAGTCCTTTATGATAGACAGTGAAATACAGTAATATTTATTTTTATTAAAAATGAAAGGAGGTAGAGAGGTTAATTACACTTGGATAAATATTTAGCTATAATAAAGTAACTTAGCAAGCTATTTGGTATCTCTGTAAAACTAGGGCACTTTCAGAAAAAAACTTCTTTGTCTTTATTTCATCCCACAGAATGGGTGGTGTGCTCTGGAAAAGGGAGGCCTCTCCTGACACCACCGATAGGGGACAAACATTGCACACAGCAGAGGAAGAGAGAATTAATTTGGTAGAAGAAATGTATGTTAATATAGGCATATGCCCATGTTTTATGTAAGCGCAGTGTTGAATCATCTGCAGAATAATATTGCAATTATAGAACAAGTGGGATTGAAAATCCTAGTTACTGCTGCGTAAAATTCCATCCAAACTGCCTAATCTTAGTCATTAACAACTTTCAGTTATCATCTATGAGTTTTTTTTCAAGTAGCTTTACTGTTCCACAGTAATTTGTTTTTACAAAGTTTAAAGCTAAATAGTCCAATTATTTCTGAGAACTGGAAAGGTAGAAAAATTTATCCCCATGACAAACAACAGTAACCATTCACAATAATTTTGTAAAAGCTCTGGTGTCAGCACTCTTATCAGATCATATCTCACATTTACCTCTGGAGAAGCCCAGTTCCCTTTCTTGTAAAGCAGATGAGTCAAAGGAAGAGTCAAAGGTTTATTAGGCTCATGCTGTTGGAAACCATGTAACTTCCAAGGTGCATATTTTCTACTCCCTGCCAAAAATGGAGTATTTGCCAAAATATCAAGCACCAGTTTTAGCTCTCAGGAACTTAAGTAAGACTTTCTCAAGGTGGAATGGAGTACAAGACCAACTGCCTGGTAAGAGAGGAATTCAAGACACTTCAATCAACCTTGGAGACCTTGGAGAAAAAACTCTAGAAGGGTCAGATAGGGCTCTCATATCACCCTGCTTAACATGGGTGCTCTCGCTCTGGATCCCTTTTCTATTATCATTTGCCTTTTTTTTTTTTTCCCTACCCTCAAATAAACTCTATTAGAGCAAAAGCACTATGACAAGAAGAAAGAAGTGACACATCTGCTTTACCTGCCAATTCCCACTCACGTCACGCTGAGTGGGGTGCACTTCTGCCTGTCACTTGTCACAGGTTAATGTCAGTAGAACCGAAGAACTAACCAGGGTAAAGCCAGGATCCTCCTGCACCGCCTGACCTGCCACAGGAACCAGCACGCTCTCTCCAGAGGAAGCAGAGAGAGCTGATCCTCCCTCAGCTGCAGTAAATCTGCGTAAATAACCCTCGGCTTGTGTGTTTCTGCTTCACCCAACATTAGTATATAAAGTAAGGCATCTCAGCCACCTTGATGGCAGATAGACAGGGACAGGCATTTACAGGATGCAATTTATCCCACCTATCTGCAACACCCGTCTCACAATATAGTACTTGTCTCCCTTCACCAGAGAGAGAAGGAGCTTTCATGGCTAGCTTAGGCTAAAAAATAAATTGCAATTATTTGAGGTAAATGCTGTTTCAGTCTGTAGTTGCTGAAAACAAAGTTTTAGAGTTTTATGAATTGGTATATTTTGATTATGAAAGGTAGGAGGTATGAAAACAGTCTTAAATGCATAAAAATAGAAAAAAAAAAGCTAAAAAGAACAGGTAAATCTGGTTATTCAAATAGCAAACTGGCTGCAGAGTCATACCTCTGTGTTATTTCTCAGCATGCATGAATCAGAACCCTCATAAAGGTTTTTTAAGCTTTAATTTAAATAGATAGTCCCACTCCAGTAGCTACTGCAGAAGAGTAGTTACTGATGCATTAGTTAATATATGAACTTGGAGGATACTTTATGTTGATTTATCTTGGCTGAGCTTCTGTTCTGTGTGTGAGAGTGGGAGGCAGGGCAGCTGGCTGCAGCCAGAGCCTCTCAGGGGGATTTCACAAGGGATAGCAGCTCCTTGCAATTAATTACAGCAAATTAGTATGGCAGCAGCAATCTTGGAAAGATTTTTTTTTTCCCCTGAAACTCCTATTGGTTAGAGATTCCTTGAATGGGAATCTGACTGTCATGGATCTCCCAAAACTACTATTGATTTTTACCTTTTCGTCTAGTAACACGAGGCTGGGAGGGACTCGCTCAATTGTCAAGAACAATAGCTTGCTGTTGTAGGCAATCACACTGTGTAATCCGTCTTTGAAAACTCACCTATCTCTGCCTTAAAAATTAATCTTCCTTCTTGTTCCTGCTGAAAGGCTGTTGAGAACCTCTGATGTTTATTTACAAGCTTTGCTCTAGTTCCCAGACTCAGTGTACTGGTGGCAAACGTATGCTTGTTTGTTTGTCTTTTAAATGCTCAAACTGTGTTATCCATAAGCTTAATTAGTAAACTCCTATAATTTCCACCTACAACATTATCAAATGACATCATTATCAAATAAGATCAGAATCTAAAGTATCTAAAATAAGATGTAGGGGCACTGCTGGTCATACTTCTTAGATACTTCCCTAGATTCACACGTCCTCCTTTGGCACAAGCAGTTATCTGCCCCCCCCCCGACCTCCCTTATATTTTTGTGCTCTTCTTCAGACTTACTAACTAGCATCACAACAAGTACTTTAGGAAATGACAGATACATTAAGTCTTTGTTTAGAGATTGGTTCTCTTTTCAAAGAAAGGGATCATGTTAGTCTCTACCCTGGGTAAATTTATGTTACATTTTTGTCTCATTTACTTTCACATTATTAGTTAGCCTTTCTTTCCAAATTCATTCTAAAGTCCCACTTACAACTGAGATGATTCTGCTTTGGGTGCTGTTGCTCAATATTTTCCATTTTTGAAATATGCTATTCTTCACTCATTCAGCATGACCCAATATTTGACCGTTTCATTTTAAAACACCTTGTTTTCAAGACATGTGATTTCATATGAACTTTTCTCCTGATTCCAGGATGGCGACTGTCTGATGTGAGCATATCACATTTCATGAGTGAGGCTTCAACTCTGCTTGTGGTAATTTCTGTTTCCAAACATAATCACCTGCCTTCACCTCTGCAGTGAATATCATGGGGCTTGTTTAAAACTGAAGTACCTGGAAGAGGGCAGAGAGCAACGATTAAATTGTATTTACTCTCAACACAACACTTATTGTACAGAATTTCCTTCCTCATTTTCTTTCTTAAAAATACAGAAGAAAAATCATACTGGCTCAGCCCAGAGGTCAACCTCCCTCAATACTGTCTTTCCAAAAGTAACCATGAGCGCGTGCCTGCACAGAGAAGAGTCACCACCTGCACAGCCATGTGGGTCTGTCTCTTCTGGAAATAACAGAAAGATAATGCATTCCTCTTGCAGTGGCATCTCCAAACCCTCACACCCTACGTATGTGACTCCAAAAAATTGCTTAGGACAAGTTTGTACTGCACAACTGCTCAATACTTTGCTGATTCACATGCAAAAATTTATTTGTGCTTATCTCTATTATTGAGCAGCAAAGAGATCATTTTAGGGTCTTACTCATTACACAGGAGCTTTCCCCATTCTGTACCTCATTTTCTCACCTGGGAACAAAAGCAGTTCGTTCTTACATATTTGGATTGAGGCATCTCAAGGAAAGGTTGAGCCTCTGAGTGGATTGGAAGGGGATCAATGCTGTCTATGCCACTGTATTTCTTTGAATTTTTTTTCTTCTAGTCATAGCTCCTAAAGTTATCTTACATTTCAAAAAGGCAAAGCTTCCTAGATATAGAAAAAAGTTTGAATACGTGTTTAAATTTATCTTGACAGTTTAGCAATCAGACAACAAAGAAGGAATGAAAATCTGTAAAGCATCATTACTTTTAAATTGATCTGATGATAATTGAGCTTCATTTACAGGTTTTGAAATGTTGAAATTGGCAATTCTGATCTCAGTCGCACACAGGAACAAAATCTTCATCGGAATCAATCACTGTAAAAAGAAAGCCTCATTAGCAAAAATACATGAGCTCATTTATAGAAAACAGGTATTTCTGGCTTGACTTTATCTGGAAACATTCTCTGTGTCAGATTATGGCCTAGAAAATTTGGTCTCTCCAAGTTTCCCTCCTCAGCTGAGGCAGCTGTTAAAGACTAGCCAATGACACCAAGGACATAGGGGAATTTTAGTATTTTAACTGAGCAAAAATGATAATTTCAAACTTAAAAAAATAATAAGTTTTTAAAATATTCCCATATCTGGTCAGCCAACTGAAACTGAAAACCAGATATCCTTAGTAGGAGCTGCTTCTTCACTCTTTCTCATTTTAGTATCTCATGCCACCAGGAAGTCTATTACCTAAGACCATATTGTTTCATATTTGTTTATGCATATTTCCTTTTTATAAGGAATTTAATTAACAAAACTACAGAGCAATCAGACTACTGCACTGTCAGAAGAACTATGTAAAATAATTCCCAATTTTGCCATTTTTCTCAAAGGGTTTTGGTCATACCTTAAACCAAACACGCTTCTTGAACTCGTGAAGGTTTGGCTAGGTCTCTAGCTCCATATCCCTTTGCCCATCCACAACTGTTTGTGATCTGAATGAAAGCCTGCTCCCCAAGACAGCTTCGAGTATTAAACAAACTCAGTCTCAGCAGGTTAACGACTTATAACTGCTGCCACTTGAAAACAATAGCAGTAGGAGAGCAAAGTGAGATTATCATACACATTGAGAACAGAATGAGAGACAAGGAAAACAAGTCTCTCAGAAAAATAAATACTAGAAAAGGAGTCCAATTATAGAACAAGCACATCTTATGCTCTATTTCTTCCTCTAAACAAGAATAATAATGCTTCAAAAACTGAGGAATTTCATATTTAAAGACCAAGTGCTTTTCAATTACTCCAAATTGAAGCTTCAAAGAGGCAAAGGTGTATTTTCCTATTAATGCACGTGCTTCAAATTAATACCAGTAGAAGTGGAGAGCAAGATCTTACCAAATATATGGAAAGCAAGATATATCTTAGTTCTCTTAACACAGCAGACCTCCTCAAAGACATTTATTTATTTGGCGAGCCAGTAAGTGAGAAGCAAGATAATCTTCCTGGCACTTCATCTACCTAGCACGTGTTTCAAAATCTGGGTCACTATCATCCAGCTAGTCAAACATCAATAAACTAGACTGAACAGCAAGAAAGAAAAGAGCTGGGCAGAAACACCCTCCAGAGCCACCAATTCCTCTCCAGACAACAAATAAGAGAAACTTTACCACTTGTTTTGAGGTAGATACTATCTAGACTTAAATAGATAAAGTCAGCTGAGGTGAAACTCAGCCAAGGAAGATAGCTTGGTTAAAATATATTTCTCATTAAGTATATTCCATACAGCATTTAACTTAGTTATCTATTTAATGGGTATCATCCAAAGGTTTCTTTTTCTTCAGGTTATTTCTATGCTATTTTATGTAAATTGTCATATTTTTCAAATGAGTTTGTGTCAGTCTCTTCTTTTTCACTTGATGTAGAATGATTCCTTTTCTGTTTTAAATATTTTGCTCTTTATTTGCTTAGTAGTGGGGAAAATATATACAAATTCGCTAGATCTAATTATACATTAATCTGTTATTATCTAGTTCTGCATTTGAATGTATGTCCCTCCTATTTCTTCCCCATGGATCTTTGGGAAGAGCTTTAATTTGTAAAAGTAACACATACTCAAGCTCATACATATGCTTATGATAGATGTCCTCAGCAAGACATTCAATGTAAATATTTAAACAAGATTGAAGGATTGTTTTAAAAGATTTTTTTTCTCATACAAGATAATCCACATCTAAACATAAACAGCAGTGAGGAGAATGATGGAAGAACAAAAGTTCTTTGCCTTAAAGTACTTACATTTCTTTCAAGTACAGAACACAGGAAAAAGAAAAAAAAAAGAATTTAATCAGTAATCCAGGCAGATATCAAGATAGGAGACATAAATGTTGCTTCCCCTCTTGGCCCCAGCAATTAAGCACCATGCTGCTTATTTCTGTTGGCAGAAGGAATGGGTAGTGATAGGTATCTGTGATGCTCTCCTGCTTATGAACAACCTGTGTACACAAAGTTCTTTTTCTCTCAAAACAGCAAGAACAAAAAAGCCAGAGGCAGGTTCCTTGTTTGCAGATATAACCACCTTCTTGGCTCATCCCTGTTTAATAAATAGCTTCCTTTCGTAACAGAAAACTAAGAAAATGTAGGAGTACCTCTCTGTTTGTATCTTGTCCTCCTTTTTGTTTTCTTTGTGCTGAAGTGCGGAGTTTTTAGTGATTCTCGTCAACATACAGCCATCCTATTGCAATCAAGTCACCCTGCCTTCCCCTCCTTCAACGTTATTGGACATTTGGGAAAAAAAAAATGGAACCACAAGACTTCACTTAGCATTTAGGAAACTCACCTTATTGCAAATCTAGGAAATGATCAATCAAAAAGTAAGAGAGGTAACTAAGTGCCCCAAATTGCCTAGTGGCAAAATTACAACTTTTCCACCTTTTTTTTCTGAGAAAATCACTTTGAGAAAGCCAGATCCTCAGTAAGAAAGGCAGAATCCAATTAACGATTAGCTAATCAATACTCATCCTGAATAAGCAACAGCAATCTCATCCTACTCATTTCGCAGGATAACATAACTGTGCCATTGGGTGTCTTTATGTCTTCTAGGGACTTTTTTTTTTTTTTTTTTTTCCCCACACCGAACAATATCTTCTAATCTACCCTAGAGCTCCTTGGCGGTGGTGTTAGAGCCACACCACTGCCTTGCCAGGTATCCACTGAGGCCATCTCCATGCAGCTCCAACCCCTGGGCTGGCTTCATGATGCCAGACCCGCTATGGGCACTGTGCCTACCTGGGCCCAGCTGGGTTGTAGGCTGAACAGGTGACTGTCACCGTTCCTAACCAGTCCATCCATCCTGCCAGCCTGGGATCCCTCTCAGCTCCTAGACTCCTGGCCCTTGCCAAGCAGCTGATCCTCATAGTGTTGTATATCAGCAGGGAAAATGAGAAGCCTACCGACACCCATACCCTCCAGGAGAGCACAAATCAGAGCAACAGCCAGAACAAACGATTGCTGTGAATGCAAATAAATCCTGATAGGTAACCAAATGCAGGAATGTCTTCACTGAACATTACAGGTGACTCTAATCTTCCCTGGATGCACATACATATCCACAGGTGCTGCCTGGCTTCCTTCCACCCAAACTCAAAAGGTGCTTTACAAATGTTGCTAGTCATGGCACACACGACTAGGTTACATGTAAATTATTATTTGACCCTGCTTTATTAGCACAATGCCAAAAAAGTGTAAGTATATTCTGTGTTGTATCTCTTGATAATGGATAGCCTATTCATTTTAATGATATTTGGTTTGAAGGTGCCTGGCTTAGTTCATTTAACAAGCCACAGATTTTAATGAAAAAAAAAAATTCAACTCTGTCTCCGATATGAAAGATAATAATTAAAATTATTTCAACTACATTATTGTTAGAGGCCCCAGGTTAAATGAATCATCTTCTAATGTAGTTACACACATCATAAATTCCCTGTCTTTTCTCCTATCACCAAAAAAAAGTGGCTGAACTTTGTTCCAATATTGCTTCTTGTACGCTTCAGCTTACAAGGATACAGGAATACAAAATCTCAGCTGCTGTGGTTTTTTTGTTTTGTTTTGTTCTGTTTTTGTTTGTTTGTTTTTCTGTGTATTTATCTACTCTTTCTAGTCAAAGAGTGGCTTAAAAACACATTTGCATCACATAAAAATAATTCTTATTCCGAACATGGGTATTTGGTAAATTTCTGCTCAGCCTGTAAACATTGTATACGTTGTACCTTATACATTCCAAGTCATATCCAGACACATTGATGATAAGTGTATTCACTTACTCTCCAAATGTATACATGTATCCATTTATCATGTATAGATTTATTCTCCAATTTATTTAAATGAAATCAGTAATAATATTCATGCAGTAAAGTGAGACTGTTGTGAAAAAAATAGCAGAGAATCTCATTTTCAGTGGGTAAAATTAAAGGTTTAGATTGAAAAATGCTTTTAGCATTCAGAAACTCTTTCAAGCCAAAGATAAAGTTGGGAGGTAGCAATATAGACAAGATTGAAAATATAATTCAGGAAGATCTGAATGGTCCTGAAGACTAAAGAGAAAGCAGTGAAATGAAGGTTAGTAGCAGTGAGTATAGTGCCATATATGCGTATTTGTACAACAGGAGTTTATATTTGGAAACTGCAGAAGAATTTCAGAGAAGTTCATGACACACAAAAAAATGTGTCCACCAATATAATGGGAGTATGAAAGAAGCATTTCTAAGCCTAGAATGTATTTCTTCTTACACAGACAGAGAGAAGTATGAATAGTATAGTCCTCCGAAGGGCCCACTAGGCAGTTCAAGTAGTTTAGATTACCTGTGGTCATCAAGGTAAATTCAAATAGGCCTAAATTCAGGAAAGATTAAGTAGACCGTTCCCCAAACTGGAATTATTAGATGAGACTGGCAAATTTGGCTTGTTTAGCCAAGCAACTGAGAGGGAAACAGATTGTTGCCTGTGAATATCTCAAGCAGAGAAAGAACAAGAGAGATACAGACCTATTTATGCTAAAAAGCAGCTCTGGCATATGCCTAAATAGGTATAAATGGACCATGAATACACTGAGTGTACATTAGATTATTTCCAAACGATTCAGTGAAGTGCTGAGCAGATAGATTGGAAGTTGAGGATAGAATACCTTAAGTATTTTCAACTTACTTCAAGATAGAGTTCAAGGAAGAGATTAATCAGCGTATATAAGAGGAGATAAACCCCTTGGACTCAGGACTTTCTTTCCAATCTTGTGGAACGTGGAGTGATGTGGAGGAGGTAGCACAAATTAGCAAAAATATGTGATATACTAGGAAGAGGTTGCTGGAGATGAGATTTTGATAGTGTTCCTGATTAATTTTTTATGCTATATTGCTCTGGAATACTATTTAGTATTGTTAGAATTATTTGCTATTGTACACAGAGAATATACATGCATATCAATTGTAAAATAAAATTGTGAAACTACTGTAAAACGCTATTTTGGTAGCATTTATTGGAACACCTCTCTTCCACAGAGCCACTTCTGCACTTAATCACATTCTGTATTTACTGTTTACAGTGGAGACAGAGATGGGTTAGCAGAAAGGCAACAGAGTTGTCAAGATTATTCAAGAGCTATAAGTTATGCTGTGGAGGGAAGTGAATGTTCTAATATTTAAAGTGATTCTCAGGCTGGCGCCACATGCTGAAATGTCTTTTATCCAATGGCAGACATCAATCCTGCTTTGCCTTCCTTTTAACATATATATTTAGGATATCTTTTACTCCTTGCTATTGCTGTTTACTGCTATAATATTGCTAAGTATTTCCTTTCTTGGCCCACTGCAATGCCAGCACAGTTTTCACAAGTGCAGGCAGATTACTCCCTATGTCCTCCTGTTTGAGGCATCTTCTCTGCTAGATGGCCAGTGCCAGAAATTGCGCTGAGCTGTAGAAAATTTGTTTTATAATGCTCATGCTATGTTCATTTCTTCATTGTTTGACGTGGCATTTTGTTTGTCTTCATGCCTTTCTGCACGGGTCCAGTGCCTCTCGGCCTGGCACTTAGAAGGAGGGAGCTCTGATTTCTCCGTATTATCAGAGAGTTGGAGTACAAGCAGAGCTTATGAGGCAATAAGAAACCTGTGTCCCATTGTGGCTACCATTATGGATTTTCAAACTCTTTTTGTGGGTTTCCTGAGCTTGGTTGTTCAGGGAGGGCTTCAGTAGAGATTGTCCGGGTCCTCCGCAAAGGATAGACTGCTCTGAGCAAAGTTCAGCAGTCAGGGTTTTGTTCTGCATCCTGCTCTGCTAGGGCTCTGTTCACTGTTTTGTTTCATGCTACTGATCTAAGCACAATCAACATCCCGCAACTATGCCATATATTTCCAGAAGTATGCCTGTAATTCTCCACACATTTCTCCAAGATATGTTTGCCATCCATGTGGCACAGCATTAAAAGTCCAGCAACTACATTTCCACTGTTCTTGTTGAGTTTGAGGACTATATACCTCCGGTGTGGCTAATGGCAGACAGTAGTTCCATAAGAAAGTACTATTCAATCTTATACCTGTGCTGTCTTCTGTTAGATTGCTCCCAAAGGACGTTCCAGTGAGGAAGACCAAGCATGGGCTTCCGTGTTCACTTCAGGCTTGTACAGCACCTTCAGACCTCCCCACCTACCTTCTTGCTTCATGTTATATGGGGAGACTTCGGCAATGCCAGCTCTCCCACAGGCCCCTCTGGTATTCTTGTCTTTAGCTCACATGCTTTTGTAAACCCACGTGCTTTCCTCTGTAAGGGAACCTATCTCTCACAGTATCTCAGCATCAGTACTGATCTTGCCCTGAAGAACACTGACACATGCTAGGACTCATCAGTCTAGGAAACAGTAAATCCACTCCAGCATCATGATGCCTACCACATCCCATTATTACCACATCCCATTATTACCACATCCCATTATACTCAGGTGAGACTACACCATTCTTCAGAATGGGATGACCAAAAGCATGCAATTACAGAATTACAGAATCACAGAATCACAGACTGGTTGAGGTTGGAAGGGACCTCTAGAGACCATCTAGTCTAACCCCTGCTCCAGCAGCGACACCCAGAGCACGGGGCACAAGGTGGCATCCAGGCGGGTTTGGAAGATCTCCAGAGAAGGAGACTCCACAGCCTCTCTGGGCAGCCTGTGCCAGGGCTCTGTCACCCTCACAGGAAAGAAGTTCTTCCTCATCTCCTCAGGAGATTAAATTTCCTATGTTTCAACTTATACCCATTATCGCTTGTCCTGTCAGTGGCCACCATAGAGAAAAACCTGGCCCTGTCCTCCCTACAATCACCCGTCAGATACTTGAACATGTTGATTGGATCTCCTCTCAGTCTTCTCCAGGCTAAAGGGGCCCAGCTCACTTAGTCTTTCCTCATAAGATAGATGTTCCAGTCCCTTAATCATCTTCATGGCTCTCCACTGGACCCTCTCTAGAAGCTCAATGTCCTTCTTGTACCGAGGAGCCCAGAACTGCTCACAATTAATTTCAGGAAATAAAATAAAATAAAATAAAATAAAATAAAATAAAATAAAATAAAATAAAATAAAATAAAATAATAAAACCCCCCACCTTCATAGACCTTTGCTATATCTTCAGGGAGCAAGGAAACAAGTGCTTCCAGGACCCCATGTGAGTCCAGAAGAAGGAGCACTTGTCCTCTGCCTACCAGATAAACTGAATCCATGGCATGAGAGTACCCAGCTGTGCTATCTAGGCACTGGGAGCAGCACTTATCCTCTTTCTTGAGGCACTAGGACAGTGCCAGTACATGGCGAAAGCTCGATCGCAAACTCATTCCTTAGTGGAGAACTGTCCCTTGAGACTCAAAGCCATCAATGATGCTTACATTAACTTGAAGCCATGGTCATGTACTACTGTGTACTGGATTGTGCTCTTGCCTTATTTACTGATGAATGTGAAGGGATTTCTGTTTGCATTTGTGAGACTGGAAGGATCATTTGTAAATGAGCATATCAATTACCCTCTCATTCACAATCCTGGTCATCTGATTGCACAGATGTTGGTTTATTCCTAGGCCCTCTTTCTGAGAGGATCAATCATTTTCTTCTGAGACTTGGCATGAACTGAGAGTTCATTTCAATGGCTACTTACGAAAAACAGCAGTGACAAGAAAGCACCGGGGTTGCCTTTTATCACTGGGCCTGACTGAACAGCTAGTCTGTGACAGATTCCCTATCCTTCTCATCAAAACAGTTTATGTGAAAAGACACTGCTATTCATGATCTGAATTCTGACTAGAACCAACCATAAAGTAAAATAGGCCATTTCTCCTTCTGCCACATCCCAAGGCCTTGGACTATGTACATATTCTAGCCATTTTTACGATTTTCCAGTCTTTCATGGCTCCTTTTGACAAATGTCCAGGTCCCAATGCCCTATCCACTCTATTTCCTTCTAAAAATATGACTTAGGAATGCTCTTCTCTATGCAAATCTTTCTGCCTATCTTAACCTGTGTGATAAGCCTTTCTCCTAAGGACCAAGATATTGAACCTGGGGAATGATCTGCCTAATCCCTCTTCCCACAGGACATTATGATAGGAGAAACAGCACACACTCGATGTAAATCTGCTTTTTTGTTGTTGTTCCTCTTTGCAAATAAATTTTAAGGCTACAGATAAGCATGGCAATGAAACAGGAAAGCCTAAAAGAACAGGGCACATGTAAGAGCACTAGGCTATTTGGAACAATAAATGCATGTAGAGAACATCCATATTTAAATGCAAAGAAGACCCTATCCATGGGGCCAAGACACTTATTCAAAAAACCTCTACCTACATAAGGAGAGGCTCATATTTTTATTGAAAACATTGTACATTACCTGGAATCAATGGCTCTAAAACCTTTTTTTTTTTCTAGACCCATTGTTTATTTGAGTCAGCTTCAATTAGGCAAAATGCTGTCACAGAGCAGTGACATTTCAAATATCCTTATTAACAAGAGTCACCAGAAATCCCTTAGTGCCCCTTCAGATTAAACACACAGATTAAATGCCGTCTGCAAGTAGATTATCAAAGAAAGGTGAGGAATGGGAACACAGCATCCTCTGAGAAATACAGAGTTTCTTCTACCGTTCAAAACCTGAAGCCTTTTCAGAAAAACTCATATCTGACATCACCCAGATGCTCTTTCCCAACATGTTAGACTTTTAAGCATTTTTTTCATTAGTGCCAGAAAGATTTGAGCACAGATTCATAAACATTCAGTTTATCCATGACAACATAATTAAAGAGAAAAATATAGAAGTAAATTCTTGAATGATTTTTTCATGAAGTTGTATACTTGACTCCACACAAATAGAAAATCTTTGAAGAATATCTCATTTTTTTAATATTGATTTCAGTATTTTCTGTCTGTACCATCTGCCAGTGTTGTGTTAATCCACAAATACAATAGATGCCTGTCTTAAGACTTGCATTTTGCACAGCTGTAGAGACACTACAGTGTAAATTACACCCCTGCCTGTGGCTTTTCTTGCTCTTTTCCTTCAGAAAGTGTGTGATTTATTTTATCTTTCCTTTTCATTATTGTTGTTCCTATGTGTTTTCAAAAGGTTTGGATAAAACTGTTTATTTTCATTTATTTCCCTAGGCCAAGGGTTTAAAGTAATCGTCTAAGACACCACACTTGACTAACATCCGACACCATTGTTGGAAGCCTATCATTTAGGATTTTATGAAGAGAGAAGTATAATGAGTATTCCTGCAGAGCCAAGGTAAAGTAGCTTTACATCTGAAAGTTAAGAGAAGCTTCAAGAGGCAGTGTCAAATAGACATCACTCTCCCCTCCCTTGATATACCATTTACTGTTTGAACATGATGATCTAAATTTAATATGAAGAACTTGCTATTTTTAAAAAAGAAAAACAGCCAAAGGGAGATGATGTCTTTCATTATATAGCAGATACATTCACTAAAGGTATAGCAGTACATTTTAACAAATAAGAGGTCATATGAGTTAATTAAGCTGTTTTCCTCTTCCATTTAATAAGAAACATAGTTACCATGGAGACTGACCGGATAATGCATTCTATTTTGGTACAAAAACATCATTTAGAAAGAACATATTTAGTGAGGAATTTTCAAAGGCAGTGAGTGCTCTGAAAAAAAATCTTTACTTATTCCTTCAATTTTTTTTTTCATTTGTGTGTGAGTTAGTGTTTCAGATCATGTTGTCTGAGGAAGAGTTTTGTGCTCTCTCTATAGAATGACCATATGGGAATGGCAATTTTAGCAAGACCAGGCACAACAGCTCTATCTATACTGAGACTGCAACCTGACAGGCAAGTTACACGTGCACCAGATATCCCTGGCACCCCTGAATTCTTTGAAACACCATTGAGTTGTGTTCTTAAGCCATGAATGCTAAATTGTCTAAGTTGACTTGAGTCTGGCATTGCAGCTCCCAATCTGGCAGAAAGGTCTTCACAGAACAGGGGGAGGTCTCTCTTTAGGGCCCTCTGTAATGTATTCATAGCTGGGTTTGGAACTAGGTACAGAGAAAAAAGGCATGAAAAGAGGCAGTTTTCCTCTTTTTTTTTTTTCCTGCCTGCTCAACCTCCAATTCAGGGGAAGGCATTGATAGGTTTTGCACTGACACAAATTCTTCAAAGATTTTCTCATGTTCACAGCTGGTGAGAAGTGTGTTCTCAGTCACCAGGCCACCCCGCCCAGACCACATTTCTCCATTGATTTAGCTCCACGAGCCAAAGGGATTGCCATTTATTTACTATTTATAACTCTTTTTTATGGATCTTTTAGGATTTTTATGAAAACAAAACTATCTCATGGAATATCTAGAGACCATGAATATATTGCTGTATTTTTGAGTTTTTGATTTTTGAGTTAGCTGTTTATTTTTCCAGATTTGTATTTATCAGGTGACTAGGATGGTCTCTTTGCTAACTGAAGACAGATTCCCAAAATATTTTTGGTTTGTAATTATGTTTACATTGACAAAATCATTTTACGTGGGCTTACATATTAACACAATAGTAACTTGCTTCTCCAGCCACAGGAAGTCAAATGAAAACAAGTAATAGCAATCAAAAATTTAAATCAAGAAATTATTTTCAGAAGTGGTTGAATTTTTACCATACCACCAATACTGTGTGAATATTTTTTCTCTTATTTGCTTAATTTCAGAATATCTGTGTTAAATATAAACTGAAGAATCCTACTCAAAAGCAGGCCTACAAATGAATTATAGAATGCATACAATGGAAATATTTTGAAGGGCATTCATTATCTGTTCACAATAGCTTATAAACACTAATGGGTGGAACACTCCATAATGCTAAAGATTTTAACTTCCTTTAAATGATATACTATTCTCAGCATTTTTATATACAGTGAAGACCTTGACTGCAAGTGGGCTATTTTAAAATGTCTCACAAAGAGTCCTTATCTAGTAGGCATGGAGGCAAAAACATCTGGATGAACCTGATTATGGTCTCCAAATAGAGCAAGCAGTAGCTGTTTGGAACCGAGCATAATCTATCACAAGAAAAGCTTACTCGGGGCACTTAGTAGAAGTGATACCATTTAGAGGGAGAGTCATTTTTCTTAAATTTATTCCCTGAAGGACAAGAGGAAATATTAAATATTTAATGCAGAGCAGAAAAATAAAATTGCCAGCTTTAACTCAATTTACAAGACTGATTGATGTTGTATTATTTCTGCGGAAACACAGGTGACTAAGAACTTGACATATGACCATGCTTATTATAGACATACAGAATAGCAACCAAAATATTGAAGATATTACTGTCTTTGATGAATATAGTAATTGATCAGAAGAATATTACAGTACATTTCTCTAGATCACAAGCCAACTTGCTTCCAAAGTGACACTCAGGTTATCATTAATGGTGATAATGAGAAATTTGAAGAAAGTGCTCATAATAGACAATTTTTGTAAAATATGTACTTTTAATGACTTTTAAGACACTAAAGTCTCAACATAAGACTGTTTCTACTATGTTATTGGTTTACATTTGGTATTCATAAGAAATGGATCTGAACTTGATCCTGTGTTGAAGCTGTAAATTTGTAGTAAATAAGGTCCTAAAGCAGTTTAAAGTACAAATCCACAAAATAACCTAGAAAATAGATAATGGAGGAAAAAACTGCCAAAGTGCCCAAACGACTAAAATTACACATAGATACAGCAATGTTATTAAATAATAAAATCATGCTTTCCTTCCATCCATGTACCCTACCAGTGCATGTAGGACAGGACTTTTTAAGTGAGAGCAATTTGTCTAACTGAAGATGTCTGAAAGTCAAGTGCTACATGTGAGCTCATCCTGTAGGATCCTTTATGATCACCAAAGAAAATATGCACTATCAAAGAGGATTTATGTGACTTGTATTAGACTCTGGTCACAGGATGTTTAGTATTTCACTCCCCTGACAATAAAAGGAACCCAATGTAGTGAATCTTCCAACTTTTCAATGTTCAAGCAAAGGAAGATGAACCCCACCCACGGTATCTTGTGAAAACATAGTTTATTTCCACATCATGCTCAAATGTAGGTACAAGAACTTTAAATGTTCTTGTTTCACGCTAAGATGTGGGACAGACTGAGTACCCCATCAGCATCCTCATTTGTTTGCATATTGAATCGATGGTAAGGTTCTGGGATTGTTCATTTGTACGTTACATATATCATTTACCCTGACCACAGCTTTCTATAGACATATTGGTACTTTAGTTTGGGATACAATGTAGAGATGTAAGTTCTCTCCTGTAGAATTATAGCTAATTTAGTCTTATAGGTAAATATTAGTCTTATAGCTAATTTAGTGCTATAGGTAAAATCACTATGGGAAAATACATTCAAAACTGTGAATTTGTACAAAAGAGATATTCAGATTCTTGAATTCATTCTACATATGCCTTGGGATCGACTGATGAATAACACCACTCTTGTCTTTCTGCCTCTACAACTAATTAGTAGGCCTAAAGGATAAAGAAACAGAAGAGCAACTTGTTGCCACAACATACTTAACTTACACCTGTATTTCTCATAAACAAAGTAGTATAGCAGTGCTTAAAATAACTCAGCATTGAGGCAGCCTGAGAAAAATCATATTTATACAACCAGTTTAATATATAAATATAAGAAAAAAGGATCATGTACTGAGCTTTATCAATTGAACTGATCTCCTAACCTTTTCAGTAGGTAAGCAAAGCTTTAAAATTGATAAAGATGCAAAGGTAAAATTATCACTAAAGAATATTAATAAGAATATTAATTGTTGTTGATGAACAATAGATATGGGGTTAGAAGAACCTCAAAGATCATATCATAAAATGGGGAAAACAACATTTCTTAATGATTTTATAATAATATTGTTAATGTTACTGAAGAATTATGAAAAGTGTCCCTAAAATGTCAAAGAAACCATGTGAACATGTGATACAGGTTCATTGGAATATAACCAATATCATACGAAATTTTTCACCTGTTTCTGGGCTTCATTAGCTTGGGACTCAAAATGAGCTGGTCAAGCGGCAGCTGTTAGAGAAGGCTTTTCAGTAACAGTGCGATGCAGGCAGCAAAGAAAACAAGTTTCTTTACCATGTCCTGTCAATACCACCTTTGCCCCTAGCCAGAGAGATTAAGCATGGGTGAGATATGCCCCTATTTCACACTTCAAACTTCTCCTAACAGCTGCAGAACATATAGAGCTATCTGGCTTTACCTCTCTCCCAAAGATCCAGTCAGGAAACAAAACAAATGCCCCAAAGCTCCTGGAACTTCAGTCTGAAAATGTTGTTATCTTCAGCATCAGTCAAAGGGACATCTTCCTTTTTATTAGCAAAGTGCACACATTCTGTGATGAGACTGAACATACTTCCATCAGGATCAGCGTGCCAGAAGTGGTTCAGTAAAGCTGATGCTGCCCTTAAATTTTTTAACCAGATCATTTAGAATTGTCCTTCCTACAACCAAAACAAGAGATTCCTTCACCACATTGTCAGTGATAAAACATAAATGGGACAGGGTGCAAGTCATCCAGCGAGCTATTTCTTTGATGTTTTCCTTTTTCTCTTCGTTCTTACTATCCAAAAAGAACTGGCAGATGTAGGACTCCCTGAAGCACCCTGTGATTGCAAGCCCCAGATGTTTTAATTTTGCTTTTAAGAGCACATTTATTTTGCTTAGTGTCTGTCTTCTTTTGCTAAGATCTCACTGGAACCACTCCTCCAAACAGTTCTGAAGAAAGGAAAGGGTAATGATTAGACCTCTCATGCTAGTACTATTCATATTCCTACTTGTGATATTTTTCTTTTTTCTTTGCAGTAAACAAGCTTGTTACTTTGTTGATGAACAAGAAGGGATGTGCCAAGGCATTCAGCTCAAGCTGCTAATTGTGATTGCGTAAATGATGTGATTTTTCAAGCAAGAAAAGCAGTTTGAGAAAGTAGGGTTTGTTTTTAGTGATTTGCAGAATGCACAACTGTGTTCATCACTTTAGTCTAATTTAAAGTATGAAGTAAGAAAAGTATTTTGCAGGGAGTTTAAGCATTTGCTGAACCATATCTGCAAGTCTGTTACGTGTAGCAGTATGTTTTGCTTAGGGAAACAGTTTTTAGAACTTGGCTGGAGTTAGTTGGGATTCTCAGATGAAAGAATTGACAATAGTTCTTTCCAACCCCAAATCAGTTTGTAGCGTCCTAAGGGTTTATAATGCAGAAAAGGGAAAGAATATCTCTTTTCAAATGTGTATCCCCTAGGTTTAGACTGTAATTTACAGAAGCAATCAGACAAAAGAACAACCTTAAAATAACATTTTTATCAGAAATAGAAATCAAACAGAAAATATGATTACACAGAACTAAAACCCAGCTCAAATATCCCCTTGGATACTAGGACTGGATTTTGTCATCGCACATGAATTCTCTGAAAGCCTGGCTGGACTCTCCCACTATAGCAATGAAGGAGAGGTAGGCAGACACAGCGTCACCAGTGCTCATACTGTACCTCCTCAGCACTGTTTTCAAAACTCAGCAAAAAAAAAACCTCACTATCCAAGTTGTTTTCTTGAACAGCTTAAATTTAATACCAGTTCAGACTACCTACAAATTCCTCCTGCCCTCACGGCTTGCATCATTAAAGGACTCCTAGAAAGACCCTGGGGTGACTTCAAGAAAGGACCCCAGTAACTCTTTTCATCTGCAGGGACAAATCACTTAGCTGAAGAAATGCAGAAGCATCAGTCTATATACAGCCTAAGCCTGTGAGGTGGCTATGGGAAGGGCAGTCAAGGTTTCTTCCCCTGAATATTAACTGCGCTAGTGACTGATACTAGTTAATCTGGCCTTGAGTGTGCCCTGTGGAACAAACGCTACTTCAGTGGCAACACATGCATTGTGTATTGTAAAATTCCAGCAGGCTTTTTCTACTCTGTGTGAAAAAACTTGCAGAACATAAGCCACAAGCTCCCTGGGATATGTATATGCCTGGACATGAATATAATGAAAATATATCTGAAAAAGTTTCCTCAGAAGTCTTTTAATGATGGAAGTCATTTAGGTGTCTTTCCGCTTAACCTAGAAAATGGTTATTTGACCTTTTCTGTGTCTCTGTTTCTAAAAGCAGACTGGGTTATTTCTTCCATTTTAATTCAAGTTTATTTTGCTTTAAAACAAAACTATATGAGCACTGATTGATATAACTGCAGACATTAAAAGCTATTTTCTTATTTCATTTTTTTAAATATGTACTTACTGAAAGCACTTTATAAAGAAACAAATACATATAGGATAAAACGTTGAAAAAATCATTTCTAGCAAAAGGAAATACAAGTCAGAAATGAATCATTATATCCTAAGTGGAAACAAGCAATTACAGCCTTGTTGCTGTGAAGGGAAATGCCCATATTCCACATTTCCCACCCAAACCCAACACCAGTAGGTTTGGGTGGGAAATATTGAAAAACCGGTAGGTTTTTCAGATTAAATGGTTTGGTTGTGAACTTGTAGTCAAAGTCATTATACTCTTTGAGCACCAATAGAAGTATTTAAACACATGTCACTTCCTTGCAAAAGGAGGATAAATATTAAAGCCATTAGAAACTATTAGAAAATTAGGAAATACAGCACATTTCATTTACTGTTCAAAATGGCAGCATAAAAAGTCACTTCAGTATTTTGAAGCAAAAAAGATAAAACATTCAACATTCTCTTTAATTTAGAGAAAAAAATAATGAAATATTGGCAGTGTGGGAGGAAAACATGCTGAATGGGAAGAGAAGAAGCTGTCATCTCCATCAGAACAGCTCTTGGTCTCGACCCCATGGGGAGGAGGACCCACACTACAGTTAGGATGCAGCCACTCAGCCAGGCTGATATACGATGTTCACCTTGTCGTCCTCCTTCCTTTTTGCCAAAGATGTCTGCAATGTCATTAACATCAGTTAGGTTTGTGTAAGAGCCCTAAATGCTAATATTAATTGACAGCTCCTTTCTATGTGCGAATTGCGTAAATCTGAAAGCTGTTGAAATAATTTCTCAGAGAACGATAATACTATAAAATGAAAGATATTCCATTAACTAATAGCAAATTCAGAGAATAATACATATTTGGTAATTTTAGACTTAAGCAACTGCTTTTGGCTTGATTTACTTTAAAGAAATGTTTTTACATTTCCTCAAATATTTGCATTTTCAAATGTCTATGTAGTTGCACTTTGTGCCTACGTGTATCACGCATATATATCATGGTAAGCCATTGTTTTTCTTGATGAGACTCTATACTTTGATTCTTTGGTGATTTTTCCAGACCTAAAAGAATCGTTTTGTCTCACAGCAGAAGAACTGAGGCCACTGCACTGAGAGAATCAGGAGACAGAGTAAATTCATTTGTTAGGAACGATTATTTGCAGTCCAAAGGAGAAATTTCTGCAATAGTTTGTGGAAAACTTCTGTCACTAATTCTTAGTGATGAAAATGGCTTCATTTGAGCATGGGTATACTGATATCTTTATAGAGTTCTTTTCTTTTAGCACTTTCGCTTTGTGCTGAAGAGCACGCATAGAATATTTTACCATAGTTGTCAGTATTAAGTGGTTAAAAACTGGCTGTATATTGGCACAGTATGCAGAGAATGTCAGTTAAATTTTAAGCCCAGCTTTATGTACTATCTGTAAAAGCAAGCTCAAGCCATTTCAACTCTTTTGCAGCAAGCTCAAAACTGCTATTTTTCTGTGCCAAACATGGCAGTTGGCAGTTCATATTTTAGCCCACGCATTTAAATGCTCTTGGGCAGTGGGCCATTCCCATTCCCTCTCCCACACACAGGCAGGAAAGGACACAGGTTTCTGGAAACATGAATGAAGCAACTGCACAACCCACCTCAGCCTGTCTGCCCAGACTCACTCCACTGCACACCTCGCAGTGTGCAGAATTTTGCCGGCCGAAGTGGGCACTGTGAGAGCCTCATCCTCTTCTGTGCACGTCGTGGTGGTTTGCAGGCAACGAGAAGACTGAGAACCCTGGAGAGGTGCAATTCTGCACTTCAGTGCATGCCTGGATGCTTCCCAACCAATGGCCCTCCATGGTTGGCAAGGTTTATGCACCTATTAAACCTTGGACTCAGGAACCACTAGTAGAGAAATGAGGAAATCTGCAAGTTGCCGCAAAGTTTCTTCACTGTATTGTATTTGCAATACCTCTTTGCAATAGAAAACTCTGTTACCTGGTTCACCTTAGGTCTGGCAGGAGTTTGGGAGCTTAGCAGTAGCAGGCAGAGAGGTCCGTATTTGAACATGCCTCAGGAAAAGAGTGTTTGCTCTACAGTAAGTGGAAGTTTGCCATACGGATATACAAGTAGAGCTGTGCCTGTCTAGATTAAAAACATAAATTCATAACTCCTTTCTCTTGAAGGAAGCCACATGACAACTTCTATCATTCTATTGCCTAAAGCAAGGAAGTAACTAGATTGTCTCATCGTATTTAACAAGATGTTGACAAATTACCAGTAATTTATAAAGCTATACCAGCCAGAAGATTTGGTACCAGTTTTTCAAATATGGGTCTCACGTGTCTTATTTTTGTGCTTTTGCACAGCACTTACTAATCAGTGTTCTGATTCTGTAGGTGACTCGTAACTGATGACTGGGATTTAACAAATTGGCATAAAGGCCAAAGATTGCCCCTAGTGTGAGGTCTGGGCAGACTGTACCCAAAATACATGAACCATCAACTTTGTCCCAAAGTTACATAAAAAATATGTCAGATAAACAAAGTGGAAAGCAATTTCTTTAAAGGTTAAGGCCGTGTAGTAGAGAGGTGCTCACTTCTTCCCCTGCGAGATGCCCAAAGGAAGACCCTACCTTTGCACAGTCAGTTGCTTTACTAAGTCCATCATTACATGAGGGATTGATCACAGACATGAATTAGAGAGGCCAAGAAACTGATGAAGATGCTTCCTTTCCTTATTTGGGAGAAGGTGCTGTGTTGCCCTCTTTCTGTGTCCGCATGCATTTTATGTATGAGTGAGCTTGTATGGACAGAAGACAGAAGCTCTAGAATCCTAAAAGCCTAGACTGTTAAATCTATTATTATTGAGTGTCTTCCAGAAAACAAAGAAAAAAAAAGAAAAAGTTATTGCACTCAAAAGCATGCACTGAATTTTATGTTTCTGTAATTTTATACTGTTATGTAGGGAGGAAATAGAGCAGAATAAGTAAAGTGACTACTTGGGGAGCGATGAGCTCTAACTAGAAATGGTGAGTGGTAAGAGTCATTTTCTGTATTTCTGTAAAACCCGATAAAGTCAATTTTACTGTCTATCTTGGTTAATCTTCTCTCAGCAAAGGACTAAACGTCCTTTATGACCTGATCAATGCCCATTTTCCAGCTGGATCACTAGTTAGATGCAAATAAAAGGGAACAACTTCTCATTCCACTACTAAGACAGAATTAAAAAAGGATATTTTTGAGGCCAACTTCATGATTAAAATTGAGCAGCAAGGGTATTACTTTGGTGACTTTCAAATTTGATCCTATTGATTTATAGTTTCAGTTTCAATTATTACTTTGATATAATTATTGCATTAGTCCATTCTTAATTAACCTCACATAGTAATAGTATCTTTAACCAGTAATATATAAGTTTAATTTTAGATTAGCTTTTTCTTTAAATAAACTCATGAAAATATTCTATTTTGGTATATTCTTTTAACCAGTAACTTTTTTGCTCTAAAGTAAAGGTGTTTAGCTGAGATATTTGAGAACCAGATGATTTCAGACTTTTGACTCTCACAGTTAGATGCAATAATATTGTGTTTTGAAATGTTGTTTACCAGCATTCTCAATAAGTTGTCTTAGGAATGTTATCACTATCACCAGCAGAAATAGAATAAGCAACTGGAGACCATGATTTAAGAGAAAGCAAATACAATTATTTTGTGTAATACCCAAGTGTGTACTGTCTCAGAATGAGACCTTCAATGCTTCCCTTAGTCAGGCCAAAATATTTTCATTATCCCTTTCCTCCATAAGTAAAAAAAAAAAACATTTCAATCAAATGCTTATTGTGAAAAATACCAAGAATCGTAAGAAAAGAAAACTCAGTTTTGGAAGTGGTTTATTAAATTGGTAAGAGGGAATGGCAAACATAGCAAAACGTCACTTCAACTGTATACGTGACTGGCCCTCCTAGGTGGGCATCCCTTAGACATGCCAGCAGATATGTGGTTTATCCACCACCAGGTAGAAAGAGGGCTGAGCAATCCTGGAACAGGTCCTAGTCCACCTGACAGCCAGTTTGTGTGCTGCTAAGATGTTTTTCAGCTATTAGGCCAATCACTCAAATATAGCTCTGCACAACCAGCAGCACATCTGGCAGCATTTCATGAAGTGTTCTTTCTCCATCAGAATAGTGAATCTTTCTATCCTGCTTTGCAAAATTCTTTCTTCAGAGTTATGGATTCAGCAAAAGGCACTTAACAAAAAATCAAATAGGACCAAGTAATGGACCCTGTCTTTTAAAATATTATTTTTTGATATTGCAATTATTTGCCAAGTCTGAATATTTAGTAACATAATTTTAAGTCTTTTTGCTCAGGCATGAAATACAGGAATGAATAAAAATTCACCTTTCAGCTCACAATAGCAACAAACAAAAGGTGAAACCCTCCTTTTAAAGATTGGATAAGTTAGATTATTTTAAAGATAGCAGCCACTTTGCACTAGGCACAATTTGTACTAGACACAAACCAGTACGACAGATATGTTTCATATGTTAACTATAGGGAAATCCAAGTTTTGATGCTAGAAATGGAGTTTCCTTGAATTCCAGCTATGGGGTGTAAAACCCTTGTCAAAGAAATTTACACTAGGTCTTAATTTGATGTGATTTGTTTAAGATTCATCATCCAAACTGTAGCAAACTTTCTCCTTCCTCTGCAATGACATCTGCCCTTGGTGAGCATTTGAGAGACAGGAGTGAAAAAAAAAGAAATTTGGAAAAGGAATAAAGTAGGCATGAGGAGTGCTGAAATAATACAGGGACAATAATAAATGTATTTGTTAAATGTATTTGTGCAGAGAATAGGTACCAAAATGAAAAGTATGTGAGCAATAGCATGTACATGGGCTTTGTGTCCTCAGGTTCAGCTGTTACAATGGTGATGCACTGTAGTGGGAAATGCATCCATCACCTCAAAAATAGACCTGGCTACTGGTGTGCGCTGCAGAAACCTGTCTCAACCTAACAAACATCATCTGAGAAGAGCATACCTGGATATCTGTGCTAGTGGGCTCACAATCAAGGTCAAACATCTCATCTCGATCTCAGCCCCACTCAAAGACTTTTTTCCCCCGCTATAATCTTGATGGGGAAAATGAGACACAAGCATGAGAGTGCACGTCCTGCTTGCACCTAACCTATGACAGAGCCTGCTAGTAATGATCATGCAAGATACAAGTCGGCCACCTTCTTGTCAAAACACAAGGCCCCTTTCCTCATATTTGGAATCACATGCATAGTCTTTCACACATCAGAGAAACTGGAAGGAAAACTGGAGGAATAACAGCTAGGTCATGCAAGAGAATTAAATATAGTCTCAGAGAAAGAAAGCAGATCTTTGTGCTGATTACCAACTTAGTAATGTGAAGGCACACTCTTTTTACAGCAGCTAGTGTGGTAGATGGCTTAAAGGCATTGGTAACAAAAGTATATTATATCTAACTCAGATTCTAGTACAGTCACTTGTTTTTATTTTCCTGAAAATAGTATTTTTCCTAGTATTCTTATATAAGCAAGAACACAATACTTACGTAGGCATTTCTGTGAAATTAACATTCTATAATGTAAAATAAGACATTAAAAAAGCTATAAGGCTTAAAATCTTATTCACTTAAAAGTACAGTTCAGTCTTAAGACTTTATGGATTTGTAACTACCAGCATACTGCAGCTGATGTTATTTATAGCAGTCTATTTCTTAGAACCTGGAAAATCTTATATATATTTCACATGAAACATTTTGAATACTGTGTTTAATACACCACATTTCCAACTGACTGACAGAGGTATCTACATATAGAATACTCATAACTCGTCACTCAAAAAGTCAGCGCTGTTAGTGCCAAGAAAGTTACTGACACTGGCAGCTTTCCTTTCTTCAGCAAAGCAGTTTAAAACTGCAGCTAGCAATGACCAGAGGAACAAGTTTTATACACACACATATGTGCACATGTATATGCTGACATCAGTGATGCATTTTTCATAGGGAGAGCTCCAATTTGTATTCAGTGCCATAAAAAAACCCTTATTTCCTATATGCATTTTATCTCCATCATTTTGAAGCTGATACAACTAACTCTTATGTCTTTAGCTTTTTCTTCAGTGCAAAAAAAAAGATCCACCTGATACTGTTATTTGGATGCTGCTTGTGTAGAGGCTTCTTTTGCCAACAAACAGTCAAGACTGTATAGGAAGACGAGCATAAACTTTTTACTAATCCACTCTGACAAACTGCAAACTCACTTATGAGAAGAATGTAGATAAATTTAGATGTAGATAAATTTGAATGAATTGATTAACCTAATTTGATTATAAGTCTGGACCTAAATGTTCAGAGAATAAAGTAATATAAAAATGAATGTTCACAAATATTATTCCTCAAGTTGTAAGTCTGTTAAATTCCTGTAATGTATGATTTTGGTACAGCTGGTCATGTTGGCATGCACTCCTGATGTCTTATTCAGCCCAATTTTCATCATTTTATGACCTTTGCTTTTTCCCATCAGATATGAAAAAAGAGTAATTTAAATACCAAAGAAATCTTTAGAATTCTCTCTCAGAATTTAACGCTACTTCTTTTCATTCAGAGCCCCCAAAATTTGCCTGCTTGTTTATATATAGTTTCCCTGTATTGTTAGCACTTTTAGAAGCAGGATTTTATGTATTACCTGCTGTGACTGCACAGACTCCCCACCAGGACAAGAAAGGGATAAAAGGGCCACCCACAGGGAAGAGGCACCACATCTGTGAAGCCTAGTTAGTTTAAGGAGCGATTATGAAAGCTAACTGGCAAAGGGAAAAGGATTCTGAGCCTGGCTCCTACCGTGAGGAGTATTGCACCTTGCTTTCCCTTCCTGGGCAAAGAAGAAACTGGGAGTTCCATTTCCCTAAGAGCGAAGTGACTTGAATGCAGACTTAACACGATGAAAGTGGACCTCCCAAGTGACAAGGTGCATTTGGAAAGACTGGGAGGATTTCTTTGCCAACATAAAGCACAAAGGGCTGTTCGTACCTGCAGACTTCAGGTGACAACAGTAACATATGCTTCTAGATTTTTCTTCTTGTTCAGACACTGAGTATTCCTTCTGGACATGCAAATGGATATTTGTACCAAGAGTTCTCACTGTGGCCTTATCTGCCAAAAAAAGATTGACAATCTTTCAGTATGTAGTGTTGGTGTTAAAGTGAAACCTATCTCTTTATTTTCTATTTTCTTTTTGGACAAAATAGGAGAAAACCATCAGCCTCATATGCCTTGCCTGAGCTGATTTTTTTTTTGGTTAAAAGAAGGCGAATGATGGAAAAAAACATTTTTTTCCCCAAGAGTTTCAGATGATGAAAAATGCTTTATCTATCGAATGACTCAACACTAAGCTGGGGGTATCCCTGGACATCTTTATATAGTGCACAGTGGTCTATCTATATAGTACTGAATAATCTCCAAGTACTTTCATGCATTAGGTTTTATGTAAAGCTTAAAATAGACTTCGGATTGTGGTTTATTCAACAGACTGTTCTAAAACTTTGGTCAGGCACAAGGAATAAATNTAAAATAGGGTGAATGATGGAAAAAAAACATTTTTTTCCCCCCAGAGTTTCAGAAGATGAAAAATGCTTTATATCTATCGAATGACTCAACACTAAGCTGGGGGTATCCCTGGACATCTTTATATAGTGCACAGTGGTCTATCTATATAGTTCTGAATAATCTCCAAGCACTTTCATGCATTAGGTTTTATGTAAAGCTTAAAATAGACTTCGGATTGTGGTTTATTCAACAGACTGTTCTAAAACTTTGGTCAGGCACAAGGAATAAATCCTTTCAAGTCACTCCTTACTGCTCTTCAGGCAATCACTAGGAGAAGTTTAATCTCAGCATATCAGGTTTACCCTTAGGAACTGATGATTCAGAAGTGTGCAAAGCAGTCAGTCAAAAACATTTAATTAGTAGGTGTTCTTCAGTACTTTAGAGGACTGAACCACTCAGGAGTTATTCACTTTACCCACTCATTCAAATTACACATTTTCAAGTTATCTATTTCCTAAAGGAAGAAAGTTTCCTGCATTTGAGCATTCCGGAAAAATGGAAGCAATCTATAGACATGCTATTTAAGTCTTTCCCTGTCTTTTAATATATTATCAAAAAGAGCTCTTTAGCCCTGTAACTATGATTTATCTTTCCAGCCATAAACTTACTGATGGGATAGATACAAATCCCTACTGAGCTTAACTTTAAAAAATAGCTATATAAATAACAATATTCATCAATTTCAATTTTCCATTTCGAAAGCTATGCAGATACTAGTTCATTATTGTACGTTCATATTAAAACAATGCACTAGTGTCTTCATAGATTTTTGAAACATACCACAATTTCTTAAATCCAAATCTTCATTCTTTCTCTGTCTATGGAAAACAATACTGCAAAAATAGCACTTTTCCAGGCAGTAGAGAAGGTCTGTTTTCTGTGCTGGTACCTTTTTCAATAGCACTAATGTAAAGATACTTTCCAGTGCCTTGAATCTTCCTCCAAAAATTCTTCACCCTTCAAATAAACAGTATCTTCCATAGATCCATAAATGACCTTTGTTTTTTTTTCTGCTTTTATCAGACTGTATTCTTATGAAATCATGACCCTGGTAAAGAAGTATCAGAGATTTCTTTGTGGATTCAACCCTTAAATTTCATCTACTGAGAAGAGGCCTGTCCATCAGCTTGGATTCTCTGCTTCAGCTCAAAAACTTTTCTGTTCCAGTGTGAAAATAAACCCTCATTATGCTGCATCATGCATTTGAATGTTTCCAAATAGCAAATTATTCTCTGTGGTCCATCAGGAAAAATATAAATGCTTAACATACACACGCTATAGACTTTCCGAGTTTGGTCAGGGACAATGCAGTCGTGCATGTATCTCCAAAAGGACATCTTTTTTTTTTCCCCCTTGCTTGGGCACCTAAACTAGTCATCTTGTCTCTCTCCCTATGCCACTAGAAAAAGGCAGACACCTATGGGATGTAATTCCCACCTGTGTTTGGCATTTTTCTTAGGAAAGGCTGAATTTAGCTCTTTCATGTCTCTTTCCAAGGAAATAAAAATGGATATTGTATCATCTTCTCCTTATGACTACATTTTAGAAGGCTAAATTCAGACAAATGAATCTCCACTTTGCATGCATTCTGTTACCTGCTCCATAAAAATCATATTATTATCCCTGCATGGTATATAAAAGGAGAACCCAGCAACATCTTGCCAAGTTTCCGATCTATTTTTGTCCCATGCTTTCTCAGTCACAGTGCAACAATATTCTTACAGAATTACACAATTATTGTGTAGAAATATTGACATTTAGAATATTCAGTTGCACTAATATTGCAATATTCATTTGCTGTTTAGCTTAGATGAACCTGAAATTCAACTTCAGCAAAACTGGAGTTTCCTTCTCCCAGGAGACTTCCTTCTAGGACTTCGGGCCCATCATCAGCAGATGTTGCACTGCACAGACACCTAACAGGAGGACATTTGCATACAGCATCCTTTAAATTAATGATCACCTGACACTTTGACATCATTTGATGCTTGGGAACACACTTAGCAGCCTGTTGTCTACATGCCCATTTAGAGAAGCAAGATGGAAAGTGAAATACAAGCACTCACTCACTACAATGTTACGAATAAATTAGCGTTCACACAAGAAAATGGAGTATAGGCTGTTATGTCAGGATCGTCAGCCGCAAAAGGATGTTGTTTTGTTGTGGTATTGAGAAATGAACAGAAAATTTTTTTAGGCAGAAAATTTCACAGGAGTATAAACAGTGGGCTCTTTTTTCATATATAAACAAAAGTACTATGTTCATCATTAAAAAAAGCCTCTGCAGCAGAGTAATCAAATTATTTGATGTGAAAATTTTACCTTTCTGAACAATAATATAGTTAATAAGCACAAGGCAAAAACAATTTGGTTTCATTAACTAAATTGAACTCCTACACAGATAATTATTTTCACTTCAATTTCACATTTTAAAGAAAACTTGCTCCACTAAAAAGTATAGTTTTTTAAATGAATTTACATAAGGTTTATCATGCTACTACAGTCTGTCATTCCATACACAGTCACACAGCAAAATATGAAACAGCTGGCTTGAAAAAAAAATGATTTCAAGCTTTCCTTATATGGCACATCATTGGCAAATGGCTCTCATGGATATCACAAAAATATAATTATAATGTCATGGGGTTTCATCATTCAGATACAGCTCTATTAGCCCATTTGATCCTAGTGCATGGAACTTTGAGTCTAGACAAAACACAAAAGCAAAATATCAGCTGACAGAGCCTTTTCCTGTCTCAGATATCCTCATTAGTCATATGCTAGAGTGCTGGTATCATCTACCCTGATCCTCTATTTTATCATGAATAAAAATGTATTTTCACACTGCGTAGACTTTGATACAGTGCCAATCTTGAGAGTTTATGGGAGTTCCATGTAACAACTTTCTACCTCTTTCTTGCAGCTCTATTTGTAATAAAAAAGAATATAGTACAAAATCCAAGCAAAAAAAAAAAAGAAAAAATAAATTAGAAGCATAGCCAAGTGAGTAAAGAACAATACAAAACCACATATTTCCTTCATTGCAGTCACTGTGTCAACTCTGCACAGTGTGGATATAAGAGTATTAACTGTCAAGATAAATGAATGGTCCAGGGGTGTTACAACTGTGAGCCTATTATTGTAGCAGTAAATATTGTGAAGAATTCACAATATAAAGAAATGGTAATGTTCTACTTGCTATGGACCCAAAGGCAAAAGTGATGAAAACACAGCTGTATTTTGTAGTAAACTATGATCAGAGAATGAGCCAACAGACTTTAAGATCTTTCATCAGTAGGAGGAAATGACACTACTCTTAAAACTCCAAAAGTGGAATTATCCCTTGTGTCCTTGTTTCCCATCTAGGAATCCACCTTCCTCAAACTTAAGTACTTATTATGACATAAAGCATAAAGATTCATATTCACAGCACTCTTCCAGAGTAAAAGAGTAGAATTTCTACCCTCAGTAAAGTGTAACTTAACCAGTGCCATTGCATATCAATTGACATATGGAAACCCAGGATAAGACTATTTCTTGCTGCTCCAAGAATCCCTAGTTTACTTGCTTTCAAATTAAAGAAAAATCTTAAATTTCACTTACATGGCACTTCTCCTTTGCCAAATTTTAGCCTATATAACTTAGACCAAAAAAATTGGCATTAGCTTAAGGAAGAGACTAAGAAAATTCTACGTACAACCCATTTATTGAGGCCCTGCAACAGATTCACTTTTCAGATCACTTCAATATACAGCATTTAAAACTGTAATAAAAGACAAGTCTAAATTATGAGATACACTTCAGTAATCAAGTGCAGAGATAAATGAAGTAGGCATTTGTGGTCTTAATTTTCTCAGAATCTGAATAGTTGCTAATTGTAGTAGACAGTATTCTACCCTACTTAAAACACCCAGTGATATGTATCATTGTTACTAGGAAACCATTAACATATTACAGGGAACATGAAATGCCATAAGAATGTGTAATTTTATTGTTTAGTCTTCCCTTTTGACTACAAATCCTTCAGAATGGGTATTTTTATATTTTTATAGTGAAGATAGGAAATGTTTTCTAACATTCTTGAAAGGTATCAAATCTAAGGTACAAATTCTTTAGTTGATGATGGACTAGCAGTCCAAATTTGCACAACTTAATACATCTCACAACCTCAAACAAGCTTTTGAGGCATAAAAGATTTCTCTGGAACTCCTGTGAAACTAAAAAGAGTTACCATTATTCCCCACGGATATAACTTATGTGATAGTACCACATTTGTAGTCAAGCAATTTAAATATGCATAATATATTGGTAAAAATACATGGCATATCAGTAATTCATATGTTAAATGAAGTAGGAATTGGTTAAAGCCACAATTCCACAATGCAGTGAGTTTGGCAGGAAGGCGAACTTAAGCAACTCTTGCTCCCTACTTTATTCATGGATCTGAGTTTCAAAAGTATGTTGAGTAATTTTAACCTCATATTAGGTAACCAAAACAAATGGCACAATTAAGAGAGCTGCATCCAATAACCAGGGAAACGAAGCACCTGACAGTTAGGGGCACCTGACAGCTTGTTAAGGCAATCTTACTGCTAAACTCCTTAAATGAGGAATTGAGGTGCTACAGAAGTCAGAATAGGTTTCAGTATTACTAAAATTAAAGCATTGTTATCATGTTTTCTACAGTGAATGGTAATAATTCATAAAATACCGGAGATAAAATTTACAAATTGAGATTTACCGTTAAGATTGGCAAATAATGGTGGAGAGGCATAATAAATCATGTAAACTCAGAATATCCACACAAGAAAAACAAATGTTTGATAAAACTACATGAGAAGACTTCTTGTTGGAAGAACAACTGAGAGAGGATAGAGGAGAAAATCATCTCAGAATGATATCCTAACCTCACTCATCTCTGTGGTGACAGAAAGTAAAACATTTATACTTTCATGAAGAAATAGTATGGAAAAATACTTAATTTTATAGAAACTGATGATGATATGAAAACGTATGCCATTCCTTAAAACATCATTTTCTTTCTTCTGGTTATATGAATAGCTTTTTAGGTTGTTAAAAAGCATAAAAAGCTAAGAACAGACAGAAGTTTGCCAGTATTTCATTAATCAAAGCCTCCAGATATTCAGGTGGATTGATTTTACAAGAGCAAAATGTATCATCTGTATATCAGCAAAACAGGCAACAATGCTAAACAGCAAGGTCTCTTCCTCCTGTGGAGAAGAGAAGCCAGCAAGGAACTGGTTATTCACATGCGAGGGTTAATTTTTTCAGCTTTGCTGACATGAGAAATCGTTTCAGTGAAGATCCAGTTTGGTAAATCCTATGAATGTGTGTACAAACCTGCCGTGATCCATTTCCCAGTGTTACTCATTTGAATGTGAATTAAGAATGCACACTTCCCTTTTATTTATTATTTATTTATATTTGCTTAAATAAAACAAACAGAAAAGCACAGGTGCGGTAGCGTAGAACAACAGCATCCCTTTATTCATCTTACACTTTCTTTGCAAAAATTATTAAAGCTGCATGTCACATTTATGACCTGCAGGAGGAAGGATCAGTGTAATAAACCTGCAGCATGCGGCGTGCTGGTGGGAGACTGATAGTTTTTTCCTGGCGCTGCTCACGCAGTTTGGATAATGGCCACCATTGACTCGCACAGCGCAGGCCAGGAGAGGACGGGACGCTAATCCTATCATGTTTGTACAGTGACTCATCTTTCACAGAAGTAATAGAGGCAGAGAAGCAGTAATGTCTTTGTAGCAAGTCTTTCCCCCGTAGACATTGCCAGTATTGGCAAGAGAAACAGAGGAGGTAGCGCAGAAGGAAGGGAATTTAGAAAATGTGAGCAAAATGGAGGAGGCTTAAAATTGCTGAGCTTTGCAGTTGAGTCTGGTATTCCCCACAAATGAAGATTACAAATTCCTTGCTCTAAACCAAAGCAAAAGAGTGGAGACTGAAGTCCACCTAACTTGTACATTTCAGAAAAATAAGTTCTATAGAGTCTTCTGACTTTCAGCTTTTCTTCAGGCAATGTTAAATGAGAGAAGGAGGTTGGAAGGATGAGGAGAAGGCAAAAAAAATGAATGAGTCTGCAGATAGCACCAAAGATGGGTTGGCAGGTAAGAGAGTGGGACAGGAGAGAAGGGTAGGGTATGGTTGGTATGTGAGGTGACTCAGTGCAACAGGCTGACTTCAGCAATAACAGGGTGGCAAGAATTGCCATAGGACATCTGCAGCTGCTGCAGCATGCCGGCACAGGCAGGTGTGAATACATGCTATTGGGCAGCGTATTTGCTGCAGATGTCTCAGAGGGAATCTGTTTTTTTTTCCTCAGAGGTGCTTTTCTTTTATGGCGAAGTGAAAGGCATAGTCATGGTACTGAAAACAACAGTGTTCTCTCCCTTGCTCCATCATTACTCTTCATCTGTGTGGCATTTTCCCATAGCTGCTTGCTGTACGATCTGTGAAGGACAAAGGAGAAAATACACATGACTGCACGAAAAGAGGATGCTAAAGGAAAGGAAGAACTATGGAGTAATGTTAACAGCCATGTTGAATGTTGAGCATTCCAACAGGGCAGCTGGAGACGTGAAATGCATGTGTTTTGCCAGATTAGAGAATAAATCTAAGCCTAGAAAGTGCTGCTGCCTGTTGCAGGCTTTCTCTTTTAACTTACAAGTCTTTCAAGCTTTTCTGTGGATGCAAGAAACAAGTAAGGGTTCAACAAAAGCAGTCGTATGTCATCAGAAGGAAGGGCCAAAGTGAAACACTTGGCTTCAGTCTGGTGAGTGTGAAAGCAAGGAGAAGTAATAAAAGCAGGCATGAGGAGCGTTTCAGTGATCCAAACAGGAAAGGACAAAAAAGACTGAAAGAAGACTGCTGACGGGAGAATTTGGACAAGAAAGCAGTTGTTGGAGATAACAACAAAATTGAACTTTGCATGAACTTTAAAGCACATACAGGTTTAGTTTTTGGAAGAAGTTTTGGCCACATGGGAAATCCAAGAATTAATGAGGAAATGCTACATTTTTAACCAGTAACACCGTAGAACAGGAACTGAGCAAATATAAGAATGGTAGGCCATAGAAGGAAGGATCTTTGAAAGGAGTAGCATTGGGCTATGGAGACTCATTTGATTGCAATGAGGGAATGGTTTGGAGAAGCCCTGCATACTGATGTGCAAAGTTATGCTACAGATACGGAGAAAGGTAAGAAGAAATATTTGTTGGAGAAGGAAGTTGATGGAACAATAAAAGGGTCTGTGGAAATTGTTAGGCAACAGCAGGATTGAAGAATGAGAAATACACTGTAAGTATATGGGCAAAGAGGAAGAGAATAGGATACAGCACTGTGCTTAACAGGCATGTTGTCTGGAAGGATGCAACAGTACACTAGCAGGAAAGGTTAGGGAAAAAATATCCAGAAAGATTGCAAAAGTGAAATAAATAAAAAAAATAAGGGATGAATGGCATAATTTTTCATCTAAAATGGCATATAATAAGGTTAAGAGAAAAAAAAAAGGACGGAAGGGGGATTGTGTATCTGAATGCATACAATATTTCAGGGATAGGAATTCTATCAAGATTTGCATTTTGTAGAATATCTGCTATTTGGAGATCCTAGTTTTCCCTGTGGCCTCCAAAGATCTTTTAATACAAATATTACATGACAGTAATTGCATTACTTCTGTGCAACTACTACTAAGGAAATAATATTGCTTTGAGTGTATTCTTTGTGTCTGTCCATGTAAGATCATTTCAGGCACACACAGACACACTTCATTTGGATTTAGAAAATATACCTAGGGTGCTTTGGGCACCCTGCCGCCAGGGCTCATACTCCACTCAAAATAAATCTGCTGTCAGATATTTTCTGGACATTGTATCTGAAGCAGAGTTCTTTGCCTCCTATGTGGCCATGACACCACATTTAAAAAATCTGTCACAATCAGCTTAATCTTGGGTCTTTCATGGCTAGTATTCTAGAAATCTTCTCACTTCGCTTCCCAAATGCCACCTGAAAAACAAAAAGTTTATATAGGACAGGGCACCAGTGGTATCCAAGATTAGAGCAGACTTGTTTTGCAGAAAGTCTGGATGAAAATTACTTATCTCTTGTAACTTGACTGGACTTTCTCTTGCTTTCTGTCTGTACAAAACAGAACAGAATCCAACTTCTTGATTTCTGCCCATGTTATTAATGTTAAATAAAGAATTAACAATACTATCTATCAAAAGAAATAAAAGTAATGAGATTTACTTTTACATATAGAGCAAAAAAAAAAGAAATATTAGAGCAAAAGAGGCTAATTAATAAATGAAGAGGAAGAAAATTAGTGATGATGATATAATTGCAGAGCTGCTGACTATCAGTTTTTAATGAGGGGAAAAAAGGGAGGGAAGTGAGTATAATTGGAAAGTAATGAAGCTTCTCTAAATACGGCTGTTGATAAAACAGAGGTAAGAGAATATGCTGGAAAGTATAAGGGCTACACTCACCAGCATACTCCTTTGCACCCAAAGTACTGACAAAGTTTAGATTCTCTCCTAGTTAATCTGGTGTAAGTTGGTCTATGCAAGGAATAGAGCTGTTATTTAAGGACTTTTAAAGGAGCAACAAATAGTATTTATCCCAAAATATCCCAAAGGGAATTTTCCAACAAACTTACTGACATTGCTCTTAAAAAGTCATAAAAAAATGAAAGCACATCATAGATATGATTCTGGAGTTCAAAATGAATATGAGTATTTTCTGAAAATAAGTGTTTGTTAGCTGTGTGTTTGTGGTCTGCTAAAAGTACAAACCAGTAGTTATCAAAGGTTTGAAATGATGGTTGTTATATATCTGAAAAAGTTTCTGAGTTTCAGTTTGTTTCTTAGCAGACTGTAGTTCATCTCTGCTATTGTCCACATTACTTCTTATCTCTATTGACATTCCTATCAGACAGGCCAAGATTGAAGTAGGTATTCAAGAGAAATTCACTTCACCTTTAAGGATGATCCTCCAAGGTCCTATCTAAGGCACCTAGGAGATAACTGTAAAGAAATTTGTAGCATTCCCTGTAATATACTTGTATACAGGGCAGCTACTTGTACACAGAGCAGCTGTTTCCTTTACCTTCTGTGGTCAGGGATGAAACTCTTCTCACAACTACAAATTTCACAGACTGTTTCTACATAAAATGCAACCAAGCAAATTCAGGAGGGACCAAAACAATAACAATCCCATAAATAATAAACTGCAAGGACCAAATCAAGGTAGGGATAGTGCATTCAGCACTGTAAAATTTCTGAGACATATGATCCTTAGGAACAGAAGGTAACATGGTGTAAGTTGTAAATGGGCTGTATTAGCTTCATAGTCAGCAATCAAGCCAAATAAACATCAGGTCTACATGTAAGAAAATCTAAAGGGAATGGGTTAAAAAAGAATAAGCATGTCCTTCCTACCTACTTATGTAGAAAAAAAATGAAAACATTAGTGCTGCTTTATACTGAAAAAGACTTATACAGACATGTAGATGGAGTTCCATTTAACTCTCAGCTCTCAAGACCCAAATTCAGTTATGATGCTAAACAGAGCCTGCAATGTATCTAAGATCTCCATTTATTTTCAAGACTGTTTGGCTATTAAGCGTACCAGAAATTCTTATTTAAAACAAAAACAAAAAAACAAAAAAACATTTATTCTAGGAAGCAATATTTGCACACTGCTTATTATGACAGGATATATCTCTAATAGGATATATCTCTAATAATCTCTGGCAACATTTAAAACACAAACACATTTAGCCTGCATAGTACCAAATCAAAACAGCATTGAGTTTATCCAATTCAATACCAAATAAATACAAAAGTAAGCAACAGTGCCATTTATCCCTATTTTCTTATTTACTGAACCTGATCAATGATATATAACATATTTTATATCAATTATAGAATGACACTAGATCAGGATTGTGAATCGAGCTGAAACTAAACGGCTAAAACTGAAATCAAGATTTGAATTTCTTGTAGTACTTAGATCTAACTACTGCCTGGCATGGTCTCCTTCAGACACAAATTTTGCAATATGATACAATAAGGGCAATTCAGGAGTTCTACTATAATTGAGAACCCTTTACTTTCTTAAGGTTTACTGTTTTCAAAACTCTGAAATACACAGTACTTACTCAAATTGCCCAGAAAGTTAAGCCAGTGCTTAAATTAACAATGGAAAAGGCCTTTTAATAAAGTCAGTGTGTTACACATATTTTTTATTCGGATCAGAGGCTCAAACTTCACATTTATTTTGGTTATGCTGCAATCCTTATACTCAGGCCACTGATGTTTTCCATCTTACTTTCCAAATCCACGCTACCTCTACTGCTCTTCCATGAAACAAGCTCTAAAATCTCACAAAAGAAGAGGAAGGGAATCTTGGGCAACCCTCCTTTTCAAAGAAACAGAAATTTTCTGTGACGTCTTGAGGGTACCTACTCACTTGTATGTGATCAGAACATACTGGACATTGGTTGTAAGGCTGTAATAGGCCGTAAGCCTATATTTTTTCAGACAAGATTGTTATATTTACCTTTGTCACTTTTAACAAAAGGAAAAAAGAAAAAAAAGATCAGACGTGTATACCGCTTGTTCTCTTCAATTCTTCTGGTGTTTCAAAGGACAAAGGAAGAAAGTCAGTCTCCTCCCATTTCGTTCTCAAGCACTCAGATGATGCTGGGCTGTTAAGGGCTATTGCTTGGCAGGGACTTACTGCAGAAGGGAACCCTATACATTACATGCTTCAGGTCATCAAGTTTACACATTTGATGCACTAATTGTGATACATGGCCCCTACTAGATATCTTAAGACATAAAGACAGAGAAGTTGGTTTTTTTTTCTTAAAATGTAATTTTGAGATACAAAATGCTGTGCCTTATACTTAGGCCAATCTACTAGGAAAATGAAATAAAAACAAAATTTCTAACTTTTTTGGTTTTACTGTTCCTTTCACAGAAACCAGTTTTTCCTGATTATCAGGAACAAGTCAGTGAAAGCCTAACTGATCTATCATTCAGCATTTGTACAGGATGCCTACATCCTCTTTGGCAGTATTCTAGAACAAATAAAGCTTAACTTTTTGGCTGCATATGAGATAAAAGTAACTTAAACAACAGGTGGATAAATTCTACACACCTGTATTTATCCTCAACTATGTCTCAATCATACTTTAGAGAAGCGATACAGAAAGTTTTAAAACATCATCTCTTTAGATTAATTGTTTAGCTTTGACAAGAAATAAATTTATGTAAAAAATAAAAAAAAGATGGGAATTCATAGATATGGCAAATTTGTGTTACTCTACTGGCTAGAGGAACAACTGTTACTTAGCTCCGCTCATTACTCTCCGTCACTGAAGTGGCTTCCAGCTTCTTCCTGTGACATCCTTCTTTGCCTCTTCTTTGCATTGCCACAGTCAGCAATCTCCAGACTCCCTGAGGAAGTTCACTTGCTCTTTGGGAAAGCAGCAATCACCCTCCAAAGAATCCTACCCATCCTACCTGACCCAGCCATTTTCTTCTTTAAAACAAACAAGCAGACAAATAAACAACAAAAAAGGCAGAGCAATCTGTGAAGAGAACATATTTTATCACAGATGAATAGGTTGCCACTTGATTAGTCCTTCTACATGACACTGTATCAAATGCCTTCAGACCCTCTAGGTTTAGATCAAGACCTCGGAGCTTGAGCCTGTCTTTGCGCCTCAGGTGAGCTGGAGTCTCAGGATGTAAGGCCCTCTTTACCTGAGGATTTGTGTCTGTTGGAAGGAGCTACATGTCTTCAGAACGATTGCTTCCAAGTCCCAGATGAATGATGGGCACTGGATATCCATTTTGGACATGTCTGTACCCTACTTTGAGAACATCCAAGCTCACTGGGATAAGCAAATTTCATGTGAAAATTAACAATTTTAACTCAAGAAACTTAGAAATACAAGATTAACATATATATCACCTAATGATTTGTGTGAGGAGAAAGTGTCTGGTGTGGAGAAAATAGGAATGCATCAATAAGAACAGCTACCAATAAGAGCAGGGGCTGGACTGGGGGAATTATTTTAGATATAAAGATCTGCCTTGAAAAACATCTAAGCAGCTATAGCAAACGATTTTTGAAACACTCTAAAACTTCTGAATGACATACATATCTGGTAGCAGAAAGCAATAAAAAGCTAGGGTCATCTACATATTTGTCAGTCATTTAACTAGAGAGAAAGAAGACTAGCTGCATATGGTAGTACAGGAAGAGGGAGTCAGCATTTTACAAAAGATGGTAGAAGGAGTGAATGAATCCTCTTTCATACATTTAAAGTTAATTTAACCAACATAGCATTTAACTGTTAACATATTGAGAATTCGGATCTGTAATTTCTCTCCATGCCCTTGTAGCAACTCCATCTCCACCGTCCATACGTTTTATACCATGACTTTTATTTCTATTTCATTGTAAGAAATCACAGAGACACTGCATAGCTGGAGATTACAGAATTTTTTTTTTTTTTTTGGTGGAATATTTACCTATCTACAATATTGCAACTCATCTGCAAAAACCTCAATCTTATTCCCTAGGGAAAAAAAAAAGAATTTTCTTTTGTCCTCCCAGAAAATATGACTCTATAGCCATTGAAGAGAAGTATCTGCAAAGGTTGATCCACATCTTTAGTTGGGATTTCCAAAGCTGCCTGTCACTCTGTGAGGATTAGAGAGGGCCACATAACTCTGAACTTCTGTAGAATCAATCTTTCACTCAAGTCTTACATGTTGTAGCTACTGAGGCACGAAGCAGTTTTCTGGCCAGACGGCATTAATAAGATCATTTAGGGAAACAGGCACGATCAAGGGAAGCAGGGTGTTAGAGGTCATTCTTTCAGAAAGATGCAGAAATTGTGGAATTTAGGAAAGCATAATTATTCTGGAATCACAGAATATTATTTTGTATGAATGTTGAAAAGATGCAAATCTTTCCTGTCTCTATATATCAGTATTTACACATTGTCTCATCAGAAAATATCTAGATTTTGTCTTACACTATGCTCATAGTTTTCTACATTAACTGCAAGAAATCAAAATTCAAGTATTACAAGTATTTTTGGCATTGAATGGAAGGAAAACGTAAATGTGCCTGCATCTTAGCTCTGTATTTTTCTTGTTTTCTAAAGTTTTGCTACATTCTAGAAGGATGTGAGATATAACAAGGAAGACTTAACTATGCATTAGCAATGATTTTTGACACTGAATAGACACATCACATCTAAAAAAAAAATAAAAAAAAGGATAAGCTTTCTCTTTTTGCACTGCCAGAAATCATCTGGAATAATTCATTCCAATCTTAACACTACAGAGATTTTAATAAAATTGTGAGACTTCAGAGATGAAAACCAAATGAGTAAGAAGATGCTGTGATAACATGTTGTTGAAAGGTAACTTTTTCCATATGTAGTGAAGATGCAGAAATGTGATAGAATTCAGAGAGTACAGAAAAGTGTAAACACAAGAAATATGAGGGATAGCAGAAGTTGTTTCAAAGATGCAGACACCTAAGTTGTTTCAAAGATGTAGACACCTTAGTGAAACAGGAAAGTTGTGTAAAGAAGTACCCTAACTCCACAGTGAGAATAAATCAGCCATGAATATTTCTTAAAAGAGGTGACATATGATTCATTGTGAGTGATTCAAAATGGTATAGAAAGCTTATGAGTGTTGTAGGGAAAGATCTCGCAGTATTAAGCATAGATCTCTTAACCTGATTACTCAGAGCTGTTGAACACTTGCAGGTCAAAATGCTGAAGGTCTCTAAAATTCACTTTTATTTTTTCTTGTAGGACAAGTAATCTTGCAGGACTAGAGTAAGATGACTCAGTCAGAACTAGTAACCACATATTTTTATATTTAATGGATAGAATGCATCTCCAGTAAGCCATGCAACTCATCCTTAGGTGTCTAAGAAAGCTTACATGTATTACTCTCAACAAATAGTTATTTCTCTCAGTTGATGGATGGCAGATGGCCATGACTGGCTGGCCCAGACTTAGCGGTCCTGCTTCTAGACATTAAGCTACAAGAGATGACTTTAATGACTTTCACTCACAGTTACCTAAAGACAGATTTAATTGCTTAACTAGAGATATTGGCTTTTGGATAGACAGACATAGGTAGGCCCTTAAGAGGATTTTTTTCATTTTTCTCCCTACTTTTTAAGCTTAGTTTTTACTAGTGCAATAAGCTGTAAATTATGTCAACACTAAAATGTGGAGCTTATAAAACTTTTTTCTTGCATAAATACCTGTTTTGAGATCTTACCTAATCTAAGCTAAATTTCTTTTTCTGGAAATAAATTCACAGGGGGAGAAATACAAAATTATATATTGTAAGCACAGCAACTGCAACATAATTGTTGTCAGCAAATTTACCATATAATTTTAACACAATCTTTCTAAAGTTTTGACCTTTGTCTTATTCTTAATAAAAGTTATTCCAGTAGTTAATTTATTTCTAAGTAGAAATTTCACAAACTACCTTGGACTAGTTTAAGAACAGTGAAATGAAGGCATACAAGAGTTAGCCAACATGAAATATGTTTTTTCAGTTGCCTTATTTTTTCTAAACTATCAATCTAACAAAAATATTTATTGGTAAATATTGAATATATTGAGAATTTTTAAAGTTTTGGAAATAATAAACTAATACAAAATTATTGTATACCTGTGTCCTGAATTTTTAAAGTACTTCCTCAATCTCTTCATGCAAATACGATCAGATAATGTAAAAAATCACAATTCCTCAGACACTATTCCCCTTCATCCTTCTCGTCAGCTGAAATACAGTTAGTTATCATAGAATCAATTAATTGTTCTGTCTGGAAGTAATTCTATGAGGTCTCTGGTCCAGCCTCATGATCAAAGTAGGGTTAACACTGAATTCAGATCAGGTTCCTCAGGCCTTTGTCCAATCACCTCTTGGATAGGTGTGATTTACCAAAGAGAATCCATGGTGGATATTCCCATTCACCACATTCTCCGTGAGGTGCCCAGAAATAGCTTCAAGGCTTGCTTCTTGATTTTCTCAAGGACTTCTGAACTTCTTTGGGTTGTCCTTGACATTTTTGAAAACTAGTGTAACATTAACTTTTCTACTTCAAGACTGTCCATCCCTCAGGATGCCGGACATTTTGGAGGTGACAGAGCAATGAGAACAGCCACCCCTTCAGCACCATCGGATGCATCCCATTTGCTCCAATGGGGAGAGACAGACAACTGCAAAAAGCAAGGTTTCTTACTTTAAAGCAGAGGTGAAGAATAGTCTTCTGGTTGTGCCTGTTTCTTTCTGTTACAGAAGAAGCATTACTTGACAAAGGTTTATTTCAAAAGCATTTTGAGCTTAATGACAGTCATAACTAATAGAGAGAGGTGTTAGTGGAATTCAGATGATAGCATGGACAGAAAAGCATTCAGTGAAGACAGCACCTCTTTAAGTCAGCGCTGATAGCAAAAGAAATGCTTGGCAAACCGCATCCTTGACTAAGATTTAGGTATCTAAAGAAGTCAGACAAGACAAATCCCACCTCTAATGTGCACACACATAATTTGTAATAAAGTCTGTATGTGAGAAATAGTTGAGGCTCTCTCTTTTTAAAATGAGGCATCTTCATTGTTTTCTGATATTTTTTATGTGCTATGTCTAGCATATAAAATAATAAATTGTAAGAGACTTATTATAGGTAATAATACGTTATTTTTACATATATCCTTATAAGGTTGGTACCAAACATATGAGGATTTCCAGGTGTGCACTGACTACAGGTCTTAATATAGTAGCTATGGACTAATACTTGGAGATCAATATCTTTTGGATGTGAATGTTGGCTTAACTAATTTCCTTGTTTTGTTATTTTCATTTTGAGGGAAATTCATCATTCATTTGAGCAAATTTTATACTAAATCTAATCTTTTGGAAGCTTAGCTTAGAGAAAATTAATATTCATTCTTGGTGGAAGAGATAACAGACAACTTTTTTAAAAAATGCTTATGTCTATAAACAAATATTTTAGGTATGCTGAGTATTCTGTATAAGCAACTAGGAGCTTATACAGAATACTTATACTCCTAGCTAAGATAGGAGTTGCTGTCCAATTACCGTCCAAATTACGGTCCAAACTTAACTTATTGTTTTTTCTTTGAAACATTTACGCTCTGCTAGACACATTGAAGTAGCTTAATAATTCAATAAATAAATGCATTCATTAATTATTTAGCATATTAACAGAGAAAAAGAAAGGAGCCAGCATCACTTCACAACTCAAGGATTTTCCATTTTGCTAAAAATTATCACAGTAGCATTGCTATTATAAAGGAAGAAATATGTATTAGGATAGCCTGGAAAGTGAGAAGATAAAAAAGGGAATGTTGTGCCGCTCCTGGTGCTGCAGATGTTGCTTGTAATTTTTTTTTTGTGGCTCTTATTGATGATCTGGCCTTAGAATTTCTACTTTAACATTACTCAGAGAAATGTTAATGACTTTTCAATCCTGCTTTTCTTTTTTATGTGTTCCACCTAAGTTCAAGGCATTGTCTTAGAATATATTTATGCTCATAAATTAAATCAGCAGGTGATCAATGTGTACACTCAAGACACCTCAAGATTCTTTATCACCTAATTACATTTGTATTATTGGATTACTACAGAAAAACCCTTGAACCAGATTACTATCCATTGCAATATACAATTTCAGTGATGTTCCATTGAAAAGCTAATTCATATAAATTAAGAAACGGGCTTTTAATACAGGACAGTTTAGTGTTTATGGAGAAGGGAAGATCAAGAGTGCAGGGATACCTTTCTGTCATTTTTTCCTAGACTTTATTTGCTTTTTCTAGGTGGATGACAGATAGAAATCCAGAGAGAACAGAGTTATCTAGGTTTGTATTAACCTAGTATTTGTGATAACATCTTGTATTACACAGATTTATAGAATCACAATTGCTGATAAATAACAATATTTAGGAGACAACTTGCACAGCCTCCTCCTCCTTTAGAATCTCCTTGTACCTCTGCTTTCAATAGCACATTCACTGAGATACAATCTAAAAATTAAAGTTCATTTATTTAATTTTCCTCCACCCCTTTAATTATAATCTAAAAAACAATACTAAGGTTTTAGTGGAAATTCTCATTCAAACAAGCAAATTTCTAGCTCTTTGTATGTTTTCTTCTGGATTCATTAAAAGTGATATTCCCACAGCAGGTTTCATAAATAAGTCAAAAATCTTGTTTTCATGTAGGATGGCTTGTTTCATTGTGCCAGTGCATCATTTCTCTTATAATGTTATCCACAAAAAAAACCCAAAACATACATTTTAATGATAGTGTTATTTACTTAGCTGTACTACACTGAAACTACACTTTTAACTATTTCCCTTTTTCATTAACATTGTACAAGCAAAGAAAAAATACCATTCTCCTGACTATCCTGAAATCTGGTGAAAGATAAATACTGCAGTCAGACTACAAAAAGTGAAAACAAGAGAAAACAAAGGGTGAATTTAGCAATAACAGTAACAGTGACAGTAATGAGTGTTATAAAGATACAAGTACATTTTGAGCTGTTTGGAATCATATTTTTGCTATGAATAAATATAAATAAAACAGATCTCAGCAAAGAATATAATGGTTCTTTGTTGTAATGTAGGTAACAGCCATATAATAGTACTCATCTGTGCAAAATGCATTAACACTTGAGTTATGTGATAAACCTGAGCCATAAATATGAAGGAAAAAAATTCCCATGAATAAATAAGAACAAGAAAAACAAAAGTTGAAAACTAATATGGTACTTTTTCTGCCAGGAAGAATATTCAGCACTTTGATGGCAATGAAGAACTTTGCTCTTGAGGAAATTATTGTGTTTAAAGGATTTTTATGATGTTTTTTAAGTTTTTTGCTCAATGGTACTGTGTCTAGACAAGTAAATCACTTAAAGCACTATCGTGAATAACTGTGATGCTAAAGCATCACATTTGAAAGTCTGTCCTTCAATTTCTAATAGATATGTAGAGAATAATGTCTTTAGATATGCCTGGTAGTGTTTGGAAAGGCAAAAAAATGCTCACCTTGCAGTAACCAGTTGTGTGGGGTTCACAAAGACCCCACTCTCTTTGTGTATTTGTATCCCAGGGATGAGAAATACAATTTCTGTCTAATAAATTAATAAAAGACATGGCAACTTTATCAGTCTCCCATTTTATTCAATAATAAAACCTCCTAACTTTCAGAACTTCAGTTTGTCAAGTCAGAGCACATGTCTGAAAGTTTTAGTTATAATAATACATGTTTTTCTTTCTTTTTTTTAGGGTAGAAATTCTTGGTGAGTTGCAAGCAGTGTTATTTGTTGAGATGAGTAAGAGACTGTCTGCAGCATCAACAGAAAGAGCTCTCTACCAAACATTTTATCTGGGTAAGGGACTGCAAAATAGCAAAATGTGCTATTTATTAATGTTAGATTTTGTTAGAAATCTCAATTGCAGAGATGTTTTCCAAAAGGTTGTAACACAGATTGCATGAGTATATTGTCTTATACATTTTAGAGTATACTTCATTATTAAAACAGCATGAACATATGTTAGTTAAGGCCTACTCAGACTCTTTGATGATACCTGCCATACTGAAAATGTCACCAACAGTTTTGGTGGAAATGTATTTGCAAGTTTAATCTAGACCTCTCCAGAAAGAAGAAAATCAGTTTAGATATATCCAGGATGTAAAGCTGTGCTTTGGTTTGGGAAGGCGGTGTAGGAAAAGACATTGCGGGAGGGATTCATTAATTTGGAGATGAAACAGTTGTAGTGAAGAACCTCAACTGAAGCCTCTGCATGTACTCATGGAAATCTGTTTAGAAAGAACTACTGGGAGCTCAGGAATTCCTTTATTCTCTGAGTCACCAGGAAATCAGTCTACAAGGAAAAGCAAAGAATAAAACAGGCACTGAGGATCTATTAACCCAGGAATTCTGCAGTTAGCCTGAGAAATACAAGTAGCAAGTTGAGTCCTTTAAGCCACCTTGATAAGTAGACCTTGACCAACTACCAACTTAAAGGCAGTGCTCTGCTTGGAGTATCCATACCACATGCTGCACAAGCTACAAAATAAGGGTGGGGGAATTTAAGAACAGAGAACCAGTCCATTGGATTAAAAGAGAACGTACCAAACCCGAAGCAATATTTGAAACTGCATAAAATGCTTGAAGTGTTAAAGATCTGAACTGGAATTCCATGCTCTTAATATATTTGGCCTCTGAAAATTCTGGAAATTGGAAGACTTTGTCTAGAAAATCTTGAGGTTCTTACTTTTCCATTTCCAGATGTAGTAAGAAGCTGATTTCATGTTCTAAAATCAGGTCTTGAAAACTATTTCTAAAAGATGAAGAAAAAAAGAGTGGTGAGATTGTAATTATCTGACAGCAGCTTAAGTTCCTAGACTTTAGAACTAAGAAATGCTGTCAATTGTGATGTTGTCTTCTTGAAACAGTGAGTACTCTAAAGCAACAAGGATTATCTGTACTAGATTATATACATATATGTACTACATTATATATAATATACATATAAAATAATTGTTGCATATACTGCTATATAATAAATGAGCCAAGGACCATTTTCTGGCCCTGAGATCAGCTCTTGAGCATCTAAACTTCATATTATATATGTGTATATAACAAACACCACCACCTGAACAGCTGAATGAGTCCAATTTATGACATGGTATACCTCAAGTCTAAGCTTATCACCAACAGGTAAGATTGAGTTAATTGTACTACTGTTTATTTACATCAAAAGCCAAAGAGGAGACAGTGGATATTGGTTTTTATATTCCATATAAACAGCTTCCCACTTCCAAAGAAGGCCCCACTGGCCTCAGCAGGAACGATAAAATAGTGTGGTGGTGCCTATCCTTTCAGCTGGACCTTTATTCAGAAAGAAGTGTAAGATTAATGGGACTGTAGAAAGAAGAAAAAGTGCTTGACTTCTTAGTACAAAGAAAGGAGGTTGGCTCTTAAGGAAGAGGGAGTCCCAAGTTCTAGTTGCTGAAGAGAGCTTCATAGTGAACGGAGATGCTTACTGTGCAGCCCTGATTTAAGCACTCCTTCAAACACACCCTCATATCCACTGTTTCACATCAGTCAGCTCTAGGCAGTTCTTCACCCAGGATATGAGAGCACTTACCCACCTTTGAAGGCAATTATATACAGAGGTAGTTACCTCAAATAACACAGAAAGAGAAGTACCTCATTTGATCTTCTGAGTCATTCTTTGTTAGGCACTTGCTTTTCTCTGTTGACGGTGCAAACAGACAAAGATCACAGATGATCCAAATCATTCTGTTGTAATCACTGGACTTCGTAGTAGGTAGAGTACAACAGCAAGTCTGTCAATGAGTCTGGTCAATTAGCGAATTTTGGAGAAGAACTCACAGGAGAAAAAAAAAACATGAGAGGAAGTCCTCTCATCCACAAAGCAGAGCTTATCTTAAGAATTAAACTGGATGCAGGAGCAAAAATATCTTCTGAAAAGGCAATGGTCTGAGACCAGAAGGCAGAGCTAACAGTAAAATTGTAATTTCTATCATCAGAATGTCTTGGATCATCAGCAAGCCCAAATGGGATTTTATCAGTTTTGCTAAAGAAACAATTAGCCAGAAGATTATAAGGTAAAACTCTATTTTTGTCTTTAAATACATGAATGAAAGTCCAATCAATAGCAGATCTATTCAAAACCAGCCAACTGTGTTTGAAAAGAAAGCCTTCTCCACCTGAGCTTACTAAAACTACATTTTGGGAGGCCAAGAATCACTTTGAATGACCTTATCTGAAATATAAGCAAGCAAAATATTCTGTGTTTAGTATGCAATGAATAGATTATCTAAATTTTTAACACATCTTAAAAAACAAAAATTAAAAAATTCTGGGAAAAAAGGTATGCTATAAGAATGGAAGGGCAGTCTTAGAAGATTAAAAAGAAGCTTGCCTCTGCAAAAATACAAAGATACAAGTTAGACAGCCCAGTTGTGGTGGTATCAGTTCTCACAACTACTGTTACATGGAAAGAAAACAGTCAAATGATAGGGAAAAGATGATTCTTCAAAGAAAAATGAAAGTGGAAGTTAGTGTATTATGATGTTAGGGTCTTCTGTTCAATGATGGAGAAAAAATCCACGAAAAGAGAAACTACGTATGTAACCAATATCCAGACTGAACACTGAGGTTAAAGACTGAAGTAAAGATTGTCTTGTTTCCCTTGTAGCCACATCAAAGTCAAATATATTGCAGCCTATCTTTAAAGAAATTAAAGATGGCATTGATGTGTCTACCTGAAATCGGAAACTGTGAAACTGCAAGTAATTGAACCATGTGGAGGGTAATAAAAAGACAATAGCTATCCAAGAAACGAGTCAAAGCTTTGAGTCTTGACAGCCCTTCCTTTAAACACACAAACATTTGAGATGCTCTGTGTACAAGGCACAATGAGACCAACAGTTCTGAAGAATTAAATATAATCTTGGCAGTGTTCAAACACTGCAAATCAGTTATTACTTGCCAGGTCTTTATAACCTGTAAGAAAAATAGCCAAGTGTTCTACTACAGTTTCATGCTAGTATAAATAAAAATAGGATGAAGTTATTTCCATGTTAGGAAAAAAGCTTTAAATAAACAGAAGTTGATCAAGTCTTGTCTAGAATAAGTTGTATTAATACATTCTTAAAAGCTATATTCTCTTTATCCAATAAAATAATAAATAAGCTGTTAGAAGAAAACATTCTACAGTCCAGAAATACTAAAGTTGTTTGCCCGTGCAACTCTAACTACTCCCTTGTGCTTATGCATTATGACACTCTAATTGCTTGATCACCTACTAATATACAAATGATACATTAGAATATCTTGCAATAACTTTTACAGTCCTTCTGAGACATATTTTGGAAAGCAGGGCTTTCCTGGAGACTTTTCCTTGTTCACTGGGTACCTCAGTAAATAAATGTTATTCATGGGCTTTACCATGCAAAAAGCTTGTAAATTTGCAAATAGTTTGCTAAAAAATGTATGTTGTAATGAAGAAAATGGCAAATAACTGAAATTCAAGACATCCAGTGATGTTCAATTTATCTAATCAAAAATCCTTCCCATTATTCTCTTGCTCCGCCCTCTATTTTGCAATCCTAGAAAGACTGAGGACTGAACAGTAAAGACCAAATTCTTTCAAGAACAGCTTCACAATCTGCCTACTGGAGAAGTTCTCCAAGTTTCTTTCTCTAAAATTTCTGTCTTACTGACAAACATGGAATGCCCAGAAGCTGTGTTTTTCCCTACATCAATATTTTGTAGTAACTTACAAAATACTTGATTTAGCATTTACAATTTACACCGTAAGTGTATCACAACCAGGAGACCCTTCCCCCCCAAAAAAAAAGAAGTTGCATGTCAGGCAGGTCATCTAGTGTGTGCGTGAGGGAAACAGAGTTGAGTTGCTTTAATAACTAGGGAGTGCCCCCGGCCAGGAATGCCATAATCAGTATGGGAACAGGAATGTGAGAATGCTTGGACACTCTTTCTGAGACCGCACAGGATTACAAGCCAGCACAGTGGTGATGGCAGAATACCACAATACACAATCCCTAGCACCAGCTGGCGTGACTGCTTCTGACACATTAGACGTCTTGACCTAGACTGCGTTCCTGAAGGAGGAGCTGATCTTCCAGGTCTTGAGCTGCAGGGAGCACCTGGTCCTTCTCTGTAAGACTGAGCTGGTAGCAATGGTGTCTTCATCTATATGCTCTGCTCGAATCATTGAGATACCGTGTAAAGGAAATGATTGAGAAAATGAACAGATACTGTAAGATTGGTCTTATACACTGTGCTCTACAGATCCACAGGTTTTTCATAGAGGCCTTTCAGAGGTCAGCCAGAGGCTATATCTGAGTGGGTAGAATATGGAAACACTTGTGACTTCTGTCAGCACAAAGGTAATTTTCTTCTGTAACTGCACATTAGCAACTGCAGCACCCTTGCCATGAGGGAAGAAGAACAAGGTCCATCAAAGGACACAACTGATCCATGCATGAAAAGAATCCCACTAAGAGGTGGTAGTGGTTGAAGACTGCCTTTTGAAGGAGACAAGAGGCACCAGCTTGCTGATTGGATTTGCCATATTTGGAGATTTGCTATTGGGACCTTGGATCTGAGATTAGCATGGGCTTGCCCCATCCTCAGACTGTGACCCTATCAATCTTGTGGGCTCCAACAATGTTGTCAAGGGACAGTGGGATCTAGGTGGAAGGTCACAGGATCCCAGACAAACTTAGGTGGGAAATTTGCTGTGGGATAGCAGTTGTCTGAGCACGATGTCATCAGAGGCTGCCCTGAAAAACAAAGACCTAGACCGCTGGTTGATCTTCAAGAACAACTTCCTCAAAACACAAGAATTACATCGGGAACTTGATGCTGGAGCTTGAACAAGTATAGCAGAAGATCAGAAGATCAGCTTGACTGAATGAGGAACTATTTTTTTTTTCCTGGGTAAAAACACAAATGCCACAATCATCCTCAAGAAGATAGGGAAAGAGAATTCTAGGAACTACAAGCCAGTAAACCTAAGCTCATTCTCCAGGCAAATTATGGAGCGAGTGCTCCTGAAAACCATTTCTGGCACTTGAAGGAGAAGATTGTGATTGGGAACAGTCAGCATGGATTTATCAAAGCAAATAATGCCTGACCAACTCGATTACTTCCACTAATGACTTTGCTGACTTTGTGAATGAGGGGAGAACATTTGTGTTGTTTACCTTGGCTTTAGAAAAGCTTTTGTCATCTATTTTGTAGATAGGACATAGATAAACTATTGGAGATAGATGGACTGGATGGATGGACTACAAGGTGGGCTCAAAATTGGCCAGAAAGCCAGGTTTAGAGAGTAGTGCCTGTTCAACTGTTCAGACTCTGAGCTGGAGAATGGTTATTAGCGGCATTTTTCAGGACTCGATGCTGGGGCTTATAGGCAAGAAAGAATTAGGGCTGGCTGCTCCAGAAAAAGCACTGGAAGCTGAGTGTGATAGCAGCACTGGCATAAACAGGGACCTTGTTGATCAGGGCCCAGCACTGCAGTGCCTGAACGAGGTGAACACGGCAGATCTGTAGGGTATCACTTGGTAAGTTCACAGCGACAAGGCAGCTTCAAAGGCAGGCCAGAAAGTCCCTTAGTCAGGGTCCAGGTCTAGGTCGGTGGTACCCATTGCTAGGTAGATCCACAGCTGCAACACAACAGGAGATGTGGCTAAGGTGGAGGTCAAATGGTAGAGGTTCAGCTTAAGGCAGCTTCCACAGAAAGGGGTTGGAGGCCTCCCTCCCTGCAGGTTTGTCTTGGAGCACTTTCTGAACAGGACAGGTCACCAAAGGAAGGGGACAGCCCTCTCTTGGGGCTCTAGGACGGCCTCTAGGAGCAGGGATGCTCTCAGGGCCTTCACATTGATACTGTTTAATGCTTTTATTAGGGACTAGGGTGGCTGTATGGACTACACTCTCAGGTTTGTGAGACTCCATCAAGAAGAGTGGTTGCCAAGATGGAGGGCAGGGCTGCTGTTCAGGGAGACTTCAACAGACTGGAGCAGTAGGCTAAGGGGAATGTATCAGGGAACAGTAGGGGCAGGCTGCTCTGTAAGGGAAAGTGAGCCAAGAGCAAGGCAGAGCGTGGCAGTGATAACAGTGATAAGATCCAGATCAGAGTCAGCAAGCCAGGCTCAAGGAGGTATGCGATCAGGTGCAGACTTAGCTGCAGTATACTGTAGCATGGGCAGGCGCTGGAGAGCTGGAGATAAAATCTCAGCTTAAAAGCAGCTCCCAAGGGAAACAAGGGACAGGCCCTCACTTCTAGCCCACTTCAAAATGCTCTTACCAGTGAAGGAGCTGACCTCAGACTCAAACAGATAAACTACTAGCAGAAGGGAACGTGCTCAGGGCCCTTCATGAAACGCAACAAAGTCAAATGCAAAATTCTGCATGTGGGATAAAATAAACCTCTGCGATGGTGTAGGCTAATGGCTGACTAGAAAACAGATCTGTTGGGAAGGACCTCAGGATCCTAATGACACAAAATATAAATGAATAAGCAGTCTACCTGTGCAGCAATAGAAGAAAAAAATGAACTAGGTAAAGTTTGGGATTTCCCAAGAAAAGAATGACTGACAAACTAGTAGACGGAGTTCAGAAGAAGCCAGCCAAGGTGGTTAGAGAACCTGAGCACAAGACGTACAAGCGGAAGCCGAGAGAGTTGTTTTTTTTCATTCAGAAGAAAAGAAAGCTGACAACTAATTGCTGTCTTAACTCTACCTCAGGTGGAAATAGAGAAGATGGAGCCAGATTTCTTGCATGTGCACAGTGAAAAGACACAGAAGCAATTGCTGCTGCAAGGGAAATTAAAGTGAAGTAGATAGAAGAAAAATCACCGTGAACAGGATCTTGTTCCATGTCAGAACAAGATTCGCAGAGAAGCTGTGAAATGTTCATCACAGTAAGTGTTCAGAATACAACGGGCCGAGGTCATTCAGCAATCTGGGCGACATTCAGTGATGCATCTAACTTCAGACTTGATCCTGCTTAGAGACTGGAGGCTTAACAGAGAGAAAGAAGGGATAATTAGGCAAGGTCACCTTCCAAGGATCCTTCCAGGCTAAAATATTTTATACGATGCATCTCAACATAAGCACAGCTTTTGAGAATATCTTAGATCATATCCTGAGAGCAAAATTTGGAAATATGCTCTTTATGCAACTTTTATTTTGAGATAAATGAAGAGCAGGTACTGATGGCTCACTGTCCACATGGAAAGTTGTGTCATGTGTGCTTCTGCGGGGGTGACTGAGGTTTGATACTATACCAAGCTGTCATTAATGGCCCAGATGAGGGAATAGCGTGTGTGCTTATTGAATTTCCAAACAACAGGAGGCTGGAAGAAACTGTGTGTACACTGGAGCACAAGATTAAAATTCAAAATGATTTTGACAAACCATAAGAATAGTCTAGAAAAAAACAAAAGCAAAAACAGAATGTTACTGAAAGAGACAAGTGTGATTTATTACTTTTAGAAAGCATGCTAAGTTGCATAAATACAGGATGTGGCTCATCAGACAGGATCCAGGGGCAACAGTGGATCATATCTGAGTAAGAGTCAACAATGTCAGGTTGCAGCAGTAAAAGTAAACACAACTGGCATTTTTTTTTAAGGTGTTGCCTAAAACACGTGGGAAATAGTCTTTTCACTCTACACTGCCCTGTAAGTTCTCAAGTGAAGTACCAAACCCAATTTTAGCACTACTTCAAGAAAGACGCAGAACAATTAATTCAAGATCATGACCTTAAACATAAATCCCATTGGAATGATGATGACAGAATAAAATTGACTCACCTTCTCTGTGCAACTGTAAAGACACAGAAACAGGTCTTTTTCCCTGCTGTTTGTCACATCCTTTCTGTTATAGTCATAGATCCAAATGTTTAAGCCAAAATCAATAAAATATCATGAAGGGTAATCCTGAAAGTAAGGCAAAATAACACTTGGAACCCGAGCGAGAGAGGGAACTTGTGTATCATGACGCTTTCATTGATGGTTTTTTTTCTCTTCTTTCTTTTTTCCTTTTTTTTTGTTTTTGTAAGAGGAGAAAAGAACAATCCTGAATAACACATTCTTTTCTTTTTACTGTAAGCAAATAAGCAACTAAACAAATCACTTTTGACAAATCCTGCACTAAGTTTCATTTATGAGACTTCACTAAATTGCATTGCATAAATATAATAAAGGCTGTTTTGCTGTTTTCTTATTAACTATCTCTAAAGTTATAGAAATAATAGCTAAAAATATATTTTAGGAAAACCATATCAAATAATACTCATAGCTACTGTAGAATCCTGATAATATCAATTGCATTTCTCTAATTGTCAAGTATTTACAGGTGATAAAATTAGACTTTCAAACATATATACATTGTTTACAGAAAGTAGACTACTGGTTTTAAACTTTCCTTCCATCTCTCTTCTTTGGTGCTATAAATACTAGATCAGCAAAGTTGTAATTTAATCCCATCTGCTTGGGAAAGCACTTTCAATGAGATATGAGAGCCTGCTATAATGTCTGTCTGCTGTTGTTGGACATACTGCAGTATCCAGGCAAAGGTTTGTGACCAGCATCCTTTCTCTCTAAGTTTTCATTTGCTTCCAAGTAGTAATCTCTCTGGAAGGTCTGTAACAATGTTTTTGAAATTGCACAAGAAGAAACTTGCCTCTCATTGGAAGTATACACAAGATGATAGTTTTATTTCATGTTTTTCTCTATTTCAAGACTAAAGAACAGGAATTACAGAGAAAGTAAGTAGAAATTGTTTAAAGCTATAGTATCAAGGAAATTCTAAGTTCATATTTTTACATCTGCTTTAATGCACCCTGTTGTGGGGAAGTTTTAATAACAGTGAACAATGCATTTAATGCAATACATATACACAGCAGGGTAAGTTTAGATGCTGTGATAGCCTTTCAGTTTGTATTTCCTTGCTTTTTACTTGAAACCTGTAAGAAATCCTGCTTTTCAAGAGAAAGGGGCTAATAACACTTCCTGAGCCTGGCACAGGAACAAATCACTTTACCGTTACTCATGAGAATAGTCTAATGAAGCACAACAGGAGTCCTCATATAGGCATGGTAAAGGAAGCAGTATTTTGATGCTAGTGTGGCAGAGAAATACATTTTCTCTCTTAAACATAGCTCAGACTTGATCTACATCATCCTTTTCAAAACATTATTATTTTTTTCCAAGATTTAGTGTGAAGCACATATATACCTGTAGCAAATAGCCTGATTCATTTAAGCAGATGCATTATTTGTAGCCAAGAGTCTGTCTTCTAGAACATTATTTGTAACCAGGAGCCTGTCTTCTAGCATTTTTTCCAAGTCTTTTCATTTGACTACATGAGCTTCTCAGCCCCAAAATCTTCTCTAGTATTGCTACAATCATGTATTTTACAACTCAAATAAATATTGAGATAAAACTTTAAACATTTGCTAGTTTTTTTTTCTCACCCATCCATTTTGTTTATTGCAAGCACAGGGACATGAATATATGCATTTTTATTTGTTCCTTAGAGTTTTACTTGTGACCATCTTCTGGCATTCCTTGAGTACAGGCTGAGAATACTTAAAGGATATCATGAAAGAAGTCTCCCACCTTCTACTACAAATAATGGGGAGGTATCCTCTGGGAGCAAAGGCACTGCTTGCTCTCAGTTCAACAGGGGACAACTGTTGGGAAAGGGACAGAAAGGGATGAGATCATATCCTGGCATTGGGCTCGTCTCTGTGAAGGATAAAGGGACGTGTAGAACACAGCATTCTCCCGACATACCAATGGCTGCCACATTTACTGCTATGTCAACAACCAGTCTTGCAAACTGAATTGAAAATGGTTAAAATCTATGCAAATACTGGAATTTGATACTGCAGAACACCTTGCTGGACTGGAGTCAATTAGCCACTTCAATCGTCGCTGCCTTTGTACTGAATATAGCAGTATGGAGGACAGAAACATATATTTTAAGAAAAGAAATGAATCGCTTTCCATAGCTTTTCTAGTATACGTACTCTTACTTTAATTTTCAATCTGATGAGGCATTAGAATGGAAGAAATTAAACACCAGAGCTGTGATTAGTGCAGACTTGAGATTAGTATTGCAGATTTGTTGTTCTTTCAGAATGCCAGTGCTCCAATAACATTCACATGAGTTGATGAATGGCTCACCTCAGTGAAAGTTTGCTTATCTAAAACAAACACTGTTGATTAAGGAAGACAGCTATTCTGAAGTGTTTCAGCTTAGAAAAAATAATGTGAATGTGATTTTGTAAAAATTTGGAAAATTAAATACAGTTTTTAAGAAACTGGGAGGATTCTTATCAGTATATTCAAATATATGAAAGGAGGGTGTGAAGAGACCAGACTATTTTCAGCGGTGGCCAGTGATAAGACAAGCAGCAAGGGCCACAAATTGAAATACAGGAAGTTCATTTGAATATGAGGAAAAACTTCTTTTCAATGAGCGTGACAGAGCCCTGGCACAGGCTGCCCAGGGAGGCTTCATTCTCCTTCTCTGAAGATCTTCCAAAGCCGCCTGGATGCCCCCCTGTGCCATGTGTGCTTGATGACCCTGCCTCCAGAGATCCTTTCCAACCTCAACCGTTCTGTGATTCTGTGTATTAAAGGAAGCTTCTAATATTAACCATAATGTTGGTAATTCTTCTTTTTAAAGAGCTTTTCCTTATATCATGTACTTCATATTATATTATTTCAGTAGAGAAAAAGACTGTCAGCTAGTTCTGTTTTAGTCCAAGTCCTAAATTGGAACTCATACATTGAAAGATATAATAAATACAACTTCTAAATAAATACAGGATTGCAATTTCAAAAATTCCATGTAGAGGAATGTATCAATAGATGTATATAATATTTATGACCAAATAATACACCTAAATTTGGGTACAAGTGTAAATTATGGAAAACTGTGACGTATAGAATAGGATAATAAAGCAGGTATGGAGCAATATTTTTTTTCACCATTTCCTAGGGAGAGGAAGCTTTTGTGATTGGGCTATTTGTTCATCTGTTCCATCACGAACACAAACAGCAACCTATTGACAAACTTCAAGAAAATGTAACAGTGCTAATTCCAGGGTTTGTAAAAGCTCATGGGAGACTAGATATCAAAGTTAATATATCTACCATTAGAAAAGTAATGATGACTTAGCTTCTTACCCATTTATCGGGCAGCAGGCACCTCATGAAGCAGAACAAAAATTTAGTCAACCACTCAGGTTGACAGGTAGTTTCCAGCCAGTCCAACCAGTGACATGCCCTAGCCCAACAGGTATGGAAATGGGCATAACAAAGGGATAATTTGTTGAGTAATAGTTATTAGTGTTCTTATATATTTTTAGTGCATGTTACTGAGTTTAGGTTAAGGTTTCAGAAAGAGGCTTGTATTCTTGAACTTTCAAAAATATTTAAATATATAATTAAATAATTTAAGCTTAAACAAACCCAAGGACCTTCAAATTCTAAGTTAAAAGACTGGATCATTAAGCACATGAAATAACTCTCTTTCAGATTAAGGTGAAGATTTGTGCATACCCTAACATCTGCATAATTTGTTTGAAGACTAAACTTATAATTTCTAGATTAGATCTCAAAGATCTCAAAGTTTTACCTTGTTGACTAGTGGTTTTTTTTTTTTTTTTTTTTTTTTTAGTGGTAGCTGGGGCAAAGTTAAACAAGCAATGGAGTCTTTCACCGACAATTCCAAAGTAAGGATTTTGCTTATTTTTTTTTAACATATTGTCAAAAGGTTCTGGAATGGGACTTACTTCAGCCAACGATATAGACAGCAAGAGCAACTCAAGCCATGCTGCTCCATCAGCTCATCATCATTCAGTACCTGGGAGTTACTGCCCCCAGCACCCACTCTAAGTGAAATCCACTGTTATGGTCATCTCTGTATAGATATACATATATATAGATATAGGGATACGTACATATCAACTGCCTGCAGAGCTTGCGAACCACAAGTAAATGTGCCATGATGTATTTACAAATATGTACAGGCAATGTACTCAATGGTGGAGAGCTGAGGTCTTGCCTTGATCAAGCCTTGCGCAGTGCTCTGAACCAGGAGGATGCAGAGATCAAGTCCTGCTTGTTCACCATGTTTATCCATCCTTTTATCGAAACTTTGGCATAAGAAAGACAGGCACTCCAGTCATTTTTTTCAAATGGCAACAGGATTTGCGGTAAGACTAAACCTTGCAGAGATAGTTGCTATGAAGCCAAGAGGGAAGATGTTTTCAAACGGAGTAGATTAGGTCCAGCGCATAGAGGGAAAATACATATAACTTTATTCAAACAATTACTGGAATAATTTGAGCACCCTTGAAACACATTGAAGATGCTTCCAAGTCTCTGCTGCAACACAGGAGAGGCTTGAAGTGGACACCACCACCGCGCGGTCCCCTTGAAACCCAAGCCCCCGCTCAACCTCCCGTTGACTGGACGCCTCTCCGCGGAGCAGCGCTGAGGCCACACGCGCCGCTCGCGCCGGAGCCACAGGGCAGGCCCGGCCCGGCCTCCCGGCCAGACCCGCGCGCCCGCAGCTCGGGGGTCCCGCCGCGACCCCCTTTGCTGCCGCGTCACCCGGGCTCAGAGCCGGCTCAGCGCCTCAACGGCCAAAGACAAAACACCGGGGGGCTCGGGCGCTCGCGCTCTGCTCTGCTCTGCCCCGCGCCGCGCCGCGCCGCCCGCGGGCGCGCTCCGGAGCCGCGCGGGGCCCGCGCAC
>VWPW01016589.1:227810-354900 GCA_013389825.1 Crypturellus undulatus
GGCCGCGGTGGATGCGCGGCGCGGCCGGGCCGGGCGGGCAGGCGGCGGCAGCAGGTGCCGCTAGCGGCGGCGGATAAATGGCGAGCGAGAAGCCGCTCGCGGTGCCGGAGCCGCAGCCCGCGGGACTCATCTCCGTCGGGGCCGGCGGCGGCAGCGGCGGCGTCGCGGCCATGGGGGAGCTGAGGGCGTCGGGCTCCGGCTCCGTGGTGCTGCCCGCGGGCATGATCAACCCGTCGGTGCCGATCCGCAACATCCGCATGAAATTCGCTGTGCTCATCGGGCTCATCCAGGTCGGCGAGGTCACCAACCGCGACATCGTGGAGACCGTGCTCAACCTGGTAAGCGGCCCGGCCCGCGCCGCGGTGACGCCCAGGCGGCCCCGCAGGGCCCCGCGCTGCCGCCCGCACCCCGGCCCCTTCCCGAAGGGCCCGGGTGCCCCTGCGGCCGCGTCCCCGCCAGGCCCCGCGCCGCCTCCCGCAGCGGCCGCCGGCGCTGCCCGAACGGCGCCGAGAACCTCCGTGACGGCGGGAGGCTTTTGCGCCTCGGAGTTTCCGACGCTGCCCTGCGACCCGGCGCCTTCTCCCGTGGAAAAGGAGTCGCCTTTTAATTGCCAAATGTCAAAAATAGCAGCCCGAGCTGGTGTCTCTCTTTAGCAGAAATGTGTGAAGGATTTAACCCTGTTAGCTCAGAGCTTTTTTTTTTTTTTTTAATTATGTTTTTTCCTTACGTGGAGGAAAAGGGAGGAGGAAGGAGGTTTTTTTAATATGCCTTAGGATCGGTAATAAAGAGTTAGTTGTATTGCAGTGTTGTGCGGGCTTGCTCATGTCTTCATAATGTCATGCTTTCCAAAACACGTTCCTGTGCCCAAAATAAGTGCTGCTAATTTCATGAAAGGTCTGTGCATTGTAAAATGTTGTTGTCTGCTGATAAATAGCTTAAAACAAGGAAAGGATATAAAAATGTAGCTCCTTAGTCATCTGCTCACTTCATGGAGTGAAAGAGTTACTGCAGGACTGTATGACTTAATGTTTTTGCGCTACCTACACTAAAGCCTGAGGAACCTACAGAAGCCAAGTGAGTGGATCTAAAAATGAATCACTTTCAATTATGTGCAATTTTGTGCTGCTTCTGAATGCAAGATTTGCTGCAGCAAAGCTTTTGAAGCTGTTCAGTCAATGAAATATCCCTTATTTTTGCATATAAAATAGGATAGGAAAATGACTACTCGAAACTGAATGGCAATTAATTGAAACTGCCTTTGTTTCAGATGAGTTTAGCACTTCCAACCTATACCCATTTTATACAAAGTCATGCAGGGAATATAGCTCTCTCCAAGCACTCTACAAGGATGGTCCTTCTGTTTGTGTGACAGTTATTTGCATTTGACCTAGCACAGGCTGAATGGAAAAGCTGCAGCATGCAGAGAAAGACATGGTTTGGTCAGATCATTTTAATGTTTATAGCACAGAGTTAAAGCCCTTATAGTTCTGTGAATATGTCAAAACATTAATCTTGTGGCTGTTTCCCACTGTTCTCTACAAGCTCTTTGGCACCTAGCTGTAGGAGGATATATAAATAAATATTTTTATGCAAGTGTCGTACAAGTCATCATAACTTTAGGATTATTACCCCTTTCTTCAAAAGTACTACTTGAAAAAGGGGGTGACATGTAGTCATTTCATTAAATAGCTCCAGGGAGATCATGAGCAGTACAAAAATGTTCCATCTTTTCCAGTTTTCTCTCTCCTTTTGCTTTAGTTGCTGATATCTAAGCTTCTTTTAATTCCGACTGTTAATACATCAGCAAGTGGACTAACATTGCTTTACCTCTTTAGGGTTTTGGAATATATTTGGTATTTGGAGGATTTGAAATGCTTATTACATTGGTTGGCTACTACAGGAGCTATCTAGCTACTAATTAGTTGCTATTGCTGAAAACTGTGCTTATATTTAAAAAATAAATGCAGACATGTTTAGCAGTGCTCTCGGCATCAGGAGACTTACATGAATGTGAAACTGGTTGGGAAGCTGCTGCAGTAGCGTTGCATTCTGGATGGGTCGTTACTTAACAGATGGACTCTAATATACAATAGTCTGTATTCCCCTGGCAGAGGCAGGTTACGTTGTGCCTCCTAATCCGTTTCTTCTCAGAGCTGTGCATGTCTCAAATTTATGTTTGTGTATTTGAAGTTTAATTTTACTTGCATGTAAAATGAGGCAGATAGGAAGCTGAGCCGAAGGCATATCCATAAACTGCTGATGGTTTTTGCACTATGGATTTCAGTAGCAACTTTAAATAAAATGCAGTTTTGTATTTTAGATACCCTCTTTTTGAGGGAGGAGGGGGAGCTATTTTTTTTTCTCTTTAACCCTTATACTATACTGTTTATGAATGACTTCCAGTGCAAGTGTGATAATGGGTGGACAGAGCTAATTAGGAGGTGGTGGTAGCTTGATAATACAGCATGTCAGTCTCTAGCAATGATACTCCTACCTAGTCAATGTCAGTTTGGATATATAAGCCATTTGGTAAATTGTTTTTTATTTTCTGAAGCCTGGATGGCTATGACTTGTAGTTTTATCAGATAGTATCTCAAATTTAATTTTTTTTAAATATTATTATCTCAAATTTCTATTATCTTTTGTAAAGCTTAAATAAATCCCTTCTTTATTCTTCCTGCTCTGCTTGCAAGCAGCAGTGGATGCCTGAAACAAAACTTTTCTTCAGCTTGCCCTTGTTTTAGAGATTCTCACTTTTCTTTCCTGATAAGCTTTTTTCTTGAGGTTTCTCTTCAGTACTTTTACTTGTAACCAGTTGGTTTTGTGGGCACACATTGTGGTCTCTGTCACTACATTTCAGAATTATTTGATATGTTACCTTCTAGTGCTGGTGGACATACTGATTTATTGTATCTCCCAGGTGATTAAGTACTTTCATCCAGTGTTCAGAATCTTTTTCCATGTCTAATAGGTTGCTGGGTTTTCAACTTTTGCCAAATGGTAATGTTTGGATCACTTTTAGCTCAGGCAGGTTTTGCTCTTGTGCGTGCTTCCATTTTTATGGAAGTCTTGAGGCTTTACATTTTCTTAGTGACACTTCTTTTTCTCCGAAATGACTGTCTGTTCAAAATGGTGTTGTACAGATGCACTTGTTCAATCTATTGCTTGAGCATGCTCTGCTACTTTATATTATTTTTCATTATTTAGCATTACAGTGAAAGACACGTTAAGAGTTCAGTCCGTTCTGTGCCTGTGAACTACTTACAGCTGTACTTAAAAAGACATAACATCTTTTGACCTTCAGAGTATTAATACTAGCAGTCTTGTGATCTGAAGACTTTTTAATTAGCACATTCTAAAATATCGTAATCTTTTAAAATTTCCAAAAATTTGAGGAAACTTCTTGTCATATCATGCATTCTTCTGTGGTCTTTATATTGATTTTTGGTGCTTGGATTTGATGAAAATCCCCTGGTTGAAATGTGTATTCACTGACCCTTGTGTACTACAAAGCACCAAATTGAAAAGATTTTCCTTGCGAACTATGTAATCCTCTAATTGCTCTTAGTGATTACTCTTTTGGGGTAGTTTGACACCAATCCTGCGCATTTGCTGATGAACAGGCCTTCCCTCTTTGTTTTTATTCCCCCCTTTGAACAGCTCTGCTCTTGCTAGGATGCTGTCAAGGATGTTATTGCAATGGTAGAATGGTAGATGGGCTTTTTGTTATTTTCCACAGTCCTTCTTTGCTTCATTGTTTTGATATATCTTACACTGATGTTTAAAATGAAGTTTTGCACCATGTGCTCCAGCAGATGTGGCACTAAGTCAGAACTGGGTCAGTCTGCCCATCTGCATTGTTTTACTTCAAACATTTGCCTTCATGTGAGCATTTCTGTCGTTTCTAACTTCAGAACTTCAACAAAGAGTTTTCATTAGTTGGTCTGTAATGCATCTCCAGTGATCTCTCCTTTTGTTATTTTTATTGTCTTGCTTCCTTATTTCTCTGCTTCTTCAATATTTTAACGATCTGGGGATTTTTTTTTTATTTTTTTCTTTCAGTGTGTTTTTTAACTAATCAGTTTTTTTTTTTTCAGTATGACTAAATTGCTTGTATTTAAAATCTGTTTCTTTATTCCAGTTTGAATTCTTAGAGTTTTTGAGTTTTATAATGCTGATTCTATGGGAGGGCAAAATAAGAAGAATCAGCTGGTCAACTGAAACTAAAAAGTGTGACTGCTGCTGACGGGTGTGGGTCATCTCACCTGTGCATGTTGAATGGATAATGCGATGCAGATCTGAACAGATCTCAAGTTAATGCCGATGCAGCTGAGCAGCGTTCTCTTTGTGCAATCTGGAAAACTTTGATGTGTTTATGTATGTCAGGGTGCTTTTAGGAAGTAGGTCAAACACCAGGCACAGTTCAAAGAGTTCCCTGCAGTTCTGGTTGACTTCAGCCCACACTTCTGCCTAGCTCTTCCCGTGTTTGGGGCTGTATCACACTGCTTCCATGGTAGTCACCCATCACAAGAGGAAAACTGGTCTCTAGTGTTTTGTCACACTTCATACTGCAGGAATGGCATTTGCTGCTTGAGAATGAATGAGTTGGATTATGTGAAAGATCCTTCCAGCCCAACGGTCTTCCTGTAGTAGTGACTATGGGGAAGAAGGAAAGGGTCATGTGTAGGACTGATCTTCCTTTGGGGCTTCTTTTACTCAAGTAGCTGTTGAGGAAGTTCCTGAACTCGAGCTGGGTTGTGATATTTGGGTTCTTTGAATCCACTTACATGCTTGGTGGCTGTTACAGTGCTCGATCACTTGGGCTGTGTGAGGAGGAAAAGCACTTTAATTGCTGAATTCTGTTGTGCTCTAAGAAAGAGTGGGTCTCAAGGCATTAAGCAGCTGTCTTATGGCCTCTGTTATTTGTGGGGAGCTAGCTTTGCAGCGTCAGTAACTTAATACCATTTTCTGGGTGGAAGCCTTCCTATAGTTGTAATATAATTCTCTGCTGGTGGACAGTGTTATTCAGAAAAGTAAAGTTTTGGGGAAATTTAAAGGTTTTATATAATGGATTACTTAAAAGGACATGGCAGCTCCTGTCCAAGTTACTGCCTGTCCCACTGGCCTCTCTCTGTCTCCCTCATGCCTCCCTACTAAGCTGTATTGGAAGTGTCGGAAGTGGCAGTAGAAGGTACCAGATTCACGTGAAGGTGGCAGTACCCATTGGTAGAGGTTGCAGTAGCACTGCAGGGGCAGCGACTTAAGGGTACTGTGGAGATGCTTGTTATCTAATACATCTGTGGAAAGCTTTGCTTTAATTTCAAGCATATCTTTCAATGATTGAAATGCCATAGCAATAGAATTATAATAAGTGTATTTTTTTTCTGATGGCTTTTAGCTTTTTAAAATCTCATCTCCAACAGTAAGTGTTTAAGGGTGGGAGGTTTTTCCTCAATCCTTCTATCAGTCATAAAGCACTAGAGATATCTCTCAGCAGGTGGCTTGAAATCTGTTGTAGTTCTTATATGATGGATTGATATGTTTCTATAGGCGATAAATTTTCTAAATCTGTTATAATGCACATACCATGGAGCAGTTTTTAATACTTAAGAAGAAAATAGCTGTTCAGAGTTAAGTATACATCTAAAGTCTTCTTTAAAGGATTCCTGTTTGTGGGTTGTATGGGAGAGGAATACCTAAGACTTCTATGGTGTGTGTGTGTGTGTGTGTGTGTGTGTGTGTTTGTGTGTGACAGCAAAATAATAACGTTCTGAAGTAGTATCTATAAAATACCCCAACTCTTTTTTTTTTTCCCCCCCAACTCTACCTGAAACCTCACCTATGTTTTTCTTTCCTTTGAGTCAAGCAAAAAGGTTAACAATTTTCACTGTCAAGATCCCATTTTTACAAAATGTTGATTCTTTTTATCTACCTTTAAACCATGTGTTTTGCAGAACTAAGTATTTAGTTCGTAACTGAGCACACAGCTACCTTTTTTCCTCTCTCCTGTATTTCTTTTCCTCCTCGCTTCTGCCTCCTTGATTTTCAGATCAGTACTGAAGGACATATAGTCAAGGAATATGGCTCAGTCCATTCATGAAACTGTTGCGTATGAGGTTGTGATGCAGTTTTTCTTTCATGTTTCAGTGCCTGTGCTCATATTCATTAAATATATCAATCACTTGTTTACCTTAAAAAAATTAAAAGCAAAACAAAATTGTGTAAATCTGCAATTGGGTTGGTAGAAGAACAGAGTATTACATATTGATGGATATTGTGGCTTTTCACAACTTTGTTAACTTCATAAGCTCTGTGCACAATTTTAAATGGACTTCTTATCTGCTTCTTGGGATAGAGTAAGATACATAAACAAATAGTGCAGTACCATTCAGCAAGACCATCATTACAATTTAACTTTTGTTGCTTTCCAGTTAATAATGCATTTTATAGCTTTGCACACAAGAAAAAAAATCATTGCAGCAACCTTGTAAGTTGATATACGCATCTGATTACCAAAGAGTCAATATAGTAGTGTATGTTGATGTTCCATTAATTTTTGACAGAATTTGACCATTAATTATCATTTGTATTTTGGGAAGGCACCCAATCCTGGCCTTGAACAGAACCTTTAAGATTTCTTTATATAAGAGCCAAATTTAGAATTCACTTTTATAATCACAGGCAGCAGATTTTTTAAAATTCTATTTTTGAATTTGACAATGTACCTGCCACTTTTCACTCATGAAGGTTTGACTTGCACGTTGTGAATGATATAGCATTCAATGCATAACAGTGCTCATAAAATTCATTAACAATGAAAAACTTAGATCCTTTGCACTGCATTACATTTCACTTGATAAGAGAAATTCCAGTTTCATCTATGTGAACGTAATTTCTTAACTTTACAGTTAGGAAGACAATTAGCTGCATTCAGGTCTAAACCCAAGATTTGTTATCAATGATAGAGAAGTACCTCAACTCCCGATCAGTCTGGTGGTTGTCTGTGCTTTTTTTGCTCTCCGGCAACTTATGAGCTTTAAGGCACCTTTAAAGTACATGAAAAGTAAGTCTTCAGAAAATAAGTCTACGTTGATTCTTTGTTACAGATACTTGTACTAGTGATGTCAAGTGATTTATTTTAATGCAGTTCCATAATGTGCTTATTCTGCATTCATATAAAATTGGGTTGCATCAGTGAAATACTTCCAACTTGCTTGTATAAATATGACTGCTACTTATACTAGTCTGTAGCTTACAAATTATCAAATTCTGTATTTGTGCTTCTTTGGCTTCTTTTTTATTTATTTATTTTTTTTTGTTTACAATTTCTTAATGATGTAGACCAAGTATTAGCTTTTGAGAGTAACTGGAAAATGAGATAATGCAAGATATTCACTCATAAGTGGAATTATTATTCTTTGGCGTATGTTTAGTTGTGCTTTTTGATACTGCATGACTTATATAGTGATGGGCCAGTGTAGAAAGCAGTATGGAAAAAATCAAACTCTGGTATAGAGCTTCCTAAGCTGTAGTACCAGCAGTATGGTGCTGTAATCAGTTTAATGTGATTGTACCTTTCCTGGTGTTTTTAAGTTTTCAATATTCTGGAACAAATAGCCAATAACATTTTTTTTTTTTCAGACTTCAGATCACTAGCTCTCAGTTAACTATTGAAGAACTACTTAAACAGCTTTTTGATTTTTTTTTTCCTCACTTGTTTTGTAGAGAGAAATTACTTTGAATGTCTATAAATACAAATATGAGTTCTGAAGCAACATGTCCATTGATCGGCAAAGTAGTCTGTACAAACCTATTGAAACAAAGACCTTTCTGTGGTACAGAGAATAGAAAACTGAGGTGTGTGTTCTGCAGCTATAGAAGAGAAACCATGAAATACAGGTCAAAGCGGGGATTCAAAACTGAAGGAGTGAATCTGCCTTGTAGGTTTTTGAATACAGCACTGCCTGAAATTGCTTATTAAAAGCATGTAGACAACTTCTTTATAATCCTGGAAGAGAGTCTTGCTGACTGGCTGCAGCCAGTCTGTTCCAAGGTTGGAGGCAGAGCCTTGAATGAGTTGTCGCCTACCTAGACTGCTCATCCCTGACCAGTTTGCCTTCACCCTTCAGCAACTCGGCACAACTCACTGTGTCAATAAGCATTTCTGCATCTAACTGTGAACTAAAACATTTCTATTTCACTTTCACTGTTGAGAACACTGCTTTTTTTTTTTTTTTAAATAGGTAACTAAAATAAGGAGACCTAGCTGTTTAGAGCTGAGTTTGTGGGTTCGTAGTGAGCAGAATGGGAAAGCCATGTGCCTTCTTCTGTAGGGCACATATTCCAGAGCGCCTGAGGAGCTCAGTCTAATTGCAGAGCTAACCAGCATCTCTGAGCAAACGTACTGCAAGCCTGGGAAAGATTAGAACCTGAAAGAAGATCTTGAAAGATGCAGCCTTAACTGCTGTGTCTGAAGGTGTTACTTGGGGAGAATGAACTTCTCAGTTGCCTGGGGAATGGCCTATGGGACCTTGCACCTTTGCAAAGGGAGGTTGTCTGTGGCTGTTGCTCTACTTTGAAGGGAACGGAACAAAAACTGCTGCCTGAAGTCAGAAGAAAAAGCCAATTTTGTAGGCAGGAGAGCAGTTCCGTCCCTCTTCAAAACATAATTTATATGTTATGAGTAAACTTTGCAGTATTCAGAGGTCCATGCTTTGTGGGTATTACAGAAGATGCAGAGACAACAAGAACCACCTTTCCAAGTGGAATTTTATACTTTCATAGCTGGTGTCTTCTGTCTCCTTTGGATAAAGGATCTCATGACTTGTCAGTGTCCTCAATTCCATATACAAAACTACATTTAGGTTCATTTTTAATTTGATAAATCTTTACTAAAAAAGGTCTGCAAATGTCAAAGGCAGGCGTGTAGGACTTTGTAGAGATCACTGTTCAAAAGTGAACTTTCAAATGGGACTAGCAGACTAATTAGTTTAAAAAAAAAAAAAAAAAAAAAAAAAAACTTGTCTAAAACTGTTTGTGGAATAGCTGGGGTTGGATGTGGTATTATAGCAAGATATTTCAAGCAGGATTGAGAGCTCCTGCTCTTAATAAGGTGTGGTGTCAGTGACTCGTATCCATGATCGTTTGCTACTTGGCTGTTAATATTCACATGCTGAACAGGCAGAATCTATGGAAACACTTGTGTAAGCTCAAAGTCTTCTGGCAAGATGTTCTGGAGAAGGAAGCCCTTTGGTGCCTTTGAGGCTTTGGTGCTATGGGGATTGGTAGGTTCCCCTGCCCCACATACTAATCTCTAAAGCAATAGAAGGCCTTTTCCTGGCCTTTTCTTCTGTGTCTTCAGCTATAGCATGTTCCATAAAACTTTTCTCTAGAAAGCTGCGTTTCCTCCGAAAGTTTTCTGTGTGCATTTTTTCTTTTGTTTTAAAGAGCTTTCAGGTTTTGTGAAAGGTTCCTTGTCCACCTCGCGCCCTGCAGAGCCTCTACTCTCTCTTTTGATACCTCAGGGAACATTATGTGAATGGAGAAAGGTGGAGGAGAAGAAACTGCTAGAACGGCATGTACTATTTAGGGTAATATTGAATTAAGTCCCTCTGAAATAAAAGTTACTCTTTGAGACTCATGTGACTACGTTTTTTCTTTCCACAAAACCATGTTAATCTGTCTTACCTGTTTCTCCATGGCTCTTTTTTACATTGATGAAGTAGTTTGTAAAATATACCAGTGCACAGTTCACAGTTGATACTACAGACTTCTCCTGCTACCTCATTCTCAGAGTATTTCTGCAGGCTGTCAGGATCACAGACATTTCACAGAGATGTAGCACACTTGAGGTTGGAAGGGCGACTCCCAGCAAGCCAGGGTCCATTACAGCAGGCTGCTCAGGCCTGGTCTAGCTGGGTTTGGGGTGTCTCCAAGGATGGAGACTCCTCAGGCAGTCTGAATGGGCTCTTCCAGCGTTCGACTCTACTGGTAGGATTTTACTTGTCTGTAAGTGCAGTTTTCTGTAGTCGTTCCATCTTGTCCTGTCACTGGGCACTGAAAAAGGACTGGCTCTATTGCTTGCACTTGCTATCAAGTGTTTGTTCATGTTGATAAGATCCCCTCAAGCTGTTGTCTCTTGAGGCTCAACAATCCCAGTTCTGTTCAGCTTCTCCTCATAAGTCAGATCTTCCAGGCCTTTAATCATTTGCACATTTAGGTTTTTATTCTTGTGTAACTAATAGAGCTCCATCTTCTGAAGAGCAGGAGATGGCACCTGGGAAGCCTTTCAATTATAGCAGTCCTTTTCCTCATCTCACAATATGGGCTGCAGCATCGTGACACACGTAACTCAGTTGATATTGCTTTGTCTAACCCAGGAAAGGACAATTTGCACCACATGCAGCTAGGAAAGAAAACAGACCTCTGTGAAGCACAGGAGCAAATGTTTACTTTTCATCTGTTGTGTCTGCTTATTTTCTGATAGCCTTGGATGAAACACCTAAACCTGATAGTGTGTGTTAGTTCTGGAAATCACGGTTATGCTTGTAAGGGAGCTTTATTTCTTGTGCTTCAGACATCTAAAAGGTAGTTGCATTCAATATTCTGCTGAAATATGATGTGAATATTAATTGTTTAATACAGAATCAATGAAGCTTTGTGGCTCTTAATATACAGTATAAACAGTACTTTGCTGAGCTGTCTAAATGGATTGGAATGGACTGGCATGAACTGGAATTAAACTAGAAGAGTTTTAAAAATTATGATACTTGGTATCCTGGAGAAAACAAAACCACCTCTGGCTCTATATTTGAAGTTAGTAATAAGTTTTGCATCCATTTTATTGAGAGTAATAGATTGATTACTCATATGTGTAATCTTTACAGATAAAATGTTTGATATCAGTGGTTTATATTGCATATAATTATATATAGCTTAGAAACTAATATATTAATCAAGGGGGATTTTGTAATGATTTAGTACAATTTAATAGGTTGTCTTATACAAAGAAAATTCTCTTGTTTTAATAACCTATCATGCACTAGAATAAGTGCATTATGATGGAGCCCTGTGTAGGCTTGGTCACTGAGGGGGAGTCAGTCTTTGACAGCTGACACACATGCAGTGTGTGTCATTATAAGGTAGTTCTCCCCGAGTAGGAATTGAGACTATCCTTGAAACAGACTGTTCTTCAGCAAGTTTAGCTTTCAGTCTGCAGTCACAGGTATTTCATGAAACAAATGTGCAAGTTATGCTCAGTCTGCATAGTTTCCATATCTTTTCTTCTTGCTACATGGACATTTTCCATTAGTAATGAGAAATTCACTGTGATAATACTAACACAGTAAAAATTTGGATGCATTTGGACAAGGATATCTGTTAAAACAGTTAAACAAAGTGAAGGCCCTAATTCTTTTTTTTCACTTGAAAGTGTGGTTTAGTAAGCAAGGTGTCACTTTCTCAAAAATACAAGATCTCAAATAAGTGCAAAACATTCATGTGAACCTTTGGTCTAACTGTGAGGAGCAACAAAAAAGAAGTGTGGAAAGGTGAGGGGGAATCCACTGAATGGGGCTGAACCAAGTCAGCTAATACCAGCTCCCACAGTCTAAAAGCATGGTTGCATGTTCAACCCCATCGTAAAGAGTCATTGCAAAAAGTGTAAGTTAATAAAAGTTATATGGGCTAAACTTAGCTGTTAAGAAATGATGCCACTGAAAGGAAACTTTATATTAGAATGCACTAACTAAATTAGAGAGTGTGGACATGCTCTCTTTTCAGTGATGCTGCTGTGTGTGCCTGCCTGTATTTAAGGTGGGGGATCGGCGTTTGACTCGCTTCTTACGGACTGGAGGGCCTTACCAGCACTTGTTAAAGTTAGAGGCTGAGTTTGCATGTGGGCTTTGGAATGCTTTAAGTGTTGATTTATTTTTATGATATTTTAAGGATTTTGTCTTCCAAATCTAAGTTTCCAGCGGTTAAGTTTCTGAGCATATGTTTTTCCTGATTTTTAAGAAATAAAGGGGTACCAAAAATACGCCAGTTTTGGAGTCATCATCACAGCTTTGTTTTATGGTCCCAGCCTGTACTGCCAACACTTGTAATTGAGTTCTACTCCTATACTCTCCTGTGCTAATTAGGACATAATTGGGTTCTCAGCTTATTTTAGATCTGTCAGTCTTTTTTATCCAAAAGTGTACTTCTCCCTCAAAAGTAGCACATATAAAATACTGTATTTTGACAATCAATCTGAAATCATCGTTTTACTTAAAAATGATATTATCCGGATGTGTAAGAAAAGCCATTAAAGGTTTGAAGTGTTGATAAGATCTAAATCATTTTTGGGAGGTCAGAGGAATTTCAGGAGCACCTTTTTATTAAAGTTATCTAGTATATCCCTATCTCATGCTCCTGAGATGGTCTGTGTGGCTTCTCAGTAGATTTTTAGGGTACTCTTAGTAAAACTGTCTCTTGCTTATTATTTAGTTATTTATTGGCTGTATATATCTAAACTGACTACCTATTGTTTTGCTATATCAGGTTTTGAAAAGCCTTGCCTCTGAAGGTAAGGCCTTGCCTCTTGCCTCTACCTTCTTTCTTGCATATACATTTGTTATGACATAAGTTGTTCAGGTGACTACATTCTCCAAAGCACAAGTGAGGCATGATACAAGCAGCAGTGACAGTGTAATCTTTTAAATATTAATTGGTTAATTTTGATTTTAATTTCCCTTAAGAAAGACTGAAGTCTTTTGGGATGCAGGAAAAAATTCATTGTAGTTTAAAAAAGCGTCCTGACTGAAGAAAAACTCCTTGTCATTTCTGTTCATTTTGAAAATAGAAATCTACCTAAGTAGTCTATATTTAGAGTAGCAAGATGTGTAAATTCTATACTTAAAGGATGCTGTGGCATCAGTAAAAAACAAATGCTTCCTGCCAAGAGAGTTATTGGGGAAAGCATTTTGCACCAGTTGTTAAAATGTTTTGGAACTGGTATAAGTGCAAGTTATTTCTAGCATCTTGGTGTATGTTAAGTTTCAACTGTAGTATTTTTAATCAAAAATTGTAATATTTTTAATTTAACGTGCAAGTTAATAATAGCTGTCTTAGGCCAATAGTTCTGTCCTGCAAGTGAAAACAGAAATTGACCTGAAGTCTTTTATTAAACATCAAAATAAGGTGGAAAAGAAAAAAAATCGGTTGATATTTGTTGAGTAAAGTGTAATAGAAAGCAACTGCTTTATGATAGTTTGTGCGGTTAGTGTCTGGGATAATTCAGTGCCTAGTGACTTGGGCTTTGAGGGGCTTTGGTTTCTGGGAGCTGAGAGCTCCCGTAATTCTGCCCCTGGAGATGCTGGTTATGTTTAAATGATGGAAGCATTTGAAAATATAATTATTAAGGAGGTCCCAAAAATCTGTGAGTTAAATATTTTCCTTTATAGTTGTAAGTGGAATTACAGTTTTATGCAGAGATTGGTCAGTATCCAACACTACTCCTTTCTGTGGGTTCTTTCAGAAAACAGCTGGCTTAGCTGTTTTGCAACTTTTGCAGTCTATGGATTTTCTTAATTGGGTTGGCATTTGCAGCGATGAGCTGTAATTAGATAAAATGTGATTGAATTTTCTCAGTGATGAACAGCACCTAGTTATCCACACTGACTTTCCTGGATATATCGCCCTTCCTGGTGTACCGTTGGGTTATGACTTCCATCGAGTGCGGGCAATGGGATGCAGCCCTGCAGGGACTTTGCTGCTTGCTTCACTCTACTGGGATCTGCGTGTTCTCTTGCGGTCCAAAACTTGGACCTTGCAGGATTTGTGTCTCATTTCTACATGGGGCTTTTTGAGTCATGGGCTGAACAGAAGGAACACTAACTGTTCTCTCTTGAAAGATTTTGTAGAGGTTGTGATGTTTTAGCCTGTTGGGGAATATTGTAATTAAGTGTGCATTAAGGAGGTAATTAAATGTTTTCTTTTTCTAATCTATCAGACAACTACTATTATTTGAAATTCACTTTTATAGGAGAAAACTGTAATTTATCTGTTATGAGTATTGAATAGTAAATTAAAAATAGAAGTACAAAACAAATAGAAAATTTTTAAATTTACATTAATTCTATAAAATTTAAATCAAAATGTACCTACCTAGTATTTAGTTAGGCATCACAGTGTTACGACATAGCTATTGTGTGGCTGCTATTTAACTGGAAACAGTAATTCGTTTTTAAAGGAAAGGATCAGTGCCTTGTTTAAACTTTTGATTCTTATCGCTGTCATTTAGTATTTTCTGATATGGTTGACTGCTAGAGACCAATGCGTATGCATATTACGCAGAAACAACATTTTCTTGTTTTTTCTGGATTTGGTAGTTATGCCGTGAGTGCTTGCCTAAGACTTTTTTTTTTTCCTTTGTGTAGGTGAAGTTAACATTATTTAGTTTTGCATGTGTCTTATCCTACTGTAACTTTCCTTTCTTGCTTGCACACTGGTTGAGATTTCACAGGTGTCTAGCTGACTGACTTGAAGACTAGCACACTGATCTGCACATCGGTTGGATCAACTTTCATGTTTCAGAAATTTGTTGCAAAAGGGAAAGAAATAAAGTGGGATGCCCAGAGAACATTAGGGAATTCTAAATGTAAATTAAGCATTTGGGAGTAATATGAAAAAAAAAGTCTTACTGTAGATACTGTTTTTAGCTTTGAGTCATGGGCTTCGGAACTCTAAAGGTTGGTTAAAAGAGCAGCAATACTTCAACTGCATGGAAGTAAATCATGACTTGGAATATTAAGACAGAAGGGTTCACATTACCATAGTTAAAAGTGAGAAAGCTACTTTCGTATGTAGCCTTTGGAGGGGGTATGGTAGAACACGTACAGCATTAAAAATTGTATATCCTCCAAATCCTATGCTGTCCTATTGTCCAAAACTTGATGGTTTAGAAATACTTGCAAAGATTCGTCTTGTTTTCCTTCAGAAACACTAAAGTTGTTTTAGAAAACAGAACCCATAAAGCCCTTGTCCTCAATAGGCATTGGTCTTGTGGCTCAATGCTTGTTTTGTTTTGTGTGAAATATTTACTTGCAGGTGAATAAAGTTAACTTCTTTGAGAGGCAGGGTTCCCACAGACCTGTTTTCAGGAAAAAGTAATAAAAACATGGCTTTTTTAAGTAAGCACATGTAAGCCAAGGGAAGAGTGGCATAGCTGTTTAGGGAGGCCCCGTAGAGATAATAATATAAAGTGTTCTGCTTGAGTTGTTTTGTAAAACAAATAGTTATTAAATAGATACTTATTAACCTAAATATTTAAGTATCTAAATATTTATTTATTTAGGTATTTATTATAATACCTAAAATATCTATATTTTAGATATTTATTAACCCACTAATGATATCTTTGTCATTGTTCAATCAGTTGGTCTTCATGACTTTCAGAATGAAAATTTGAATCGATGTACTAAAAGATTCACTTTTTTAATACTTTGCCATCTTTATTAATTAACTAAGCTTGAATTTTTAAAGTCTCCTTTTGATCTGCAGTAATAAAGTTGACTGTAATCCTTGTCGTATGTGATGTTACACAGTGGGTTATGGCTTTACTTTCAAATTAAATAAAAAAGTGCATTGTTATGGAGAGCAAGTGTTGAAGACTTGCTCCAGTGACTATAAAAGTCCTAGGTATGTATCATATTTTTAGGAAAGCAAGCGATAGCCAGGTATCTGAAATAAGTTTTCTGTCTGGTTTATTATTTGTTTTTGAAGGCCTATTTAATTAGATTTATGAATATTTATCTTTTAAGTGCTTCAAATGCAGTTCTCCTTTAGCTCAGAGTTTATCTGTAATTGAAATGATTGTAATTTTTCTAAATTCTTAAATCAAAATATTTGTTCTTAATGAATAAATGTAGGACACTGTAGTTTTTTATCCTGAATAAACATATTACCTTTTCACAGAATCCCAGTATGGTTGAGGTTGGAAGGGACCTTCTAGAGATCATCTAGTCCAGCCCCCTGCTCCAGCAGTGACACCCAGAGCAGGTGGCACAGGGTGGCATCCAGGCAGGTTTAGAAGCTCTCCAGAGAAGGAGACTCCACAGCCTCTCTGGGCAGCCTTAATCCTTTTCCTTGATTAACTCTTCATGAGCATCACACAGCTGTGCCTGCTCTTACTGGCTTTTGCACTAATTGTTTCTTTATGAAAAAGGAAAATGTGCATATATGTCTAGCTCTGCTTTCCTGAAAATAAAAACATAAGTTTGAAATAATCTTACAATATATGAAGTGTGAAGTATTCTGACTGAAGTATTTCAGTGAAATATATCTTTCCATGCAAGTGTTTGAGATTGTATAAATCTCACTAAGCTGCTTTTCATAAAGGAATACAGGAAGTCATTTTTGGAATTGAATGTTTTTTGCATGTTTTATTTTAAAACTTTTGTGAAAAATGACAGACTTAAAAATTCCAAGGTGAAACCATCGCTTTGGATTGGAAGTCACTCTTTTAAACTTCTTAGAATACCAGTTGGTTTAAATACTTTTCTTTAAACTGAAAATTAAAGCTGGTTATTTGCACAGTGGAAGGCTAAAAACACTTGAGCTAAACTGAGCTTTGGTATGACCTGTGAAAGATTTCAGATTGATTCGTGATAGATCTATGAAAGGATAAAATTAGATTACTGAGATCATTTTCACGTGCGAATGCTGGATTTTGGCCAGTATCAATAAAAGCAAAACATTAATTCATTTGTGTTCTGTCATGGTAGATTAAATTTCTGCCACTCTTCATAGGTTTTTATGACTTCTGAATAACAAAAAAAACCTTCCTCTAAATCTCTACATGCTTTCAAAGAATAAATCAGGGTTTTTAAGTATTTGAGAGGCTGTACAAAAGGTTTAATGAAGGAATCTTTATAGTTGTGAAGTTTGGCTACTCTTGTAAAGAGGTGTATGTGCATGTATGTATAAAAGAGATGTATATGTAAATATGAAAAATCACTTTCAAATCTGTCACCAGTATTCAAACAGTGTCTCTCACACTTCCAAGTATTTCCTTAGCCAAGAAAATCTATATAGTAGTTAATTATTCCTAATATTAAAAAGTGTCTTGCAGGCTCAGATTTTAAACTGAATTTCAGATTTGTCTTAGACATGCAGTTTGTTCTGAACATCTTCTCGAAACTTTACATGAATTACTGAATTAAACAATAGAATAGAAATGCTAATAGGTGGCTATGAAAGTCAGAGTTGTAACTTTTGTAAACATTTTATGGAAAGGAAAGATGAGAAAAAGAGATTTTTAACATTCAGTAATTTGTGTGGTCCAGCATTTAGAAAGCTTGTTCGAAAATTACATGATACATTCTTGCCATAAGAAGCCTGAACCTGAGGTTGACACAACCAAAAGCCCGTTAGATTTCTATATAGGTCCTCAGTTTGTGGGGGAGGAGGGGAGGGAGTCCCCTTTCCTTTTATTGTGTTAAGAAGTTGCATTTGAGTAGCTGATTTAATTTGATATTAACCTAACATATAGAGTTTTTCAACTTGACAGAGGTACATTCAGTAGTTCACTGCTGGTGAAACTAATAACTTGTGTTTAGATGCATGCTGGATTGGGCAAACATAATATTGTTCTTACAAGTAAAAATTTATAACTGCATGGCAGACTTAAAATGCAGAAGGAAATGCTATTTAGAAGCTCAACTATTTACCAAAATTTTAACTGACACACAAATACTTCTGAGTGATGCCATTCCGCATTTAAATGACTCTATCACTATAAAAGCATGCTCCCAACTTCAGCCTTTTCTAGACAGAGAACAAGAAATCCTTTTAAATGGTAAGACAGGCTAGACTTGAGAGCTATGAAACTAGAAGCTAAAAGTTTTTTTTTTTTTTTTTTCCTGGGCTCTCCCTTTCCCTACCAACTTGGAATGTTCCTTTCCCACAGACTACAATGTTAGTGTAACTTTTTTTTTTTAAGATTTTTAAGAATAACCTAAAACCAAACTTCTTTCAGGTTTCTTAAAATGGGATTATTCCCACCATACTCCAAAGATTTTTTTTTTTTTCACCTTCATCTAAAAGGGAGGTTCAGGCTTCATTCTGTTCTTAACAGGAATTCTGCCTGCTGAAAGACTCCCATTTCCCACTCCCTTCAGGTATCGCTGGAATTACCAAGTATCACCCGGGTGCTCCCAAAAGCTCAGCTCTCATCCAGGCACTGAGACTGTCTTTTGCTGTGGACCTTCACTGCTTGGGAGTGATGGAGCTATGAACAGACTAGTCTTGCAGGGCATCATAGCAAACCATGGTGAGGTCAGCTCAGGTCGGTGAGGAGCATGACAGCCTAAATCCGCGTGGCAGGTATCACTTCTGGTCCTTCTGTGACCACACTTCCTCACTTGCACACACTTCAGTCTTGTATCTTCACAAGGTCAGAATGCTACCACTGAACCTGCAGTTCTCCTGAGTTTCCTATCTGAGGTGCTGATGGGACCATCAAAGCTTCTGAATGAATGAGCCCTTGGATCCTTTTCCATCTAAGCTGGCTGTGGTTTATCTCCTGGCTTGGAGAGTTTATTCAGGTAGTCTGAGAGACACGGGCATGTGGAAAAGAGGTTGCACGACAACCTTCTTAAGGAGGACAAGGTGAAGGACAAGAGGACTGTGTTGCTTTACTTCAGTGGAGGGGAATCCAAGTTTGTGTTATGAAATAAGTCTTTGTGATTGGTTTATAAACCTGTAAGAAGTTTCCTTTCTGTGAGTCAGGAACACTTTCTGGCTAGAAGTCTTGGTCATTTTAGTGCCATAGAAGAAACAGGAGGTATATCCCTTCCTTTATATCCTTTTGAGGGTCTGGATTTACCGTGAGATCAGTTTTTCACTGAGGGCTCAAATGGCAGGCATGCTGTTGCAGGGCTAGGCCTCTTTTCTCGAGAGTATTTCTCCTTATTTCTTAGTGTGTGTGACTCGGAACATAGTCTTGGAAAGGGTGGAGAGGAAGATGGAGAGCTGAAGTGCTTTTGGCTCCGTTTGTGACTGCTGTGAAGCTCAGGCCCTGCTGCCACTTCAGTTACTGAGCCAATCGGCTAGGGTTTGCAGAGCTGCTGTGTGTCTGCGGGGCCTGCTAAGTCAGGCAGTGGGGGGAATATCTGTTAGGTGAAGCTCGTCTTCCTTGCAAGCTGAATTGTTTATGTTAGGCAGCTATTTTTTTTCTTCTCTCCCTGAAGTTTTATTTTTCATCTATTCGGGTCTGTGTGGATTCCACTGTAAGCCAGATTCAGGCTTCAGCCTTCCTTGTGGGTGGTGATCCTCATCAGATGAGGATGCTTCTTAGGCTGTCAGCTGCATTAGGGCCTGCTGTACTGGAGTTGTTCAACATCTGTTCTTCCTCTGTTCTTCTTTGTTCTCTGTATACTTAATTGTATATGGGAGCCTACACCTCTCTAGGATCTGCAAGAGACGATCAGGTCTGTGGGGGTATCTATCCTTTGCAGTCCATTTTTTATTTCACCTTTTTCTAAAACCTGTATCTCCATTGAAAGCATTCCTAACTTTAATGACAGATTACTCTTGTGCTGGCTATTTTTCCAGTAAGTACCTGATCAGACTCATCTTGAATTTCCCTTTTAAAGGTTCACAATTGAATTTCATCTTAATTTATTGCTTCTCCCCTCTTTCTTCCCCCCATTTCTAGGATAAAGCCATATCTATATCATGAATACCAGGGAAATTATCTTCTTACCCCCCACAAACCAAGGTGTTTAAATTCTGTTTTAAAGGTATAGCCATCTCTGTCCATAAGCTATTGGGCTGGTTCTCTGTTGTGTCCAGACTTTTATGAAAGCTGTGCAGGTAGATTCAGTTCAAGCTATAATGTACCTGAGCACGTTGGAGAGCTCTCCTTGCTGGATGACAGCAGTCTGGTCTGGAGCTTCCCTCGCTCATTTACGAGGCAGTCTGTAATTACAGAATACCCAGGCTACAGTTAGCTTATGCATACTGAAAGTTGGTCATTTTGTCTTTCCTTCTAAGAAAACTGCGCTAAGATGCACGATGTTTTACTGAGACGACAAAGCTGACAGTCTGGTTAGTCTTCTGGCTAGTGAAGTTGAGCTGCTGGTAATCTAGGGAGGGAGGGCGTTAGTGAGAGATTGCAGAATATGTCAGCATCCCAAACGTCTTTGCTTAGCTGTGTGTAAGCCCTTGTTCCTTCCTAGGACAGCGTTCTTGCCTTTTTGTAGGTGACCTTTATTAGATGAGAAAAGATACAGGGATCTGTGGCTATCCCCACTTCAGCAGTTAGTGCTGCTATGAGGGGCTTTACAGAGTAACCTAAGTGGTGCAAAGGACTGCATCCCCACAGGATGCACGTTTTGGAAGAAGGTCCTTGAGAACAGGTCTACTGTGCTCCCTTGGGCTGGGGGTCTGTACACACTCCATGTTATTTTTGAGGGCTTTGTTTTATCCTGGGGTGAGTTTTGTGGGTATTTCTGGAGTGTGTCTTTCACCTTAGATTCATCCAAAGTAAAAAGAAAAAGGGTTTTGAGAACAAATGTAACTTTGATGTTATCACAGCATCCATAAGGGAAATGGAGAGATGGAGAGATCTGGAAGATTTTATCCAGCCAGACTTGTTTTTACAGATTTTTCCATTTACTGTATTAACTGCCTACCCTCATTTTTCCTAGTGGCTGAGCAAAGATGATGTCTGCGAAGAACCTTTTTTTTTTTTCCTGATTACCACTGCAAAGTTGGTGAAGTTTTCACTGGACTTTTTTTATTTAAAAGCAATCATTATTATTTGTTCTGAAATGTCTTCCATTTAATCTGCAACCTTCCATTATGAAATGAATTCCCTACAAAGTATTGTAATGTATTTATTTATTTTAACTATATACTGGATAACACTGTGAACTTTATTTGATGTTATCACTGTTCTCTCCTACAGGGATCCTTTTGCTAACTAATGAAATGTAAAGGAGTGATTTAATCAAACGTATTGATATTTATAAGAGAGAGAAGCTGAAAGTCATGTTTAGAGCAGTGCAAACCATACATTAGTCTTCAATCCATGTCTGGTTGTCTAGTATAAGGAAGTCTTACAACACAAATAATTTGGAGATCCTCCCCTATCTTCCCTGAGTCCCCAGCACACCAACCTCCAACTTAATTCCATATGACTTGTTTTTAAGTAGTAATTTAATTCTGAGTGGATGCTATACTCGTGGCAGAAAAAAACAGAGCAAAAAAAAATCTGCCTTTCCCTTTATATGTAACTGTGTTGAAGATCATCTACTTTCTTCCTCAGTAAGAGATGACGGAGTTAAAAGTCTTTCTAAAGTAAGATTCTGCTTTGGTTTGGTTGGTTCAGTGTGCACTTAAACTAGTGCATTAAAGCCCCCTACAGGGAAATGAGTGGTAGGAAATAGGTCTTGTCTTGACCACATGGAATTTGTGTTTGCTCTGATGAAATAAGTAGTCTCTCAATGCAGTTGTTAAATTCCATGATTTAATTTTTCACCAGAAATCTTTTTTTTATTATTATTTTCAAGTTGTAAGTTTATATTTTCAAAGAAGAATTTCGATTTTCTTTCATTGAAATAAATTCCTTTAGAACAATAGAGTTTATTCTAGGTCAGTCCAAAGATCCATATAGCCCAATTTCCTGACAGTGAATTTGTCCTTTGTTTTTGAACATATGTGCAATGCAAGTCATAGTATATGGTCCTGTGGGAAAGAATTCCATAACCTATCATGTAGTATTTATTTTGAAGCCTCCCTTAGCGTGATACCTCTTAGCTCCTCTGTTTCAAGAGCTGTTGTTTTTTGTCTGTATCAGCCAGAACTGGGTAGGTCTCTATTGTGTTTTTTGCTTGGATTCTTTTGCAAGCTGGAGTCCTAATCCGCTTCCTCGTGTCATGCAAGAAACTATTCCATGGTTTAACAGAACAAAATTTTAGTAGTAAATTGAAAACGCTTTTAAATCTAATGTTTCCATTCCTAACCTCAATGAAAAATGTTCTCTGGAATTACACCCTTCAGTCTTAACTGCTGTCTGTTTTTTGGAGGCTTCTTGTGTATGAGTTTGCTGGAACAGATTGAGGTCATAATCCCATAGTTTAAAATCCCCTAGTTTTGAAAACAGTGTTTTTTCCCACTGTTAACTATGTGATGCATAGGGCAGATCCTCATCTTTTTTGTTTACTTGCTCCTGCTGTCTTATTAGGCCTCTCTCCCGTACATTCTCATTCTGTCTCTGTCACAAGTAATTGGGATAACGATGCAGAGATGAAACTGTTCTACTACTGTGAAATTTTATGGCTGTTCACTTTTTTTTTTTTTTTTTTTTTTGCAAAGGGGGTCCTGAGGAATTTGTGAGGCACGGTGGTAAAATGTAACTTGAGGATTCAGCCAAACCTGATTTGGATTCAATCTGTGCGTGCAGATAGCTGAGGCTGTTGCTACCATGACATCAAGTGAAGCTGGTTGGGGCAGTTCCTTGATTCTTGACTAGATTTGTATACCTGTAGATTTGAAGCCCTGAAATTGTTTACTAAATGCCATATTGAGCTCCTGTAAGGGAATTCTCAATGGCTTTTATTGAAGTGGAAATTGTTGTTTCTGGTGTTCGTACAGCTATGATTATTAGAAAGTGGGATAAAATACTGTTTCTGCTCCGATGCCTTATACAGGACATTAGGACCCAGGTATATTTACATATGCTTTACAATGTATATTTTTTTGTTTTAAAAAGTTAAATACCTCTAATATCAGATTGTAAAGATATTTGAGAACAACCAGAGTTATCAATGAGTTCACTTGTTTTAAATAGCATCTTATAGTGTAATAGTCACTGGGTTTTTTTCGTATTTCCAAAATTAAATTTGTAATAGGAGATTTTGAAAGGCTATTTTTCTAGTAAAAAACTGTAACTGTTTCTCATGACCGATCCCTTAATTTGCTCTCTAATTTTACCAAGTACATTGTACTAACAAAGTAATGGATCTTTAATTAGATCTTGCAGATCCGATTTAAAAAAAAGTCTCTTTGGTCATCTTTGAGGGCTGGCAAACTGATAGCCATTTTCAAATACCTTAAGTTTAACTGAATATATATATACCAGTCAGGTTATTGTGTTGTTCCTTGTAGATTTAATCCTCCTGATTGAGGAGGGTTTTTTGTTTTCTTTGGTTGTTTGTATTTTCAAATTAGTTGTTCGTTTTAGTAAGATTTACTCTTATGAATCATTATCAGAGGTTTTTACCTCACACACTAGCTTCTTGCTTTTCTGCTGTGCCATTTGATCCCATGAAAATATCTGTCGTCCTGTGACCAAAGTGCTCTGCGGCAGAGCTATGGAATGAGTAATGAAAAATACCATGGGTAATTTTTATTTTTCTGGAGTTGAGTCATCCCTTTTGGAAGCGGTGTGGTTGGAAGTGTATCCAGTGCTGCATCATGGGCTCTCAGGCAGGTTTTTTGTTGAGACTCTCATGGTTATGAGCATGTTTCTGGCGGGGAGAAGGAGACTGGGACGGGTAGAGGAAGGAAACTGGGGATTGAGGTTGCTTACGATGTCCCTCCGTACCATGTTGGAGGCTATTGGCACTGCAAATGTGCTTTACAGCTAGTGCACAGAGGGCGGAGAACTCTTTCAGATATGGAAATATAGCTGAATTAGAATCTTTCTTTCAGCCTTTTCTTTTTTTTACATGTCCGTTGTTTCAGGAGATTAACCCTTTATTATGAAACCAAATTAGATCTCGAAAATTTGGTTCTGTGGTTACCTTCTTAATCATCTAGTGGTTCATTTTCACTTAATTAGAGATCCATTACTGAAAAATCAATATCAGTATGGTTAATGGCACTAGCATATTTGAATCTGGGGATCTAAACTTTGACATTTTATTCTTAGAGCTATATTACAATTTTTAACCTAGGTTTCTCTCTTGTAGTCTGTTTTTGCATTGGCTGTGCAAATTACTGTACTGCTTTTTGTAAAAGTTGTGCCGAGCAATTTGTTATATTTGATATAAAGCATATCTTTAAATTTCTAATGGAATATATGTGATTTCAGATCAGCTTCAGACCTAAAAAGTGTCAAGTTTATTATTTTGAGGTTTTAAGGTTTTGTGCATGCTTTTGCATTGAGTGTCCATCTCCTGGATTTTCTTGACTTGGTTATAAGACAGCTGCCATGTTAAGATCAATGTTTTTATTCTTGGTGTACTTTTTGTCCCAAACACATTGTTGTGGTTAAAAAAAAAAGAGGGAAAAAAAAAAGAAGAAAAAACCTTTTATTACCAGCTTCATGGCATTTTTGGCAAGGAACTCTCTGCCCATTTTTTTCCATCATAACATTTCAAGCCAAAAGTTAGTAACTGCAATGAGTGATAGTTCTTCTTATATCTATAACTATATCATTTGAACTATATCATTCATAAGAACAGTGTACTAAGACACTGCAAAGTCAGGCACCCAGATACCAATAAATTTGGGGCACTTTGTTTAGAATCTATACCCCCCACCTTTTTAGGGGCAGGTCTTTTCTGTTCTTATTTGCAGCTATTTCAGATGAATATATTCCCCTGCTTTCCATGGAACATGGTGAGCCATTATCTACTTTGCCTCTTTTACAGGCTACTTGTGCGCTGCAGCCCTCTCTGCCTGCTTGCTTTTACATAAGATTTGCTTGGTAATCACATTCTTCCTGGATTTGAATTTTTGATTCAAAAATGTTTTTACTACTGAAACACGTTTTCCTGATGATTTCTTTGTAATGGTGACTGTTTCTTCATGGACCCCACTTCGACATTGCGTTGCAGGTGGAAGGTGGTTTTGTTTATTACTTTACTTCAAGTCACATGGGATAATAGTCAGGATCTACATACAAATTTAATCCAAGAGAGAGTTAACATATCTCATGTTTTACGACATATTAATTTATTTGTAGTTACTGGAATCAGTAGGCATGGCTCTTGCCATTGTTTTTTAAGCCGTTTTAGCAGATGTTTGAGTGTTTCAGTCATGGTGCTGTCTTTGTAAAAGACAGATATTGAGGTCATGTTCGCCAACTAAATATGCTGAAACAGCTGTCTGATCCAGAGCATCAGTGTCTACGGTTAAAGGAGAATGCCATGGGATAATCCACTTCTGAGATGGATTAACTTTCTGAAATAAAAAGCTCTATTAGCAACATGAGGTATGTGTTTGTTGGACTTGGCCCTTTGAAAGTAGCCTGTGGTATCAGAGTACAGAGATTTGCCTAGGGCGGATTTAAAGAGTAACAGCAGCAATGTGCCAAACTCTTCTACTATATTAAATAAATAAAAAGCCCTTATGCCAATGGGTTCATGAATATATGATACTATCACTGAAACCAGAGGCTGAGGAAAAAAAGTGTTGTGGGAGTTGTGAATCAGCGAATGGGCAACACATCAGAAAATGTAGCTATTTTAGTGGAGATGAATGGAAGAGGAAAAAGAATAACGAGAAATAAGGTGCATACACTCGTATGTAGTGTAAAGTGTAAAGGATTTGGAGTGCACAAGAGTCCAAAGGCATGAAAGAGGAGAGGAGAGGAAGACTCATCTTAAGGAAGGATTAATATTCCTGATAGCATGGAAGAAGTGTGAGAAGTTATGATGAAAACTACAGGAAAAGACTGAAAAGAATCTTAAGTAGAATACCTGTAAAACATAGGACTAGAATAAGGATAATCCCAAAACTTAAAAGAGGAAGAAGAGGAGAAAAAAGAGAAAGAGAGAGGAAAAAGAAGAGATAAGTGAGAAAGGAACTGTTAAACACTACATTTCCTTTATTTTGACTGGAAAAGAAAATACTGTCTTCAACCATTTCCTGGATTGGTCCAAAGACTTGGCTTTAACATTTAATTTTGTTGGTTTGCAATTTTAGTGTAACGTGATTCTGACAAATGATGGGAGAGTTCTCTTGATTTTTGTCACTTGTTAAAGGTGTTTTCCGGGCTATTTTCAGTTGCTTTCAGTAACTTGGTGAGCGAGTTAGAGTGGGGTCAATGATGGATTGATCTTTCTGTGACCTCTTCCAGCGCTGCCAAGGCGGACAGTTCTTCACAGTTGAGTAGTCTTCAGTCTCAGCTGAGGAAGTCTCTGGATTTTTAGCAGTGCTAATCTGTTCCTAGGCAGTCTGTTTGCTCCACCCTGTAAAATACTGCTGTTCTGGACTCCTGTCTCCCTTTCTTCATGGAGTCCTGTGTGAGCAGCTCGTTGCAGCCCATCCGAGGCCACTGACTGCTGTCTGTGCTGCTCTGCACTGCTGCAACACCTTGGCTGGAAGTGAGATGTATGCAAATGAAGGAAATACTGTTTAAACAGAAGTTTAAAGAGAAGTAAATGGCCTGTTGTAATTGAAGGATGGTTTGTCCTAATCTTTCATTAGGTATTTGCATTTCAAAGAAAAAATACACGTTTGAAATACAATCCTAATATCTGTATATATATGTTCTCTAATGTATTTGGATGTTTTAACATTTTAGAACTATATCCATATTTGTGCAACCAAGTGCATGTTACACCTTGATCTTTACATACTTAAATTTTTGTTTTATTTCAGAATATCTTTATTCCTTTTGTAGTCTTTGTTGTTTATGGTAACTAGATGTAGTGAAACAGAGAAAAGCATAAAGCAGGTCCTTGGAAATTAGATTGGTGCATCTGCTTCAGTGTATTTTATCATTTGAAAGTATGGTTTCAATGCTGTTAGAAATATGGTAGTTTGGTATTATTTTGATATCATCTAGTAAATCTGTAAAACATGGCATTGAAAGTGTTTATAATATCAAATAGAAAATTACTTTGTAACTTCTAGAATAAATTAAAGTTCAATAATTTATATTTATGAGTTGCATATATGTGTGTATGTTAATATAAATATAAATATGTATATATACCGACATTTACCTACTTAATAGCCGTCTAACAACTTGGTTGAAGGAATAAAGTTGTTTTGTGTGTGTGTTGATGGCAAAGACTAAAAAAAACCACTACTTAGGTAGGGGATGGAGTGTTCTTCTGTTTTTAGAAACATTTCTTTTTGCAGCAAGAATTTTTGGAAGGCAGGTTCAACATAAATACTAACAGCTGCATCAGCGGGACCCCACGTAATTTATACGGGTGCAGTCAGCTGGCTGTCATAGAGAGGTCGGAGTTGATGACCACGTATGGGATTTTCAGGTTTCCTGTATGTGCACATCCTTCGCACCATCTATGAAGGATACTCAAGTACTTTTTCACATTGGTCTAAGAACAGTTTAAATGGCGAGGCTAGGAAGATTTTTTTTTTTTTTCTCTCTCTGACTTTTTTAGTGTGGAGAAGCTGGCAGCAGAAAGTTCTGGAGCTCTCTTGTCACTGGTGTCCCCCAAACGCGCCAGAGCTTGGGACTGGGGGAGGCCTGGTCTGTCTGCCTTTCCCGTTCTTCCTAACTCCTTGGCACAGATGGCTGCTTTTTCCTGTTCCTGGCTGCTCTGAGGGCACTTGGGCCGCGGCAGCAGAGCCAGCGTGAGGCACCTCTCGCGCTGGAGCACGTCCGAGCTGCGGCGCCGTGGCCCTCGCGGCTCCAGCACCATGCACAGCCACCTCCAGCCGTTTCTTGTGGTAGTCCTCCTCCTCCTGCTGCTGCTCCGCTCTCGGGAGACCCCGGCTGCTCACATGCGTTGAGATGGTTGCAAGGAACTTCTTCTGGCGTGAAAGCGAGGACTGTGATGAGGAAGAGCTGCCTCCGGCCTCTTCTCAACAGGATATGGGAGTGAGTGTCCAAGCAGTAGCCTAGCCAGATAAAATGTGTAGTGCCTTGAAAGATGAAATATTAATTCATTTTGCTGGAGGAAGTTTGTGCTTTTGTGTGTGAAAATAGTCTCAGTGTCTACAATCTTACTCTCAGTCAATTTTTAAGCTAAGGATTGATTCAAAACCAGATACCTTTATAGGTTAAATGGTGTTATAAAGATTAGGTCACAATAAAAATGTTCAATTTCTCTGGATATTTTGTCTGTATGTTTTCTGTTCTTTTGGGATTTTATTTTATAGCCTTAAGGTTTTCATTTTGTTTTTTCTTATTTATTTCCTATTAACTAATAGTTAAGTAGTAAGTAAATGTTGCAATGAAAAGCTGAAGTAAGTAAGGAATGTTAGATTTTGGAGAGAAGACAAAGCAGGTATGTTTGGTATAAAATTCAAAAAAATAAGAGAAGGCAGTCCTGAGGAATTGTACCAGGTAGCTTTGCCTCTCTGTAATAGCTTTATAAAAACAAAGTAGACAAGCAGTTTTTCTGCTCAATAGTTGAAGGTACAAAAATGTGTCTGAAGAAGTGAAATATTTGGTATAAGTCATAGAAATTACAAGACAGAGAACTCATTATTATCTTGGTGCTAAGGTGTTGGGTATCCAGCTCAGGACACGCTGGCATCAAAGTGATTAACAGTTTCAATGGCTAACTTCTGAGTTTAATGTAAAAACAAAGCAAGAAAGTCAGTTGATTGTTTTTCATTAATTACATCATATTGGACTTTTTCAGCACTTGAGTATCCACATTGTTTACTTTGTGCTCTGAGATTTTTTAATAATCTATAGAAGTAATAAACAAAAAGGTGGAATAGTTATAGCACCCTGAATTCTAAAAGGTGGCAAGGAAGCAAAGAATTTTATAAATTTATTAAAGCAATGTATCTGTCTCCTATTACTTACAACTTGACATTTTGTAAAATTACAGCTAAATATTCCTCAAGATCATATAATTATTAGTATTCTTATTTTAAAAGTAAGAGTCTGAAACAAGATGTGTCACATGTACCTACATAAAGCTGCAATTGAAATAGCTTGATGAGATTTAATTTACCTACTTAGAACGGCAGGATTTGCATAAGGTCACCCCGGGTATTGGTGTCAGAGGTAGATATTACCTTACTGGACCAGCAGTGAAAAATACTGTCTCAAACAAAGGAAGGAAAAGAAGTTAGGAAAGCATATTCTCTGTACGTTCATAGCCAAAGAGATTGATTCTCAAAGTCCTTAGAAATTCTGTATGATGTGTTTTTCTTCACTGTTAGTGTTAGCCTAGGTAAAATGTTAAATTATTCCAAATGACTGGCTTCTGGACTAAGAAGAACATAAATCATTTGGCGCAAGGAGATTTTGCAGTGGCCATTTTCAGAGATTGAAAAATTAAAAATTTTGAAATGCCCTATGAACCTAACAAAGACATAACCGCCGTGTAACACTGGTACTTGGTGACTCTTCAGCACCAGTCTGGGATCCTCGGTGCAGTGTGGTGCTGCAAAATCAGATTGGAAATGCTCCAAGCAAAGCCTGAAATCGCCTCTTAGGTGGTAACTGGTGACAGATAGGATCTTTGGGTGTTGTTTTCATTTGCTGATAAATGAGTACAACATCTGTTACTTAAAGCATATCTTAAAAATAAACAAATAAAAATGAAGAGGAGGCAGAAGCGAACACAAGGAGCTTGTTTGTGTTTCCTTCATTGACCTGCATGTTAACCCAGTGCACTTGCATATTAGATTATGTAGTGACACTTTGATTTTGAAGGAACTCTTTCTTTACATAATCCTATTTTGAATCATACTTGGCACATGAGTTTATATTCCTTTCTAGCATTCCTCAAACTGTGGCACAAATATTAGGCACATGAATTTTTGTTCCCAAGGGGAATCATTAAATTGAACTCCTTATCTTGAGGACTTTGTCACTCCCAAATCAGAGATGAGCAATAAAACTGACATTTTTATTACAGTTCCAGGATGATTCCACTAAAAATGGATATTCTCTTGAGGACCCATTGGCAGTGGGACTGCAGGAGTCTCCTAGGATTGCAGAGGAACCATTCTCAGGACTTCAGGAGTCTCCTAGGATTGCAGAGGAACCGTTCCCTGCTGCGTAGCTCAGGAGTCCGTGCAGCAGCACAGGACCTTTCTGTCTTTTGTATTTTGTGGCTGTGCTGCCCTGCTGACCCTAGCAGAGTTCTGTACTTGTTGCATGGAAAAGTAACAAATAATGCCAAAAGTTGCTCAACCAGCCTTTCTAAGGAAAGTGAGGCTGAGGAAATGGAGTTTTTAGTGCATAACCTCTTGTTTAAAACTCTTTATACTGGAATAACAATGATGTTACTTTTTGAATATGGTCCTGAACAGGTCCAAGAGCTGTAGATCATTATATCTGGTAGAAAGCTGGTAGAAATTACAATGCAGAAGAGAAAGTGAAAAGGACAAATACATTCACTTTTTTTTTTTTTTTTTAACCTCCTCTGGAAGGAGGTCAGCACTGGAATTTGAAAAGGATCTAAAGTGAGGCCTGGACTCTTAATATAATCATAAATCATTAAAACAAAACAACAACAAACCCCAGACTAATAAGTTGTCAAAGTTAGCTGACACTACAAGGTAATTTGGGTAATTAAAAAAAAAAAAAAGGTGAGAAATGGTAGATCAGTTCAATGTAATAATAATCCCAATTTTACATATACCCCACCTGTGGTCCTTAAATTGATTGTTTCCAGTCAGAGAATGAAATCTTGTAGTTGAAATAGATTAATGGAAATGTTAGTTCAATGCTCCATCACAGAAAGAGAACTTTTAGGAATCATTTAGGAAAGGGATAGAGAAGAAAGGAGTAGAATCGCACAGCACTGTTTCCTGGCAGTTTTGTATGCTGTTCTGTGCTATCCCCTTACCACCTGCTCGGAAAGCGTATTATTCTTTCCATCATCCTTTTTGACTTGTGCAGCAAAGACGATCAAAGGATGTTGGAATGACTTCTGCGTGGGGAACTGCTTATGTATATTTACCATGCATAGGAAGGAAAGACAACTAAAGGAAAATAGAGTACAGGGCTGCTGAAATAATGATGTGGAGAATTGAATAGACTTGCTGTTGCTTCTAGTACAAGTAGGAGTTTTCATATTAAACAAGCAAGTAAGAAACATTCCAAAGAAAATGAGTTACTTTTCAACATAATGTACAGTCAAGTTGTAAAACAACTTGCCATGGGCTTTTGTAGCCCAAGCTATTAAAAATATGCTTACATTATATGCAAACATATCCACACTGGATTCAAGAAGTCTCTGAACATAATACTGGAGGCTGGAAGGAGGTGGAGGGAAGGAATTAAGCCGAGATTTATATGGTTGTCCTATACTTATAGTCTTTCCTGCTAATAACAGATATTTATCTAGATAGCTTTTTTTTTTCTTTATCTGACCTAGTACTGCTAGTTTTTTGAACTTTTTCAGTAAGAAGATTCTTTATTTGAGCCTCAGGCTCTAATTAAAACTCTAATTAAATTCCTCTCATGAGGAAGAGGTGAGAAGGAAAGGAGTTGTAATGGTTTATGTTCCTATTTTCCTACAGTGGTAATATTAATGTACAGTCCTCCTGTAGACCTGTGCAAATACCTGCTGAGCCTGGTGATTTGAAATTTCTTCCAATACTTTTTCTCATATGGCTGTATATCCATAAGACTTGTCTGAGTTTGTAGTTTGCTATTCTGTTACTATCCTGATGCTATTCTCCTCTAGAACACCACGCTTGCTGCATGATGGCAAGGCAGCTCTTCAGGTTCATAACCCCTTATTTTCCATATAGGAACTGGAGGAAGCCATAATGAGCTGCTAGAGCACAAGTTTGCTTCTAACTCCACCCTGGTGCAGGAGATGAGATTTTAAGCTTTTCTTAACTGAGCCTCACAGGCCTATTTAATCAGGTAAACCACCTCTCTATAAATACTATTCCTCTTTCTGAACTGGGTCAAATTAGAGGAAGCTAACCAGACCGGTTATGTTGCCTTTATTCCATTCCATTATTGACCTGAATAGGACTCCGAACTAGAAGGACTTAATTGCAAGTGTCCTTGAACTGAAGAAAAATTCTGCTTTGTGGCTTGCTCCCTGTCCAAGGAGGCAAGTCTGTGCATGACCAGGGTTGTTTGGAGCTTGCTAAGAAACCATTTGGTTGTTAGGTAAAGTCGGAGACAAGCTTTGGTGTGAAATTGGGAAGATTTTTGATCATTCTTGGCTCGCTCCTATGGAAACCTCTTTCTGATCAATAAGGGAAGGGGCTCATTTGTGTGCTTCTAAAGAAGTAAATTGTCATGTGCAACCTTAAACACAGAGTTGTACTAAGTCCTTTAAGTTCTACCTGAAAAAGAGTTTTAAGTTTTTAAGTTTAATGGTAGCAAAAGAAAATGCTACAATTACTTGAAAGTTATTTAATATTTTAACTTTTTTATTTCTTTTTTTTTATGCTGAACTGATGATTTTTGACTTGTTAATTGAAAAATGCCAAGTAGGTCTGTCTGAAGCACTTTTTTTTTTTTTTTTTTTTTGTTCATATTGAATGTTTTTTGTTTTTGTTTGTAAAAAACCACAGTTGGGTTTGTCAGTTTCTTTTTTTTTTTTTTTTTTTTTTTTTTACCATAAGTAATACGTTCTCTGCAGAACCGCTCAAAGTGAGCAGGGAAAACTACCCCCCCAAGAAGCCATTTGAGGGGAATTTAATTTTGAAAATTTAAGTATCTGTCTTCTATAGAACCTAAATAAAAAGTCATTAACTTCGAAAGTAAAGATTTAGCAGACAAAGTAAATATTAAGCATGGTATTTTAATAAGTATGCAGGTGACTTCCACTAGTTCATGTGCCTGTATGATTTTTAGGTATCACTTTGAAACAAAAGATGCCTTTTTGTACTTTTTGAGCATTTCCTAAAGCAACTAATTGGATTTAATTCATATGCTTGCCATATTTGTTTAGAGAAGTTTGCTTAAAAGGATTTTACAAGTTTACTGTTCGAATAAGAGAATTTTTGTGTGCTCTTTTTCATCAGATCTAAGGGCACATGCTGCTGATCCTAGTCCTCTGTACAGCTATTTTGTTCTCCACTGTCTAAATTCCCGAGGGTTTTGTGGCGTATGGGGCCACCATGGTGCAGTGCAGCAAGAAGCTGCTTACTGACCACGTATTATTGGTGAGGCTTAATTGCTCAGCAACGAGAATTTTAAGCTTACTGGCCATGGTTTCTGTTATATACCAGAACACAGCATTATGTAACTGTCAGTGTTGTTTAGTTGTTGTGTTGTTATATTATGTAGTACCTGGCCAATTGGCCATGAAACTTTATAGATACACCAGAATATTTTTCAGTTCCCTGATGATGTGCAAGTTAGTGCAAGTATTTTTGCTATTTTTGGAACTATTCTGACTCTTTGCATTGGATTTAGGTAGAATGTGTGATATGAATGTAAGTCCAAATTATTTTCTTAAACAAAAAATAAAAGATTCCTATTTTATTTCTTTATTTTTTTCTAGCATCTCCTACATCAGATGCAGTCCCAGAGCAACCAGCAATTTGCAGGTGCTGTGGTAGAGGTCCATGCTGTCTTTCACTGACAAAGGACAATTTATTTCAGCATCTGCAAATATCTCCAACACTGTCCAGGCTTTATAGCCCACTGTGTGAAGTGCAACAGCATCATTTGGGATTGCTGTGGGGTGTCTCATGGAGGGTCCCCTATGCATGCTTACATGGCAATGATAGGTAAAAGTATAGCAAAGCAGTGATAGCAAGTGCATTCATCTACCTTTACTGTTTTGTACTTGGAGAACTGTCTCCTGAGTTTTTTTCATAGATGCTGCTGTTCAGCTGTATCTTTGCCTCCTCTTCTCTATTCCATTTTGGGTTTCTTGCTGAAAATGTGGCATTGGATTTCTATGGTTTTCATTTGTTTTCTGGGCATCCAATAATTTATCAGGACTGTTTGCAAACTAATCCGAGGCAGCAATGTTAAATGCTGTGATTAATAAAGTTGTTACCACGAGCCTTTCCCTAGCAGCATAGGAGGATGCCTTTATGGGAGAAGGAGGGAATAAGCATTCATTGACACACTATTTGCTGCACCATTCCTGTATGTGCTGTTTTGCCTCTGCATCCTTGGTCTTTAATGTATTTCCTCCCTCATCATAGAATGCTTCTGGCCAAGAAGGGCTACGTTTTGCATCATCCTGGTGCGCAGTTACTGCTTATTTGCAGAGAAAGGCTCAAAAGAGTTAGCAAGCAAGGTGCACTTGACGTGTTTTCACTTGAGTCCTTTCAGTTGCTCTTTTGGATGTGTCCATCTCTTCTTGGATTCCAGTTTCCTGTGCAGCAACTTCACTGGGTACAAATCTTTCATCAAGATCTTGTGTCTCGTTTATTATAGCTGGGCATCTATTAGCATCATGATGGATATGCACCTGCCTTACTAAAAGATTTTATCCTTTCTAGCTTGCAATACCACCTCATTTAATGAGGGAATGAAAATGAGTCCTAATTCTTTTAATGAACCCTATGCAGGAAATGCATCCAGTTTCTCCGAGGGTCTTGCGTAGTGCACGCAACAGCAATATGATAAACACAGCTGATTAGAGCAGTTTCAGTCTCTCAGAAAACATTTTTCTGGTGGCAATTCCATGCTTCATAAATTTGCCAAATGTGGTAGGCTTTGAGCTGTAAGTGATTATTTCTTCTGCACTATTATTAGAAAGATCATTCATGATGTTTATCACCTGAATAACTTATTTCAAGCTCAGACAATCTCAACAATATTTCCAGTCATGGCCAGCAGAGAGATGCTCTGTTGCACCAGCTGCATTTTTTTTGTCTTTCTTCTACAGAATGGATGGGAGTGTTAATTCCTGGATGAGTCCTTAAGTTCCACATTTGGCACAAAAGATTTCATGATTGCTCACTTGATCTGTCAGTATGCTACAGTTTCACAGCAGAGGTAGATGCTTTGATGTCTTTTATGGATGTCACTGCGTATATTGAACCTCATTCAGAGTAATGTTCTTTTTTTTCCCCCATGTTATTAACCATTTTTTAAAATTCTTTCAACTTTGGGACATTATATATATATATATTTAAATATGAGTAGGATAAATATTAATTTGCTGTACTTTGAATGACCAGGTTATTTGCTCAATAATCATCGGGTAACTAATTGCAAATGCTCATCTTCATGCTTCTTTAGACAAGAAGTCACAGGACATATAAGAACCCTGAGCAGGACCTGAGAATATAAATGATATTTCTGTTTAATTTGTCTAAATGCTGAAGAAGTGAAAAAGAAATGCTGACTGTCAAACAGTTGCAAAAGAACTGCTTTTTTGTGACAGTGTTTGTGCTAAAATAGACTCCTCTTAAATTCTGTGTTGACACTTACAGATCACCATAAATTATTCTGCAAAAGTGGCAGAATCCTTGGTGATTATTTTTAAAGCTGTTTTAAGACCTAGTATATATACTGTATCTCTGGAAATGCATATCCTGATTTGGGCTGTTTGCCTTACCTTAACTAAAACCTGAAAGTATTAAAAAAAGAAAAAAAAAAAAAAAAAAAAAAAGCTGTAAGGTAGTGTAGCCCATATCTTGATTCTTCTTGTTCAGTATCTGTTTCTGCAACAAATACATGCAGTGATTTTATTTTATAAAGGTAGAACCCCTGTAATCTTGACGCCTTGCGCAAAGCGGGGCATTCGAGTCAATATCCCGGGATATGGTACATGTGGGTTCAAGTTAATATCCCGGGACATGGTGTGTGTGGGTGATGGCTGTGTGTTGTTACGCTGGCAGTACAAAGTGCAGCATTTCTAACGCGGATCTAAGCACAATGTGAGGAGGTGACTTAATTCTGAGCAGGTGAAAAGAGACTTTCATTTGCCCAGATGGCACATAGAGAAAATAGGTTAATCCCTGTTTTGTGTACAGACCAAGTACATACTTATTAGCAGATTTCTTTTCCATGGAAATTTCAGTCTGTTTGCAGTGGAGCTCTTTTCCACAGCTGTTCCAGTATTTCTCTTTTCCTAAGGATCTTGCATAATGTCCAGATCTTCGTGATCATGGAGCTCTTGAATGCCATGATGTGTCTTCTCTTGATGTGATCTTTCATAATGTGCATCAGGTCCTGTGCTTTCCATGTTGTTTATTCCCTCACAGACATTCTGTTGAGAGCTATCAAAGAAAACAGTTGAACACAACTTGTAAAAAAATTAGTCCTTCCCTACTGGTATAGAGAAGGGAAGATTATTGAAGATAAACAAGCATAAAAGCTCTGTTCTGCTCCCTTCAGTATTTACATCTCCTTTGGCTTAATAGTTTTAGAATATTCCAGAGAAAGCAATTCCTTTATACAGGAATATAGGGCAACTTTATATAGGGCGGCATGAATGCTCTTTCATTTATGTGAGTTACTCTACTGTTGAAAAGATACAGCCAGAAAGTCTTTAAAAGTAAAGGTGTCTGATCAGCCTGTTCCCAGAGCTATGGTGGGATATAAAGGGGAAACATCGGTTTGAACCAGATGAAGTCATCTTTCGTGAGCTTCTTTCTGTAGAAGGACAAGTAAGAATGTGTATGTTCAGCTCAAAGGAAGCATGTTCCCTTTCCACAGAGTATTGCTGCTTCTGGTTTGTTAGAGGGGAAAAGTAAATTAAGAAATAAGTTTCATAACCTCTTTCTTTCTTTTTTTTTTTTTTTTTTTAAAAAAAAAAGACATCTTGTGTTAATTTGATTCTTGTAAGGTCTTGTTTTGTCAATGTTTTGTTGTCCATCTGTTATGAAATTTAAGAATAATGCTGCTGGTTCAAGTATCTAGAATAGTCTAATTTATTCATTTATTTACTTACTACTATAGTATCCTCTTTTGTGCTTTATTTGGGTCAGCAACCTGCCTATTTAAGCATATATTGTGAAATGACTACAGATTCCACCCAAAGAATAAGATAGCTGTTTTAAATGATTTAAGTGGCTTTAGGTGGTTAAGAAGAGTTCACACTAACATTTTAATGGTTTAAAGGGTAAATATTTCTAGGTCAAATTAAGTGGTATTTTGAGTTTTTAATAGACTTCAAAAATAGGAAAATTATGTCTAATAAAAGAAAAACTTCTGTTTTAAAATATTTTAAAATGTGATTTCCTTCCTTTATATTTGTGCCTTATATGCCTTATATGATTTTTATCTTCCGGGGTACAGAGTGCAAAAGTAAGAAAAAGCAGATAGTGTTTTGAGGAAAAAGGATTACTTTTTCTGTTTCATACAAGCTGAAGGCTGTAGCAAACCTTATTTTGCACAAATCTTATTTTCAGCGTGTGGCTTAAGAAATTGGAGGCAGCCTGAATATAGTGATTTGATACACTTTGAAAATGTGTATTCTTGGTGTCTTTCTTGGGGGCATCTTGCACAAGAGGTCTTTATAAGTCCTTTTCAAGCTTCTTTGGGGATTTTTTTCCATTTGCCATCTTAAACTAATTTGTAAGAGGAATAAGTATATACTTTCTGAAATATATCTGAATAATATGATTTATCCTTTCAACAGTGCATCTTACTATACCTTCATGTTGTTTTCAGTTATGGTTGTGGAATCTCCTTCTCTGGAGATGTTTAAAACCCGCTTGGATGCAATCCTGTGCCACATGCTCTAGGTGAGCATGTGTGTGCACCTAGTGTGTGCCGGGAGGTTGGACTAGATGATCTCTAAATGTCCCTTCCAACCTTAATGATTCTATGATACTATGTCTCATAAAGGAAGGCTTATATTCTGATATGGCACCAAATAAAGCCTTATTGCTAAGCTTGATACCACCTTTCTGTCAATGAGCAGCAAAGCTAGTGTTTTCTAGCTGGTTTTGTTAGTAAATGTTTTTGAGTTTAGGTGTGCTGATGGCAGTTCATTAAAATCAACTTTATATTTAAATGTGACTTAAGGTGTGATTCAGGTGACTGACTTGCCTGGTTCCTGTGACTTTAGTACTAGATTAATTCACTTATTCATAAGTTAAAAGGTAAAGTGGGGGAGGAGAACTTTTTTTCCTGTATTTTTAAATTCTAGCCTGTTTCAGAGGTTTGAATGAATGAATAGGGAAATAGACCAAAATTATAATAGTCTTTAATAAAAAAAGACTAAAAATATTACCATTTTTGATTCTCTTAGTCTGCAAAAGAGACTCTTGGTGTAAAGAGCAGGTTTAGCCTGTCAACCAACTTATTTCCAGGCAGTTAACCAATGACTTCTCTCTGCTTAGCTCCATTTTTCTCTAATACTTTAGATGTACTTCTTAGTGCATACGCCTTGTATAAATGCTGAAGTTACTTAAAATCCAAGGTTATCTCAGTTATTTCAAGTGCGATTTTACGTAGATTTGGTTTTAATGATTGTGTATTTAAAATGAAGAATTTCCTCAAGGATTTAAGCTGTTCTGCATATGATAAAGTGATCTGATCTGAGTGACTTAGAGATATGTGGCATATTCTTTTGGTTTCCTTGCTGAAATGTCGGCCAGGATAGGTGTCATTTTTCTATCATATTTGTGTGGTTTAAAAAAAAAAAGTGAAGAAAGGTTAAAAAAAAAAAAAAAAAANGTTTGCGTGGTTTAAAAAAAAAAGTAAAGAAAGGTTAAAAAAAGGTGCCCACAGGCACCTTCCATAGTTACTGAGACCAAGTAAAATGTTTGCTTAACACAAATCCAATAGTGCTGTTCTTCATACATGGTGCATTAGAGGTAGCAGTTCAGTAGTGTTTTCTGTAGAGAAATGACTCCATTAATTTTGCTTTGATGTTTTAGTGTTTTGTTTGGGGTGTTTTTTTTTTTTTTTTTTTACCTGACCCAATATTGGAGTAATAAATGGAAGATTCGTGGCCTGCATGTTGGGTCAATTGTGAGGACCTGCAAATATGTGTTTGCTCTGACTGTGGCATGCTGGAGGAGACCTGGAGAGGACCTTGTTCCTACTGGCTTCATGTTTGGAATTGCTGACACTGAATGTTATTGCCTGGTGGGGAAAAACATCTAGAAACGCGACAAGGGTGGCAGTGCTGTGTGCCTACAGGACAAATGAACCCATACTGGACATCTTGACTTTTGGGGAAGAAATGTACTGTGTACCAGATTGGTTGTTCGTTATCACAGTAAGGAGAATCTAAGTCAGAATGAAAGCAAGAGATGTTCCTTTTCTAAAAGTAAAATACTGAATTCTTGATTAGAAGAAATATTGGAATGGAGTTGATTTTCTTGATGGGAAATATAGTTGTTACAGAAGACAAAACAGAAAAAAAATTTAGCTTTAAATCACACTTTTACTTTGAGATTTACTGAATCATCATTTTGCCTTTTGGTCCACTATCCAAAAACAACTGTTGGTGAAGTTGTTTTGAGTTTTGTATTCCTTTACTCATCATGAAATGTCTGTGTCTCTTATATTATATCATGAGCATCTCACTTGAGGATTTGTAATGCGTCTGCCTATGAAATTTCATTTCACAGCTTTTCGTCCTTAGCAGAATTGGATTAAGAATGCAGATATAATAAACATAAAACTTTACTCTTTTGTATTCTAAGATGATGCTTTTCCCTCCTTTCTGAGAATGTTTTGATTTTACTTTTCAAGTTGATTATTTAATTAGCTAGAAATTATAGCTTTCATGAAGACACAATCTTAAAGAGCAAGCAAAATTTTACACGTTATAGATATATATGTGTGTACACATACACGTATGTAAAAATTGTAGTATATTGAGAAATATTAATCCTAGATGCATTTTACTGAATTCAGAAGTTATAGTGTCTTTTCATGTGGACCACACCAGATATGATAGTCTGTTAAACTTTTAGACTATTTTTCCTTTCTAGACTCTCTCTTCTATAGCTTAATTTTTTTCACTCTCATGGCTGATTACAGAAATAAATTGAAGTTCTTAGAGTAGTTAGATTAGGTAGATGAAGAGAAACAAATGACTATGAAATTACTAATCAGACCAAGAGGAGAAACTGCAGAAGAATATAAGTGAAGTAAGTAAATTTATCACGTCTGTTTTCCTCCTGATGTTTAATTCAACTCTTGTATTTTATAATGCCTGAATTTGAATCTCTCTTTTTTTTTTAATTAAAAAAGTAATGTCCAGATCAAATAATTATTACAAAGTTTGTAGCAAGTGTATTTTTTTAGGAATTTGGAACTGAAAGTAGAAATTTTGGCCAGAAGGGAATGCTATCATTTTTTTCCAGTGTTGAACTGAAGACTTAGTGACAGATTTTTATCACCATTGGAAAGCCTTATTCTACCAGAGGAAAAAAATAGCTGAAGAACAGGTCAAAACTGTCCCTATACTGGTTAAGGAATAAAATAAAGACGAAAAAAAAATTAGTTGTGAATGGAGAAAAATGTTTAATTATTCAAAAACTGATCCGTAATTCTTATTAGATGAGAATAGGTAGATTATTTATAATTTAAAGTTATTGGAAAACTTTTAGGCATTATACTAATGTAGATCTTGAATATTTTCCTGAGCATTACATATTTTTCTTGGATTGAAATATTTTTGCTTTAAATTTCAAAAGTGTACTCAAAGTTTGGCTCCCTAATTTGCTATATATTCTTTAAATAAAATTTTATTTTGCTATATTAGCATATTTTCTTGAAGTATATTGAGTACTTGATCCCTTTACCTGCATCCTTCATAGCATCTTGAAGTATTTTAGCAAGATGTCCACATAAGCCATGTGTGAGTAGTCTCCATAGTAATTAATTTTCCCTTGCTAAGGATTTTGAATGTAAATATTGTACACTATAGTCTATTTTTTAAGGATGGGAATATTTAAAACTTTACTATTTTGATACTAGCATGGTTCTGAACATCAGGTTTTTCCTCAGGTGAAAACCGAAAAACATAATTTGTATAAAGTTGCTAATTACATTTGAAATTAATACGCTATTGAGCATATTGTATCCTTACAGCTTCAAAACATCACCTCAGTTTTCTAGCTTTTAGCTGTGCTCCGTTCAAGAGCAGACGCGTGGACGGCAGCTGGTGATATGTGCGTGAGCCATGGGTGTTTGCCGGAGGAGGCAGGTATTGCTGGAGAGCCTGTGGGGATGTTTGAGTAGAGTTTGGTGGTGGGCAGGGAACACCTTCTGCACAGGTTTGGTGGTGCTGTTGATTCAGGGCCAGGCACTACTACTCGCTCATTGTGCAGATGGTGTCCGTGCAGTCCTGTCCCTCTCCTCTGGGTAGCACTGGCAGGCTGCATTCCCAGCAGGAGTTCCTCCACTCCGGTCATTTTGTGAGCAGAGCAGGAAGGAGAGCTTAAGGCAGTAGGGAAAGGAGAGCAGCACAGTCAGCCAAGAGCAGCCTGTTGCTTTGTATCATCCCAGTAATTTGCCACAGTCCCCACTGGTCAGCAACCACCCTTCATCCTGATGTTATTCAAGTGATTGCAATCAGCTTCAACATCAGTATCATTCTGAAATTCCTGCTCTTCTCTGCCAGAGCTTCCTCCAAAGCCCGTAACCATTTCTGGAATTGCCATGAGCTTTGAATCCCCTCAGGTGGCATCCTGGGGATTACAGAAGGCTGAGGAGGCGTGAGGCTGGGTGGAAGAAAGGAGGGATTTGGATGCTGGGGTGAGGAGATTCCAGGTCTGGTGAGGTTTGCAACGCCCTGTGCTGTGCAAACACCTTATCCACGATTTATGGCTTTGTTGCCAGAAATAGTCCTACATTAATAGCAAGGAAATGCATTTGTGTGTGTCTGTTTACATAGTGTGAATTAGTTTACTTTGTTAATGGCTTTTTCTTAAAGCTAGAAATGACATCTACTTTCTCTATATTTATCTGACAGTAAACTAGCAACCCCATATCTTCGTTCACGAAGCCTAGCGATGATGATGAAACTAGCAATATGGAAGAGCTGAATTCATTCAGAAGAGTTTAAAAGGCAAAAATTTCAAGGTTAGATTGCATACAGTAAATGAAGCCAAAATATAGAAAAAAAAAAAATGTTCTGTTCTGATGACACGCCTAGGTAACATTTTAATCGAGTACATTTCCAGGAAGTAGCCCATGTGCACTAGAAGGTAGCATAAGTACTTGGCAACTCCTCTTTAAAAAATGAAAAAAACCCTCTCACCTTTTATCTTTTCAGTCTCCTCTGTTTCCCCTTTACTTTGAAATTAGAAATCTTCTCCAAATTAAGTTGAATATTTTGGAATAGTCTGACTTTCTTGAATTTATTCCAAGGGAAAAACTGAAATTCTCCCAGTGTAAGCAATGATGTGATAATTACTCAGTTTATTTATAGAAAGAAAGGGGTGGATTGGGTGTGTGCAGGAGGATGTAAGTGACATTTTTACTTTCTTTTTTTGTTCCCTACTACAGGCCTAAATGTCTGCTAGATATTTCAACTGATAGAGGAGAAGGGAAATCTCACGGTGGAGTTGATTTATATCACTTTTTTTTTTTTTTGGTGACAATTAATGGGGCTTTTATGTTTATTTATTGTTAGATATGAAAAAAAAACATGGAATGAGCTCAGGTATAATAATTTGTGGCAGGATTATATAGAGTAATCTTAAAATAGAGTTAATTTCTAGCTGTTACAGAGGCAGCCTTTTCCATAAGCTGCAACCTAAACATAACACAGCACTAGAGTTTGTCTTTTGAATCTGATCTTGTGATCCCAAATTGATGTGCACACACAGCAAATCAGGAAAGCTTTCTGTTAAAATGTACCAGGAAAAAGCACAGTATTAAAAAGTATGTGTAATAGTGCCATCTGCTGACCCCTGTCATCATATAACTAAGTTGTGTGCGAGGGTACTGGAAAGGGCATGTACAGAAGGTGGAACTGAAGTCAGCTAACCCAAACCTAGAAATGTGCCAAATTTGATAAGATCTTAATACACTTTGAGCTTACCATAAGCCAATGAAAACCAGACTAAATAAAACGAGGGAAAAAAAAAAAAAGGACGAGCACAAGTTGCTAGGAATTTGACTGGCAATATTTTGTCTTTTATGTTGACAAATGGTGAAGTGTCACATTAAATTTAGGTCTATCTAACACTTTCCTCCTGCTGAAAAATGTTTTCGACTTCTTCCTTGCAGTGAATTTAATGCATTTGCAGTTGTGTGGGGAGACAGATGCATCAGGAAACTAATCCCTAATGAAAGGGAATGGAGTGTATGGCTGGAAACGAGTGCCCCAGACTGTGATAAGACGGTGTGTACCTGTCTCAGTGTATGCTTAGACTGTCTCCAGTTGGTCTTCAAATTGATCTTGAATGTTGGACTTCAAATGAAGACTTAAGACTTCATTTGAATCACCTAATACATCTGTTTTCTCCTAGTACCTTTCTCCTCCTTTACTTCTGAGCAACTTGCTTTCAAATGTTCTTTGTAGTATACCTGTTCTTAGAGAAACTTCGTGATCTTACAGATAGTTATATAGAAATGCACGTATATATCACTTGAGATATAAAGAAAAATACAGACTTCGATCTTACTCAGGTGCTGAGACTCCTGTTAATCTCAGAAGAAGTCTTGAAAACTGATTAAACAGCTGGGAAGAAAAGATAACTTCAGGCATATTTGTTCTTATTTGGAAGGACTGAGCAATTGCAGAGGCAGTGTTCCATATTAGGTAAAATGTTTGTATTGGCAGTACCTCTGTGTACATACAGTAGCAATAAAAGGTTATAGCTGTGCAGTATTTCACATGATAGAGGAGCTTTAGAGAGAGGTCAGTGTACTAGCTGAAGTTGTGCCTGCTTTGTATTGCACTAGAGTAAAACAATGAAGCAAAACCTGTAGAGTGCTGTGCTGCAAGGAGGAAGAAAACTGACAATCTTCTTAATTGTAAGGAACTGCCTCGAAAAAGTCATTGTTTGGGAGAAATTCACTCCAGCATATCACAACAAATTCCACAGACTCATTTTGCATAAGAAACCCTGGAGGGCTTCCAGAACAGAAGTGATGGTAGTAGGAATGCCAGGTGAGGCTCAGATATGGTTTAAAGACACTTTTAAATTCAATACCTACATGTAAGCTACTCATCTAAGCACTTAGTTGTGACAGTGAACATCTAGGCAGTGTGGTCGGTGACATGAAGAGAGCCGCTGATAGAACCACACGGGTGTCTGTCTGCTGTGAGGACACAACCACGAGCTACGGGATGTAGTGGAGGGGAGCCAGAGTATGGGCTGTGAGGTAACTACCTCATCTTTCCTGAAGTTTCGCCGCTTTTTCCTCAGCAAAAAGGATATCACTTCCCAAGTATTACAGGTCAACTGATGCTTTTCAACACAATTCTCTAGTTTGGATAAACTGATACTTCAGTGTCCATCTGGCCATTTACTTAAGAGTCCTATTTTAAAATTTCTTCTACTTGGTGGGTCTGAATTCTGGTTCAGGGTTCTCTATTTAGTCCCCCGAATGCCTACAGCTGTGTCTTTTGTTTACGTGGTGGGATCAGAGATCTCTTTCACTTTTACTATAAATATATACTTGAGGCATATGTTTTTCATAGTCAACACGTGAAATTGGTCCCCTAATACTCTATTCCCCCATCTTATTTGGCAGTTTATGCTCTCATTTGTATCTTTCTATTCTTCTAAATGTTATTTTCTGTTTGGCTTTCTTGTTGGTAAATTGATTTTCAGTTAGTTATATTTTTATTTGTTTTCTCGCTTGTCCTAAGTGCTACTTTATTACCATTTTAACCTCTGTTACCGTCAGCTCTCATGTGTTAAAGTACATTGAAACTTTACTGTTTGATTCAAATGTCTTTCAGTTACTCCGCCCGGTTTGTGTTCTTTGTTTTGTCTCTTTTCTGTGAGTTTAGTTTGGGTTTTCTTTTTTGAATGTAAACTCCTTTTATTCAGAAATCATTCAGTGATGATTCTTACTGCACATCTGTCCAACTGTCATGCTACCATTAATAAAACTGGATTATTTTTTAATTGGCCTGGTCTCTTTTTCACTGTACTCTATACAAAATCGGAAATTTTGATTGGAAAATCAAAAATGAGAGTACTGTTTTTTTTTAAAGTACAGTGATACTTTCTAGCTTGCAAAACATTTCTCAAGGTAACTTCTGATCTCTGCTGTAGCCCAAATGATGATTAAAAATACTTTAATCATGCATATGCAGTTAAAAAAAAATCCCTCAGCATATATTTGACTTACATGGGAGTTGCTAAATAGAACCTTTAGCTTCCGGGTGGAAGGTTTAATATAATTGTTATAGGAATAATACAGAAACTTAAAAAAAAAAAAGTTGTAATTATTTCAGAGTTTGGGGCTTTGATTTGGGGAATTAATAACCTGAAACTTTTTAAAAAAAGATATGTTGGCTTGTGCTCCCAGTAGATGTATTGGTAAATAGACTAAAACTGTAAGTCTTTTTCTTGGTATAGAGGACAACTCTCCTTGTTTTTGGGCGGGGGGAATTGAGGTATTTTTGCAGTGCTTCCTGAAATAATTGTTTGTTATTTGCTTTGTAGTCTGTGGTTGAAAATCCAACAGCCTGTTGGACTGGTATTGCTGCCTCTGATTTTCAGTTTTGCCTCTCCGTGTTCTTCATTTTTTAATATAATTTCTTATTGTTGCTAAGGGAGTCTGGGACTTTAGCTGTTGTTATTTTACTGTCTTATGTTGAGTTTAACTGAGTAACTCAGAACTCGTATTCTAGATTATTTTTTCTTAACAGTGAATTTCTAGGTGTTATAACTGAGTTTTAGTTGGATCTCTGAGTAACTCAGAACTCAGTTTACTGAGTTCCTGAGTATAAGCAGGAAACTAGTGCCTGAGTTGCTTAATTTTATTGTTCAATTTAAAGATTTATTTGATTCTGGAATTTAGTCTTAAAGACTACTAATGCATTTAGTTTTATAGATTTGCATTATGAATTATAGACTGTAAAATGGTAAATTCTGACACTGTTTGTGCTTTTTTAATATCACCTGAGATCAGATCATCTTGAGGGAATTGCATCAGAATGCTGGGGGATTTCACAGCTGCTCGACTTTAGCGGTGGAGTAACCTCCCTGCCTTTACATCTCTGTGTTTGCTTGTTCCGTTATGTATAATTTGGTGTTGTAAAACTTGGCTCTCAGTGCCAAATTAAAGGAAGATAGTGGTTAAGAAAAAAACCCAAAAAACTATAATTTTTTTTCTCCCTTTTTTTTCTTATTATTTCTATAATGTAGATACTCGCCATCAAAACTACCCTGTGGTTCTAGACCTAAACTGTCTCGCTATGTCAACACGTGATGGAGTTGGAAGTTGTCCAGTACAGTAGTGATGTGAGAGGTGTTGCTTGCCCATGCCAGAACTCTAAAATTAAATGTATTAACTATCTATGCATGAACTGTTTATAATTTTAGCATTTTTATTGGATGATCTGGCCCACTCTTTGAGATGCATATAGCATCTGCTGTTAAAGTACAGAACTTAGTTTGACTTTTCCAACTATTCTTCCCTGTGATACTGGAAAAAAAATCCAGATATTTATCAAACTCTTGTATTTGAAAATGCAACTGTTTAAATCTTAGGCTTGTCCATCCTAATTAGTGAAGTTAGACTCATATTACATTGTTTATGTAGAAGGACAATTATTTTTATCTATTCAGGAACTTCTTATTAGGGTTCTGTAATTTTTCATGTGCAGGATTGTCAGATAGGTAGTTTTTATAGGAGAAAAGCAGGGCGGAGTGGGGAAGTTCTCACTGACAGTGTCAGCTAAGCAAAAGCATTTTCAATATCTGGAATCTCAAAAAAAGATGATATTATGGTTTCTCTTTCAATATTGAGACTGTACGGAAGTCAAATGAAATACAGAAAAAAAGGAGAACTTCAAAAAGCTGTTTAATATAAACATTTAGTAAACAACTTCTAAAATGAAGTTTTAGTAAAGCATTTTCATTTTAAAATAGAATCAAAACGATTTATGTCTTGGCATTAAATATTCTTTTTGTCTTTGAAAAGTGCTTCTCTTTGCAGATCTTATAAAAATTTTCATGAAAAATATTTGTATATTTACTAATGCATGGCTGTTTCTCTGTAAATAGTTTTGTTACCCATGAAAATCTGTCAAGTTGTTACATAAAAATTATTCTTGCAGCATCAAGATGCTAAGAACGTGCTTGGAAAAGTAGTCGCTAGCCCAGCCAGCTGGGCCTGCAGAGAAGGGGCTGTTATCTTGCCCTGACTGCCTGAGAGCAGGGCTGCTTGGAACAGGCAGAGAGCTCTGAAACACGAGGCCTTGGGGGATGTGAGAGGCTCCTCTGGTAATGCCTTGAAAGTGTAAGGGGAACACTGGAAGCAGGTGGAAAAGCTTGGAGTAATTACAAGCAATGAACCCAGATTTGGGAATTACCATGTTAAAAGATAAAAAAAAGTGCATAAATTTAAAGCATCAAGTTTGTGTCTGTTTTGCCATTAAATTTTTTCATAGTGGACATGTTATAGCAACAGTTGAAGAAAAGCTAAAACAAGACATTTTGTGCTTTAAGACCTTTGGTATGTAGGATCTGTATATAGAGTGTTAAATTATGCTTTGCAGTGCTATATGGAATGCATGTAAGTTGACCCTATACAGTAATTTATTAATTCCTAGCAAATACCCTCTTCCAAAGTAAGATATTTGTGTTGTAGACAGATTTTATATCTCTAGAAACTATATATAGCTTAGTAATCATATTAAATCTAACTAATCACACTAAATTGCTTAAAAAAAAAGAAAAGCAGACTCAAGAGGAAGTCACTTTGCCAACAGGGCATCTTCCATTAGCAATCTAAAACATCTTTCAGTGCACCGACCGTTGACTTTGTGTCATTTCTCTAAGTAAAGCGTGTGTTGGTAACTGATAATAGAGCTCTAGGCAGAGCTATAGAATTTGCTATAGTAAAAGCTAGGAAGACACAGTGCAACTTTTGCTTTCAGGTGTGCCTTAGTGGGCAGGTCTCTATAAATCATCACTGTGCTCCTCCTCTTTGTTCTGTATGTTAGTTAGCAATGGTGTACTCCACTGGAGTCATTATTTCCCCCTTTTTAGCAAAAGAAGTCTCCATTTCCCACAGAATATGTAAAGTGGCAAGTGCTGCAGCAGCAGAGCTCATTAGGAGTATCCTCATCTATTTTGAGTGCAAAATTCATTCAATTTTCTTTTTCTGTGTTTGTGATAGTTTGGATTATAAACACAATGTTCAAAGCTAGGAGCTGGGAAGTCTGCTGTGCTCGACCTCTGCTTTGACCTTGAATGGCATTTTTGGAATAGTATGTTAATACAGAAATTTTGTGCAAAAACTCCCATTTTTTTAAAATTTGTGAGTGAGGTGTTAATTAAAATACTCTAACGTGACAGTTTATCAGTACTACTGTACTTAAATATCTATATGTGAAAAATTAGTCCACTTTGCTAAATGAAATGTACCTTTAATCACTGGAGATTAGAACTGGATTTGGGAGCTTTCTTCATTTTTATATATTTATTTGCTTTTGTTAAGGGGAGAAATGGTCAAAAGGAACATTGCTATACAAAGTAACTATCATGCTTATATGTTCCAAATAATTTAAGAGCTTGGTGGTGCTAAATGCTATATACATTTATAGCTACTTTCCCAAAGAAAAAGAATGAACAGCTGGTAAAAAAGTAGGAGAGTCTTGAAATTATGTGGGAAGTCAGTGAGAAATCTGGCAAATAAAGTGCGGTTTTTTTGAACAACCAAGAAATTAACAGTTTGCATGAGGAGGCATTGGGATCACAAATGTATTTAATAAAACTTGCAGTGAGTGTATGGGAATACAATAATACTCCCTTTAGGTCCTAAATTTCTGGGATATATCTTTATGACAGACTAAAGGGCAATCATTGACTTTTCATTGAATATAGATCATGCCTAGTAAAATTTTAATAGTTACTCTGTGGTGAACCTTGGAAAATTAGGCTATTTTGACAGATATCTCAAATCAGAAGTAAGACTTAGGCCAATATAAGTTTGTGAATAAAATTGTACAGAATACTTGAAAAAATTAACATGATGACAGAATGATGAACAAGATCATATTGGAATTCTTACATTTTCTTCATTTTTTTCAGTGCCTTAAAAAAAAAGAGACAAAATTGGTAGATTCGTGGATATCAACACTGCTGAGAGAATGTTGAGGAATTCCTTTAAAAACGGCAATAAATAGTATATTTATAAATAGGCAATAGCTGATAAAGGAGCAATTAGAAAGCAATAAATTGAGTATTAACATAAACAATTCTCATATGCTTTAATTTTATTTTTATCCATTTTTTGTACATTGCTATTATTTAAATCGAGTATACTCAATAGTTACCTTGATTTCAGTGATTCTTCATTTGGTACATCTTGCAAAAATTCTTCCCAGTTCAGGAAGTGAATCAAAGAAGAAAGCTATTCTAGTATTCATTAAGAACAGGATAGATATTAAAACATAAAAGTTTATAAATAAGATTTATAAGCAAATGTTGAACACTGTTATTTAGCTGTAGTCAGAGAGCTAATCGGTGATGCACAACAAATGAAAACGTGAGAGGATGAAATAGGGAAAGAAGAAAATGAAAGAAGAAAAAGTAGCAAACTGGAAAGGAAGAATTTGGAAAGATTGTTAAGCAGTTTGGCAAAATTACATAGTTTTAAAACTGCATATTTGCAGTTGTGGTGGGCCAAGAACTGTTGGATGCAGTATGCTTTTCTTAAAAATAAAAAATGTGATTAAAAGCTTATTGTTATTTCTCTTCTTATATGATAACTTGAACACTACTTGGAAAGAGAAGCATTCCAGCATGCTTTTTTTTTTTTTTTTTTTTTTTTTTTTTTTTTTTTTGCAGCTGAGGAAAGAATTTTGAAATTCTAAAAGTAAATGGCTAGGTAGGTTCCTGCCAACTCCTTTTTTCTTTTTCACTGTCTCTTGTCAGTGGCCTGTTATTTGAGCATAAGTTCTTTGAAAATGGGCACTCATATCAGTTTCTCTTTCTAATAAAACACACACACGCACACACACACACGCACACACACACATATATATATTTCCTTCCTTAGTATGACCAGAGGTCGTCTACATTAGTTTTTCTCTGTTAGCCTTCAAAACTTGTTTTGTTTTCTCCATGTAGGGCAAATGTGTTTTGCAGGACAGAACTTAAAACTCTGTCAAATCAGCTTATCAAGCAGATGAGAGGTGACTAGATTTGAAGTGTATAAGGACTTCCTTGCCATAAAATTTCTTGGCGTGGAAGGCTTCCTAGTAAAAAGGAACATAAGATAAGAACAGGTGGCCAAAAGTCAGGAAAGATGCACATTTTAATAAAATGAAAAGTCTTTTTGACATTTTACCATGGAGAATGAGTGTAGTAGCCGTCTCTTTTTAGTACACATCTTTAAATAAAGGGTTTGGATGTCATCAGCGAATTTAAGTACAACCAAACTATTCTTTTCTTGTTGTTGTTTTTTTCCAGAAAGGCTTTCTAACTTGTCTAAATCTGAATAGAAAACCCAGAAAAAGACATTGTCTTTTTACAATCACATATTTTATAATGTGTTATAGCAACACGTTATATTTTAAGGTGTAATATTTTAAGGTATTTTCTAGATAAGGACAAATTAGATGTTTTTTGAATAGGCAATTGGAATTTTAAACAGGCACCGTTTGGCTGGCAGATTTTCAAAGACAGTCAGCATCGAGGCTTGAAATAAGTATTGTTTTGAATTTCAGCTTCAGATGCTTAACCTAAAACCCTATTAAAAGGATTTTCTGAATGGTACATTATAACCCTCATGTAAGTGGTGGTCTGAACATCCTCGTAGTTAAGAGCCACAAACAGAACAGATGGTTTATATACCTATTTAGGATGCTTAAAGTATGCTGGCTTAACTCCCTAAAGGATATCTTGATAAAAAATAAAATGTTGTCTTCTAAAATTACCTAAGGAAAAGCTGGCTCTCTTGAAACTGAACACAGAAAAGCTCTCATTCCACTAAGTATTTCCGTTCTGGTTGTGTGTGGGGTGATGTCAACTACTTTGTGCTCCGCACTCCTGTCTTTGTTGTTCCTGGCTTGGCTGTGAAGTTGGAGATGGTTATGAACAGTATGGTGACCTACAGTGCTAATAAAGCAACAACCGTGATGACAAATTGGGTAGAAAACTTGCCAGTGTTTGCTCTTGCATGCAGGAACCAGAGGAAAACGTGTTTACTGTCAATAGTCATCTTAATTTTCTTTCAGTCCAGAAACCCCTTACTTAGGCAAAGGGGCATGAGGCTAAATAAAGAGATAGAAGAACAATACCTTTTACTGTGAAGGTGGAGGGCTTGATAGGAATTAACAGTAATCTCGTTAGTGCTTTAGATGTGGAGAGCCAGCCTGGGAACAAAGAAAGCTTTAATGTCTTCCCAAAATAATCTTGCATAAAAGCAATAGGAATGTTAATAACATTCTACAAAATATATCAAGCCAGTTAAGAGCTTGATAATCTAATTAGCAAATTTATGATCAAATGAAGTAAACTAAATATAAAAGCACTTATTTGATATTATTTTGAATATTTACTCGACATAAAGATTGACGTGGCAGAAACCCCTAAAACTGGAAGGAATAACCAATCATAGTTGCAGTTCCTGCAAACTGCATGGTTTGCTAATCTTCATTAGAATTAATATTTAACGATAGTGACAGAAGTGGTTAAGTCTGCACTGCCATCTTTGAAGCATACAGTAAAGTATGAAGGATGATCTAGGTCCTCTTCTCATTGTCATAATAAAAGTACAAGGTGGAAGCTTTTTATAAGCATATTTTGTAATGGAAATTTTAGCAGCCTTTTGAATGAACAATTATGCCTTTGTTTCCATGGAGCTAGCACAAAAATAGCTCAGAAGCAACGGGATGGTGTGAGGAACAGAGTGACAGGGCTAGTTTGGGGAACTTTCCACCTGATCTGGTCAAGGTGATTTCAATTAATTAACATGTTAGAAAAAGGTGAGCTGTTCAAGAGTAGCATTTAGGAAAATATTGTTTTTAATGAAACTTTAATTGGTAATTGGCCTCTCTTGCACCTGCACTTCCCCATCTTCCCTTCCACCATGGGAACTTTTTCCGCTTTGTAGATAAAAATACTTAGGAACTGCCTGGCTGCAGAATAAACTTTGCCTATGGTCTCTTATGTGCAAGCATGAGGTATGGCACTCAGGATGCTTGAATTTTGCTGAAGGATTGACTCTGCTCACTGAGCACTGTGCATATTTGAATTGCTTTGGGAAGTGTTGCTTTCATCATGCTGTGGAATTGTGTTTGGGATGGTTAAGCCATTCTTTTGGTAGCTCTTTATATGACTGTTTCAATTGTCTTGTATAGAGTGTGCAGGCTTAATTCCCCAAAAGAGTGTGTTCTCTAAAATTAGCTGAAGAAAAGATGGCTCTTCAGATTACCTAGTCTGAATTTACCTAGTCTGAATTTACAGGTTGTTACATCCTGAAAGTGAAATCTCAAACCTGTGATGATTTGCTGTAGGATATTACTGGCATTTTCCTGATGTAGGAAGGAGATCAGTAGAAGCTGATTTGTTGCTACTAAAACTACTTTGCGTTTTTGTGCTGTGACAGATTAATGATTGGGAGTGTCATTTGTTTTGTGGTGATTAATGGCCTAGGAGGGATGTGCTTGTCTTGCTGAAACTTGTGTTTTATAGGGAACAGTCGTGTCTGTCTTACCTTCACCTCCCTCTTCTCCCTGCCCAGTGCTGCAACCCTGAGCCAGCCAAGGGTGCCCTGTTGCACTTGGGAGGCCCCTGAGCTTTCAGCAGCTGCTGCAGTTTTGCACATCCTCCCTGTGAGTCCTGTTCTGTAGCAGCGCAGTGTAAAGGTTTGCAACATTACTAATTTTGAACACGTACATTCAGAATTGTTATCTGTGATTTGATCTTATCGTTCATAGCTAGGTGAAAGGCTGCCAGGATTTGGACAGTCTTCCTGAAAGGAATTCATAATTGCTGATACTGTGTGGAATGTTTAATTTCTTGTAATTTTATCTTAATTTGCTGTATAAAGAGCAGTGTTGTTTTTTTATTCTTTGAAAAGTTGAAAATTAATTTTCTGTAGGCTGATTTGAGTTTTGACCCAAAAGTTTTATTGTCACTTTTTGCAAGATAAATTGATGCAGACTGAGATGTTTTGAGATGGTAAAATTAGTTCCAGGTGCTCTTATTTGCAGACAGCATGGCTCTAGATAGGTGTGAAAGCCCAGTGACAAAGAATTACTTGCATTTCCAAAGCATGCCCTCTCTTCCTTGGGAGTGGTTTGTGAAACCTTGTGAAAGGTTTGTGTCCCTTTAGGGTCAAAATAACTCTTCTCTTTCTGTCACTGAAGTCAGTTAGCATGGTCCGTTTTGAAGACTGAACTCTTGAGTTTGTCTCTTCACTAGGACATAGTTGCGGTGAAGCTGTAGTCCAGGTTGAGGCACAACCTGTTACCAGAATTCCAGCCCCGGATGGTCAGTCTTCTGAGATGTAGCAATTACTTCTGTCTTCTCTGTTTTAATGAGTGCTGTACTCTATTAATGGGACCCCTTTTTCTGTACAATATAAATTGGCAATGTAGAAAAGAGAAATTATTCATTCATTTGTTCATAACATAGAATTTCAAATTCAAATGTATCCAAGTACTTTTATGTGAGACAAGTGTATGTAACACATTACTTAGATTAGTATATAGGACGCAACCACAATATTTGTAATATACTGAACTGTAATGTACCAGTGTTGAGAAATCCCGGTAAACAGGAGAAAGAGTGTGGGAGATAACTACGGAGAAAGCCCTTGGCCAGGAACGCTTCCTGTCTCAGGAAATTCCCAGTAGTCTGAAAAATCCTGTAGGACTGAAAAAGGTAGGCAGGTAAGGTAACAAATGAATGTGTATTAATAGAAATTTTCTTTCACTCATGGTGCAACTACTGGCAGACAGAATTATCTTCAGATATTTCAAAACCTGACCGTGAAAAAAAGGATTTAAAGGAAGGCTGCCATCATTGTATAAGCTTGTAAAAATTATGTTTCTTGTATGTAAAGAGGACAGATGAAAAAATATGTTTGAAAAAACTTTCGCATGTATACAATGTATAACTCTTAAAGGGGGTTAAGCAATGACTATTGAAGGTAACAAAATGTTGGGAAAGGGTGTGTTTGGGAGTGCAAAGGGGAGCTGAGAGGGAGCAGTGAGCTGGATGAGGCGGTGCTGGCAGAGGGGTTGTGCTGAGGTGGCAAGAGGTGCTCCCTGGATTTTATGGCAGATGGGGACTGCGAGGAGTAGGCAGGTAATGCTGGCTGGGATCAAGGAACCTGAAGTGGAAAGTAAAGAAAGAAATGGAAAGACAGGGACCATTCAAAATGCTTTGCAACTTTTTTTCCCCTTTTGTAATTCTATTTAACTAATTACTGTGGTAGATATATTTTCTTTTATTGTTCTTCCTGCTACATAGAAAACTGAAATGCTCAGGATCTACAGAAATGTAGAATAATTTTTTCCCCTCCTCTAGATGTACTTCTATAACTTCTTTTAAGGAAATTATTTAAATGTAAATTTATTGAAGGAGTTAAGACATCTGAAGCTATATTTTAAGGTGGAATATCACAAGCAGAAATAGCAGAATTTTTCATTAGCTGATAATAGTCTGCCTGGTCTGTTTACACAAAAAAAATCTTGATTATGGAATATATAAGATATTTGGAATATATAAGATAAAAGAAAGTTTGCTTTTTAACAAAAGTTGGAGGAGTATTTATAAAGGTAACAATACTGAATAGCAAATATAATACTTCCAGTTCACTTTGCTCAAAATGTCTTTGCTCCCTTTTAACCTTTCGCAAATTCAAGGTACCACGGGGACATTTAATAGGTTTTGTCTGTTCTGCATCATTATTTTCAGTGTTTTTAGAGTCAACTGTAGCTGCAAATTTGTATTTTCCTGCAAAGGAGGAGAAATACCTGAGTCCATCCTTCTATGTAACAGTGTTTCAAAGTCCCTTTCTTTGTTCTCATTACCATTTAATATTCTGTCCTCTCAAAAACAAGTGGTCTCGAAGCACCTTTAAGACTAGTCAAATGCCAAGAGCCTTGGGCAAATTACTGGTCGTTCTGTTTATTTGAGCTTCTCATTTCAATTAGCTGAGTGGAATGATTTTCATTGTTTTAATAAAGAAGGTCTATTAAGCTCGTTTGTGTTCTAATTTCTTTTCTGAGACTTGATTGAGAAATACAAATTAGGTATCTCCAAATACAATCATCATTTGAAATGAAAAATATGAGTATGGTTATTTTGAAATCAAAGTCTTCATAATAAGATATGGCTATCTAGAAAGCATGTAATTAAAAATGAGTTCTAAGTATATACAATTTTTTTTCCTTAGAAGCTGCTTTAGGTTGGAGTCAGAGATACTGTCCTTTTTATTACAAAGCTAAGAATTAACTTTTGCTGGAGTAGAGGTAAAAAAAATAGTGAATTATCAAGGAAAACCTTAAGTACACATTTATGAACTTTGGAAAATTTGTATAACCAAAAAGACTATCGTGATCCACAAATTATGTGAATTGAAATTATATGCTGTTAACACACACATCAACTAAACGTAGTATATCTATGTATAGTTACCAAAGGAATAACTATACCTATATCTAAGATTTTTTTCTTTTAATGTAATGGGGAACATTTGACTTTACTCCATTGTGTAACACTTTTGTTCTTGTAATTATTAGTACTTCAATTGCAGTTGTCTTTTAATCAAATGATACGTGATCTCTGTCCCCCAGATAACATGATGCCATAAAAAGAATGTGTCTAGTACAGATGGAGCTATCTGGTCTGATTAGCTTTGCAGATAGAGTGCCTGAAATTCAGAACATGGAAAAAACGTTTTCAAAACTGGGCCTGCGTCTTGGAGAGTGCATCCCTCTAAGCTGCAGTCTGAATGGGATGAGCAAATGATGAACACACATCATATCAAAACATAGGAGAAATTCAGCTTTCAACAGAGCTACAGCAATACGTTATCTTTTAACCTTGTTTTTAGTGAGCACAATTCCCATTTTTTGAATGAGAAGTGATTCACTTTATATTTTTTGTTAAATTGTTGGAGATGAGAGATTATTATCTTAAATCTTTTTAGTGGCATTATTCTTGAAATGGCTGTACTTAGCCATCATACCTAAATTATGATGGGAATGTGGGAGACCTCTGGTGTCAGAGAAAAATCTGGTGCTTAGCTTGCGTATTGTATTTATAATGGGTACCTATTTTCTAGAGCAAGTATATGGTGCAACTAGCGCTTCTGGAAGCTTGTGAAGAAGCAGATTTTCTGTTTGGTCTCAGAAGAGTAAAAAGGATTTCTAATTCTGTTTGTGTCTGCTACCTGGAGTTAACTCTGTCTTTTCACAGATGCTCTTATAAGTGGTACCATAATAATGAGTTGACCGTTCTGTGAAAGTTCATCTGATTCTCACCAGAAATCATACAGAGGAATATTAGGAATTATTAATACAGAAGAGATGAGCTAAACAAAGCATTAATGTTATTGTGTAAATCTGCAATGTGCCCAAGTCTGGAGAAAGGAAGATTTTTCCCTTGGTAGTGGAGGATTAGTGCAGGAATCACCTAAGCACCCCCTATATACAGAAGTCCCTAGGCCCACATGGGATGGGCACAGGAGCGCTGAGGGAGCTGGAGCAGAGCTGTTCCCATCTGGCCGCAAGGGTACAACTGCTCCCTGCGACGGCTGCCGGGGAGCTGGTGGAGTCTCTGTCCTTGGAGATGTTCAGAAAACTTCTGGATGGGGTCCTGGGCAGCATGGGCTAGGTGACCCTGCTTGAGCCGACGGAATGATCTCCAAAGGCCCCTTCCAACCTCAACCATTCTGTGTTACACTGAAATCCTAATACTAAAAAACAAAATTGAGGTCAGCACTACATGCTTAATATTAGACTAAATCACGTATTTCCTTCCTGTTATATGAGATATAGTTGCACTACTGAAGCTGATGCCATAATTATGGGAAAACTTGAACAATTGGTGTAACAAGTTCCACACAGATGTATCCCATGCTCACTGCTGAATCGTCTCTTATGCTCAGTTGCTTGTATTTCCTCTTTAAAAATGTCTTTTGTGTTTAGAATTGCATTATTGACTTCTGTCTTTACCACATAATATTTGTCTTTGTTCTTGACTCTATTCTTGTCTACTGGTTAAAGAAAACATTTTATTGAAGAACTTCATAATACAAAAAAGCTGAAACATAATTAGGATGCATTTCTGACTTTATAGAACAACTGTAATTGCAGTCTTTTCTAGGTCTCCTTTAGCAGTTGTGGGTTTAGGGTTTATGCCTACCCAAGAAGTCTTAAATCGATAATGATAGTTAAAACTCTATGAAACACAAACCTTAAAACACTGTTATCTTTTTCTGAATCACGACCTATTGTAAGAGAAGAGAATGAATATTGAATAAACTGGATCAAAAATCTAGTCATAGCAACCTGAGTATTGACTACTGCCCTTGTGAACGATGAGAGTTTCTCGTGAGGACCATCAGCCGGAAATCTTTGGCTTGGAGAAGTGTTAAGAATTTTTAAAACACGAGTCCTGGCTTTGACAGATATCCTGCTCACTTCTTTCTTTTTTTTTTTTTTTTTCTGATTCTTTAATTTCTCAAAAAAAAAAAAAGTGACTTTTCTTGAATTTTTCCTTTTTTTTTTTTTTTTTTTTTTTAACAAACCTCTGTGCTTTATCAGTTTGGAAAGCCTGGAATTATACAACCATTGACATGGAGTCTTGCTGTTGATATTCCTAACCCTTATGTCCTATAATTCTTTCATGTGTACATTGTCCATGTATTCTCCTGCTTTTTATCACATACCCTGGTGATACATAGGTGATCACATACCCTGCTGCAAGTGATTCTATTTACTGAGGTATTCCTGATGCTTTTTGTGCAAACTAATTACATTTAGTAGCATATTGTTAGCTATAAATTAAAACTGAACTATGGAAAAATGCACTTATCAAAAGAGCGAAGTAAGCTTTGAGGTGAAATCATGCTTGTTTATTCATTTGACTTGGTGCTTATCTGTAAAATATAGTTGACAGCCATTTCAGTAATTAGTGAGAATTAGCTGGGTTCTACAGGAAGCCTTTGTTAAAGCTCCATGAATACATTTCACTTAATTATAGATTATTTATACTATTATTTGCTGGAATTTGTGTAAGAGCTTCTTAGGAGAAGGAATGCTGACTGGGACTTTCTTGTTAACTGGTGCCTCTCTGTTACCCATTGGAGTCGGATACAGAGAATTATGCAGAAGTGCTTCACACGTCCAACATTGGGTTATAATCAGTAAAGAGATTGTACGGAAACAAGCAAGGATTTTCCTCTGTGCCTCAACTCTTTTGTTTTTCTCGCATGCTATATCAATATGGGGGTTAATTTCAGGAAAAGGCTCTGGGTGGTGTTTCATGCTTCTGGCAGGTAATTGAAAATGGGAGGTTGTTGAAAGTGAAATTCACATACTGGTGACTGGAGTTGCCAGTGCAATGTTTTATGCTTCTGATATCAGAAATATTACCAGATATCCCCAGATTATTTCTGCAGATGAGAAGGGTGTTGAGAAGTATGGATAAAGTATGGATACATCTTTGTTTTTCCCCTTAAACCTCTCCTTTTTTTATCAACATGGAGTGTAAGAGCCCTGCTGCCCACGCTGTGGTAGAACCAGGCCACTCACTCCTGTGTTGTCCAAGATCGTGCGTCCTTAGCCGTGTGAGGCCTGCGCTGTCACTGTGTTATTGACCATTAATCTGAACAGAATACCTTTGACATGTTTATAAATCTGCTGGAAAAGTACGCTATTATAACTTAATACATTGGAATTGCTCTTCTTTTAAATATTTCACAGCCATGATTTATAGTTCCCAGGTTTTTCAGTCTTAAAGCATTTTATGGCAAGAGGGAGAAATGTGTCCTATATAATGGCAATTAAGTATCCCGAGTAAGTCAAAATTTGAGAAAGATGTATGTGAGAATGGGCCACTGGAGGTTTTAAACTCAAATCTGTAGTACCTTAATCTTTATGAGAAAAATGCAAGTAATTCATTTTCCTACCAAACACTGGTGAAAGAATATCAACAGAAAGCAAGCTGGGTAGTGACAAGTGATGTTAAGAAAGGAAAATGAATTGCACAGAAATTTGATTGCAACATCAAAGCTGTTCAAGTTAAATTTATTTTATGTTCAGATACTTTAAAATAGAGATTAAATGATTTCTTGGTTAGCTGCACAGTATCTCAGGTAATCAAATTTGAGGAAAACATGGTTAGAAAAAAGTCTTTCTCCACAGGCTCTTGAGAAGAATGCATGATGGGAATAGGATCTTAGTTACGTTAAAACCACTAGCAGTGAAACCGGCTTTGCAATGAAAGCCGAGTGTCCAGCGATGCTGGTGAAGCTGGCAGGGGATGTTGAGTGGAATGATGAGGCCCTGAGTCGAGTCGGGTCTCCCCGCTGTTTATCTCACAACAACTTGCAGAATGGGCTGGTGCCAATGGGAAGGTTATGCAAGGGGAGGCGCCTACGCTGAAAAAAGGGTGGTCAGTGGCAGCAAACAGCGACTTCTTCACCTTTGCATCCCACCACCGTATGGGAAAGGAGGAGGCCGTAGGACAGGCCGGGAGCTGCTGATTTCAGATTTACAGGCCAAAAGTTTTATGCTCCCTTGTACAATGAAAAACAAAATTAACATATCTCTGAGGTGCAGTACAGTATGGAAACATTATGCACCATTGCTGTTGTTAAATATGTTGCAAATAGTGTGTGCTTGGCAGGCGCACACTATATCCGTGATATAGTGTATCCCACTATACGGATACAGGCTACAGGAACCTTTGTCCTGGTAGTTTATGGCTATTTTTGTGATCTTAGCAAAGTATTCAGGTACAAAATATATCACAATCCTCGCAGTTAACTTCCTTTGCATGTGTTTCTTCTGGAGTCATTAAGCTGTGTATCCCTGGTGGGCATGGGATCCATGCCAGCATTTACTCTGAAAGGAAATCTGATGCTTTTCAAGAGTAAAATTCAATTAAATGAATGGTTACGATGTATTCAAGTCATGGAATATTTCTGTGAGTTTAAAACAGCTGCTTTGACAAATACATTGGAATAGCAGAAAATATTACTGATGAAAACAGAAATCAAATGTTTTACTGGAGATTGCTGTCGACTACAACTGTCTTTTACCTTTCAAACGAAATAGTTTCCTTTGACCTACAGAAAGGTTTGTGGGTTTTGTTACCCAGTAAAAAAACAAAACAGCTACGATTCCTACCAATAGCTACTTTAAAGGACCTTAATGCTTAAATTTTACCAACTTTGAAACACAACTTAGGGACTTTTCAATCATTTCTTTTAAAAACTGAAATGCTACTATCTGCATAAACTGGTTATGCCTCACTCTTGGCTATATATTAGCTATCGATTATCTGTAGATTAGATGAAAAACAATGCTTAGTTTTGGAAAGTTTTATGTTTCTTAGTTTTTACATTTTATTGTTGCTAGTATGTTTGTTGTATTATACTATTATGTTTGTATTACCCATTCTTTGTTTAACATAATGCAGTCATGCTTTTCCTTTAACAGAAATGATACCAAGTGCTTATAAAGTATATTCTCACGTTTCGTTTTGATCATCTCACAGAATTCTTAGTGGCTTTGACACTTTTTTTTAACCACAAATGAGGATGTTTTGACCCTATTTGTGTCTTCAGGTTCATTTATAAAATCCTTTCTTTGCAATATCCCCTACTTAGTAGCGTTATCACCCCACTGTTCCGTTTATTTCTTCTAAGATTGTCTGACATCTTTCCTGTCTTTTGTTCAGGTGATGGGTTTTATAGCTTGGCAGTTATCATTTCATTTCAATCTGATCTTCAGAACACGTTTCTGAAGAATTTGGTTTTAAAAGAATTCTGGTTTACACAAGTGTGCTAGTAATTTAATTCTGGATGTTCATTAGCACATGATTCTTATTTCTAGACTAGAATGGAATGTACTTTAAACACATGTAGAGATTGTACTTTGAAGAGTATTTCATATTCACTCTAGGCCAAAATGACATAGGAGACCTGGGCATCTCAGTTCTGAGTAGATGCAGAAATTTAGAAAGAAATCAGTTTTTATCGCACAGAATAACAAATTAGAGATTCTTACTGGGGGACTGGCCGCAGTACTAAGAAAAATGGAGATTGAGGAATGTAGCCTGGAGGATGGTGATGGAAGTTAGGACAGGTTCTTGGAGCAACTTGCCATGAAAGTTGCTTGAAACAACCCAGGGTGGGAAATGGCCTGATTTGCTTGTCAGTGCCGGTTCTGTGCCACATGTGGGAAGCACCGTGTTTCACTGGAACTTTCTAGATTGTTTGCTTTTGAGCATATTAAGTAGATTTTTCAGAAACGGCAGTGGTTGTTACCTGTATCCATGTGACTTAGAAACACAATCTGAAAACTGGTTTGCTTCATCAGCTTTGCTGTGAAAGATGCAGAATTGTTAAGATGTGATGCATAACCTTTACAGAGTGAAAACAATAATTCAGGATGCTTAATCACAGTGGAAGCATAGTATTCACTGAATATTAAATTTTCAATTGAGGAATGAAAGATAAAACTGTTTGACAGAAAAGAAAGATTGCATTTAATACATGTGTTATGAAAACAGTCTTGATATATGGATTATGAGCTACTGTAAGGATTTATTATTATTTCATATTGTACGCTAGCAAAAATTTACTATAGATGTCTTCTACACGTATTAAAAACAATACGTGTCTTCTACACGTATTAAAAACAAGTAACTTCATGGCAATATGATTTAGTTTTTGTGTGTGTGGGTGGATGGGATAAGTAGAAGAGATTTCCTTCAAGGTAGCAGAAAGATGATCAGTACTGATTACTTAGGTCAGCAATATTGTTTAAGAAAAACACAGAGTAAATCTTAAAAAATATGTGTATTGTTACTTGTAGGCAAACTGTTCTACTCTTGTAATAATTTCCTCTGATTCTCTTAATCTTTTATTTTGAGACAGAGAGAACCAGATTTGTACCCAGTTAGAGAGATGTAAGTGCGTTTAGGAATTTCTGTAGTGGCGTGCCGACAGTTTTAATATGGCTTTGTTATTTAAAGCCACTCTAGGGGTCAGTAATAGCAGATTGTAGAAACTGTCGTTTTGTAAAACGAGGTAAGACTATAATCATGTTACATTACTCTGCATTTGCTAACTTTGAACTATTTGCACACGTTATCGTCGAGCCACTTGCCAAAATCTTTTCAGCTCTTAAGAGTTGGCCCTTTTAAACTGTATTTAATGATTTTTTTCCTCTCTTCAGCAAAATTTATCTTTTCATAAGTATTCAAACTTTTCAAGATCATTTGAACATGTTGGACATATATTGGACTTTTTATGGGCTCGTTATCCCAGTGCTTTATTGATAATCTCCCTTTGTTGTGAAGACTAATTATTCCTATCTTACTGCCTAGACAGTGTATTACAGAGTATTACTGTCTTTTACTCAGGAAATGCTACCCTAGGAAAGTTGTTAGACAGTGGTGTTTGTTTTCTTTGGTTTGAATATACCTTATTTTTTTACGTTCTAAAGCAGACAGGGTTGCTTTGTGTGTTATATGACAAATTCTAGTCATCAAAACAGTGCTCATTTATATGTGTATTTTAACTTCATTACTGTTTAGATTTTCCTTAGCTTCTTTAGACTGCATTTCATGACAACTGTTAATTCTTTCAATTTATGTTGGTTTTGGGGACAGCTTCTTTTCACAAACAAACAAACGAACAAACAAAAAANATGGTTTTGGGGACAGCTTCTTTTCCCAAACAAACGAACAAACAAAAAAATTTAAATTTCTGCCATAATTGCTAGTTTATCAGGGAAGTTGGTCTTAATGATAATTGAGATTATTTTTAGTGGTTTGAGTATGACTGAACAACCATTATATAGGTGATAAACTATGTTTTCATCTTCAGAAATAATAATAAAAAAAACATCCCACTGACAGGATATGGATGTGCTGCTGCCAACTGGACAAGTAAAAGGGAGAAGTCTGTATTTCTAGCCTAGTAGAAAACCTTCTACTGTAAATCCTTTTTTAGTAGCATGCAGTCTATTTGTTGATAGATACTCTATGAGATATTTTATCTGTACAGTTATTTTAGTAGTACTAACAGTATTCCTTAAGACTGTTAATGAACTCTGTTTCATTGTTTTAACTGTTACATAATATTAATTTACATTAGTAAGCAGATATATTGTAAAGTGTTTTAATTAGTTGTGAATTATTTTAGTCTGTTTTGACGATACCATCCTAGTATATTAATTTATATTAGGAAGAACTTTACAACAAATAGTGTTTGAGGAAAGTTTTTATTTTTCAAACTGTATTCAGACTGAGATCTATGTTTTTTCATTGTTTTTATGTCAATCTTTTATCAAAAATGGAGGGTAGGATTCATCTTACCTAATGCAGACAACTGAAAGTTGTATATCAAAATATGATGTAGTCATGCTAGGTTTCCTGCATTATCAATGGAGAGAAATAGGTGCTTCCAGGTGATGCTTCATTTTGTATTAGGATGAGCATCCAAGAGAATTTAATCAAATGTCTTCCCCAAGTCCCTTTCTTCCCCTGCTGTGTGTCTTTAAAATAATCTTAGAGCGACTGGTCCAGGTGGAGAGATATCTAAAGTTAACTGATATAACTAAAACTCGCCTAGCTGGTTAGATGGGCACAGTTGCTGCTGTTTCAGAAATAGAAACTCCTCCACCGCTGCTTCTTGAAAAGTAGGGTGTTTTCCTATCAAAAACTATTACCTGATTCCAAAAAAAAAGTATGTAGAAATATTCTGGGTTTATTCTATAACAGTTTGATTACTTTTGGTATACATAATAGGTACCAAATATGTAATATGCGGTTGCAATTTTTTAAATCAAATATTAATCATAATTAGCATAATAGTTTTATTGGAAAAGAATTTAAATATCCCAGGGGAACTAAGGAGGTAGTCAGTTTACTTAGTATATTAGAAACTTCCATTTTAGAAGGTTTTAAATTGGCTCTTACTAATTAATTGATAGGGGAAAAAGTGATTTGTATGTGGATGAAAAGGAGTGTTGAAGTCAAAGCTAATCCTTGCTTAGTTGTATTAATTCCAGCTTAAATATAGGATGGGAAGAAAAAGACACAGTGTTTAGTTTGGTGTAACTGTCAGAAAAGGGTTTGCATATTATTTCATACTGCTCCTTATTTTACTTTTAATTTGAAAGCAGTGCAGACTGCTTTTGAATAGGTTGTGGAATAGACTTTTATTAATAATAACCACTGAAGTTATATGCTTCCAAGAAAGACAAATTCACTGGATATATTTAATTTAGAATATCTTATTACATTTTTAATTATATACCTTCTTGAAACTGACAGAAAAGAATGTCTTAAAATTATTTTTGAATTAAGTTAATGTGTTATTTAGCTTTTCAAAATTATGTCATGTATTTGCAATTAAGTAATACTAGTGTATTCAGAATTGTCAAGGTTACTCAGTTTGAGTAGGATAGCTAAAAATTAGTCTTTTTTTCCTTCCAAACTGAAGGAAGTTTCTACTGTTAAAATGGGATTATTTTTAGATTAATTTTTAGGCAATTAAGTAAGTTCTTTTATACAAGTGACTGACTGGAATTGGTGAATATTAATTCAGTGGCGTCAAGCAAAATTTGATATCGGCTATGTCTTATACAAATTTTTTACTATTTTTTTTCCTAAAATATGTTTAATAGTTCCGTTGTTTAATTGAACATCAGGACATGGGATAGCCTTTTGCAGGCAACCTGGTTTAATCAACGCTGCTGCGAAATCACTCTTCAAATCACTCTTCACTTGAATGCTGTGTTGTGTCCCCCGCTTGCAGCCGCAGCAGGCTGACGTGGCCCCAGAGTGAACTGACCTGTGCTGTAGTTAAACACGTTTTTCTGTGGTTGCTTGGGTCCGGATCAGATCAGTGGTTCCTTTCCTGCACATCACCATGCGGAGGATTGGGTAGTGCAATGGAAAGGGCATTAAAGTCTAGGAAACAAGCAGCTGAGGGCAAGTGTTGGCTTACGTGAAGTAAAAATATAGCTAAATTATTTTCAGTGTCTTTAGTCTTCTGAGTAGGCAAATAAAGCTTCAGGGAACTGTAGGAAAGTTTCAGGCAGTTTTGAACTTTCCAGATTTTACAACTTTCTATGGGTCAGGCTATCGTTTTACTTGCTTTATGGTAAGAATTATTTTAAAAAAATGTAAAAAAAAAAATATATATATAAAATGTAGTATTGGGCACTAAGACAAAATTGAAGGTAGTGTCTTTTCATATTAGTAATTTTTTTTTTTAACAAGGTATGTTTTGCATAGCATGATTGTCACTTGGCCATCTTTCCAGATCATAGGCATGTCAGGCACAAAATATTAAGTGTTGCTCAAAAAGAAGGTATAAAATACATGAACTATACATTGCACATTATAATGCTGCTTTTGCTCTCTCTTGTAGCTGGTTGGTGGAGAATTTGATCTTGAGATGAACTTTATAATCCAGGATGCGGAGAGCATCACGTGCATGTCGGAGCTTTTGGAGCACTGTGATGTAACCTGCCAAGCGGAGATCTGGAGCATGTTCACAGCCATTCTGCGGAAAAGTGTCCGGAATTTACAGACTAGCACAGAAGTTGGCTTAATTGAGCAGGTATTGCTGAAGATGAGTACTGTGGACGACATGATTGCAGGTATAAACTGCCAACTGATAATTCCAATAATTCCAACATTCTTGAACTGCCTTTTTGTGTATGTGTGTAATTATGGTAGTGTTTGGGGTGTTCTGTTTTTTAAATTAATATTTTGATTAGTGTTAGCAAAATAGTGTTACTATTGAGTAACTTTTGAGTTACTTTTTATCAATTGCAGAAAAATGAAGAGAAAATATATTCTTAGATTAAAATATATCTTGATGTTATTTAAAATAATTGTTACGTGAAAATATAGCACTACTCTAGTGATAAAGTAATTTTGAACATATCTGAGAAGAGCACTATTTTGCATGTCAAACATCTCAGTTTTAAAGTGTATTAATTATTATAATTGATTCAGACATTAGAATTGTTGTTATGATCCATACAAAGTATAACACACATCTGAGAGCATATCAATTATTCATGTTTTGAATACTGGGCATTTGGATAATATTAAATGATTTATTTGTGTACTTCATTTTATGATGTATAATTGTGCTTTCTATGTCTCCAGTTTTGATGCTTGTGTTTTATAATGACCACATTTTTTTACAGTAATGCACAGCATAATTGTAGTTTGCTTACTGATGAGAATTGATAAAGCTGTTGCACAGCTGAGATTTTCAGATTACTTTTGAAGATGTCTATACCACATTCGTTCGGTAACAGGGTGCACATTATAATCTTGAATAATTTGGTTAGAGAATTAAGTACACTAGTTGATTTTAAGTGTGCTACTTAAAATCTACTTATGATTATTTTTCCTAATTTTTTTCTTGAGAAGAAATTTAAACCGAACAGTTTCTTTCAGCTCAGTGTGGAGATTGTTCTTCAGTTTTGTGCAATTTGGGATTGATAGTAGGATACTTAAATTCTGAGGTGTTTTAAAGAAGATGATGCTCATCTTCAGTAATTCTGGCTTTAAGATTTCAGTTAAGTGAACACGCACATGGTTTGTGGAAGAATAGGATAGTAAGAATTGGGAGAACCGAAACAAGAAGATAATGGCATCATGAAACCTAGATCATTCAATTTTTTTTTTTTTTTGGTCCTTTTCTGAGTGAAAAATAGTATGTAATATTAAAGGCTTTGAAAAAGCTAGATTCTCTGTTTCAAAGTGAGTCTTAGCATATACTTAACCGATGAGAACTGTATATGTAATTGTAAAACTGGCAGATGTGTTATGTGAGATATTGAACTGTGAACAAATATTTGATTCCTACTCCAAAGTGCCACAGATGGATAGACTGACAAACCAACGATTTGTTCCAAATATGTTTTGTTTCCAGGACTTGTCAGTGTGTCAGAATAGTTTAAAGGGAAACATATTCTTTTATTCCATATTTTATTTATTATATAGGACATTAGTAGATTAAGATCAATGTTTCTACCTTTAAGTTTATTGGGGTTTTACTCACGGAAATAATGTGCGTGTGTCACTAATCATATTATCAAATTTTTCAATTTGTGCTCCCTGAAGTAAATGTCTAGTTAATTACAGAAGGCAGAAATCAAAAGAATATAGGATTTGGCTTCCAGGAGCATTTGGGAATTGAAAAGCACTCTGATATTACAAATATTAGTATAATCAGACATAGTGCATTAATAAAGGAAATTAGTGGAGCCTCTAGCCTTTTTATTTTTTTTTATTTTTTATTTTTTGAGTGGTTGCGTGGTATTCAGGAAGGGACTTTCCATAGCAAAAGCATCAGTAAATTTACTCTTGTGTATACTCTCATGGCCTAAAGGATTAGAAATCTTTAATATCAATTCAAAAAATTGGAATTCTAATGGGATTTTAGCTGTGACCTAGTCAAACTACCTGTGTAGTCCTCTTGTACTGTGAATGAGTATTTAGCAGAATGCCACTCTGCAGGATCTTTCTCTGAGTAGATAAGAATTTTTTTCCTTCCCTGAAAATTTTAATAGAAAGGCAAGGAAATAGCCAAATAAGTAATTTTGATTTTAATTCTGATTTTTATACACTGATAAATGGCACCGATGTTGTTAAACCCAAATGAGGTAGTATGGTCATATAATAACTAGTCAAATGACAGGCAATTGATGACAAATAGTTTCTGTGTTCTCGAATCTAATGCAGAGATGTGGAGACCGTAAACGATCTCAGATGACTGTAAAATATTTTATCTGCTATTCAAACCCGAACGATAAAGTAAAAAAGCAAAAAGTGAGAAACCAGATTTTGTTCAGTGAGAATGTTTTAAACGAGCCTTATTGGGGCTAACGCACAGGAAGTTAGTAGCAGCTCTTTTGAAAACAGCTGCCTCCTACAGTAATCTGTCAGCAATCTGTTTTACAATTGTTTTTCTTGTGATCTGTAAAATGCAGACACTTTTGTTTGTTTATTTGGAGAAAGTTGGTGGTTTTTTAGGTCATCTTTCTCACTGTCTCCTGAAATGCTGTGAATAGAGCCAGGTAAAGTTCAAACAGTAGGAACAGGCATATTATCAGTCCTGTTCTGACAACACTGTTTCAGAAACAGACCAAGTCTGAAAAATTAGAGCTCTTTGAGCAGTCAGAGGGCTGTGATCTCGCTGCAGTTACAGAGACGCGGTGGGATAAGGCATGTGACTAGAATGCTGGAGTGAATGGCTGCAGGTTCTTCAGGAAGGCCAGGGCTGGAAGGCGAGGAGGGGCAGTCACCCTTGGTGTGAGAGAGCAACCAGAGTGCACTGAGCTTTGCTTAGGGGAGCGTGACGGGCTGGCCGAGGCCTTATGGCAAGAGACCGAGGATCATACTAACGTGGGTGAAACTATTGTGGGTGTTTGCTACAGGCCAGCTGATTGGGAAGAGGAAGTAGATGGGACCTTCTACAGATGACTGGAAGTAGCTGCATGGTCGTAGACTGTGGTTCTCATGGCAGGTTTTTAATAACCCAAATATCTGCTGGAGGGACAGCACAGCAGGGCATAAGCAATCCACGTGTTTCTTGGAGAGCACTAATGACCACTTTTTGATATAACTGATAGAGGAACGAATGAAGAAAGGTGCATTGCTGCGCATTGTACTTGGAAGGACTAGTTGAAGATGTAAAGACTGGAGGCAAATTTGAGTACAGTAACCATGAGGTTATGGAATTCAGGATCACAGCCTTTCAGGAGAGCAACGTTTGGCCTCTTTGGGGGCTTGCTTGGACTTGGGTTATGATAAGGCTCTAGACAAAAAAGAGGTTCAAGAGAGCTCGTTAGTATTCAAAGATTACTTCCTCCAAGCTCAAGAAAAGAGCGTAGCAAGGAACAGATTACCTAAGTAATCCTGGCTACAGAGGATACAGAGAAGGCAGAGATACTGAATACCTTCTTTGCCTCAATCTTTACTAAGACCATCCTCAGGAACCACAGGACCCTTGAGAGCAGAAAGTCTGGAGAAAGGAAGATTCCTTCCTTGGTGGAGGGCATTTAAAGATCACTTAAGCAAACTTTATATACACAATCATACTTACCCACCCAGCTAGCGTTCTCTGATGGAATAACTGGCTGAGTCGGTGAGGGATAGCAGTGGATGTTGTGCACCTTGGCTTCAGGAAGGCTTTTGACATTGTCTCCGCTAACATCCCAGTAGGCAAGCTCATAAAGTGCAGGCCAGAGAAGGGGACTGAGACCTGGCTGAAAGGCAGAGCTCAGAGGCTTGTGCTCGGTGATGCAGAGTTTAGCTGGAAGCCTGTAGCTGGCATTGTCCTCCAGGGGCCAGTACTGGGCCCAGTATTGCTCAGCCGACTTGTCAGTGACCTGGATGAAGGGACAGCATGTACCCTCAGCACATTTGCTGAGGATACAAAACAGGGATAAATGGCTGATGCACCAGAGGGCTGTGCTGTTATTCAGAGGGACCTGTTCAGGCTGGAGAGATGGATAGAGAGGAACTGGATGAAGTTCAACAAAGGGAAATGCAAAGTCCTGCACCTGGGGAGGCTCAGGCCCTTGCTTTGGTACAGACTGGGGCCTGACCTGCTGGAAGGCACCTGGGAGTCCTGGTGCACAACAGGAGGACCACGAGCCAGGAACCTGTCTTTGGGATGAAGGAGGTCAATGGTATCCTGGGCTGCATTATGAAGAGTGTTGCCAGCAGGCTCTGAGGGATGGGATCCTGCCCCTCTACTCAGCCCTGGTGAGGCCCCACTTAGAGTATTGTGGGCAGTTCCGGACTCCCCAGTATAAGTAGTGGAGCAAGGCTGCTGAGAAGACTAAAGGGCTGGAGCATGTCTTCTGTGAGAGAACTGGTCCTGTTCAATCTGAGGAAGACTTAGGGGGAGATCTTATCAATTTATTTTGTTATATGAAGGCGTGTAAAGAGGGCAGGGTCAGCCTCCATTGAGGATAAGAAGCAATGGACCCAATGGGAAACACAGGAAGTGCCATATGGTTTTGAGGAAAAACTTTTTTCTTAGGAGGGTAACAGAGTACTGGAACAGGTTAACCAGAGAAGTTGTAGAGTCTCCATGGAGATGTCCAGAAATTATCTGGACAGAGTCCTGGGCTCTGAGTGACACTAGATGGTCTCCAAAGATCCCACTCAACCTCAACCCTTGTTTGATTAGCCTTTTTATTAGTGGTTAAAGGCACCTACTAACATATTTTTTGAAATGCTAAAATAACTAATCAGGTTATTAGCAGTTTTTTTACTTCTTTTAGCAGCTGCACAGGGTTTTCTCTGATGCATTTAGTTATTACAGTTCTCTTATCTCCAGATAAGGAGTAGTGAAGCAGCGCTTCCGCTCCAAGGGATTCTTTGGGATAGTAGTAAATTCAAAATAATATGAATGGCGAGTGAGGAAGTAACCTTAAATTATGCAAAGTGGATGCCTCTCTCTCGAGTCCCATTTAATTTTCAGCAGTTCTGTTGTGGTGCTGCACGTAGTTGTTCCAGAATTGCTGTAACTGAGTTCTTAAGCACTGAAATGGTAACATTTGGCCCCGTTCTCTCTATACTGGCTGTTAACAGCCATTTAGCTTTGAAATGGTTCTGTAAGAAAATGCTGCAAAATTATCACATTTTCCTTTGCCAGTCCATGGAAGCTGATCAACTTTACTAGCAGATTTATAATTCTGGCTTTATGACTATCTGTTACTAAAACGCTAAGGAAGCATGAGGTAGTTTCTCTGTAGTTGTTGGCCAATGCTCTTTAGTGTGACTTAATTTCAAAGAGAAATGACATACAGTACATTTCAACATCTGCTCAGAGTTACTTGAGAGACAGGCAGCTTCTTTTATCATTCTACTTTCTTATTAAGTGATTGAATTAAGCATTGCTTCAATGTTTCCAGTGAGTTTATAGAACATATTAACTGCTTAATGTGAAAAATGTTCAGTAGGTGCTAATTACATGAATAAAATTTGATAAATTTTGTGCATTTTTAATAAATTAAAAATTAAAAAATAGTGGCTACTTTCTTCTTTTGACTTTAATAATTCTAAATAATCTTGTTTACAAAACAAGATTGTTGGCCACTTAAATATATGATCTTATTTAATAATACAGAAAGTAAAGAAAAGCTTTTTTTAAAAAATCTGAGAATTGTGATGTTTGCCCATTCATATTGATGAGTAGATTAGTATGATACAAAAAAAAAGATAGGGATTGAGTCTTTTACAGGAGATTTTTATTATATAGGAATGAAAGTATCTAATAGTCCTCTTTAAGTTGTTACCTACTGAGCTTCAGTCTTTCAGTTCTATTCTTTTACTCAGAGATATATTTTTAGGAAGTTGGCATTTATTTCTCTTCATTCATGTGTTATTCATTGTTGATAGATTTCTATTTTTAATAGTGCAGTTATCAACATCTTAAGTGAAAATATAAATATTCCATGAAAGCAGTCCTTAATTGTTAAATATCATAATGCAGTAGAAGGATGTAAGAAAGAAAAATGTAACACATGTTCAGTAATTTTAAAAATTTGTCAGTCATTTCTCTGACTGCAGTAACTTTGCTTTCATCACTTATTATAGGTTTTTTGAATGATGTTCTATTTTTCACACAAAAAAACGCTGCTTCTTCTACACAACTTTATTTAAAAGATGCACAATTTGAAGTAGCTGGATACAAAAGCAAACTAGGACAAGCTAGAATAAGAATTGGGAAACTTTTAGGTAAAGATTAGAACTCATTCATGGTGGCTTCCATTTCTGAGTTGTTAGTGGTGTTGTCTTCAAGTTAGGATCATATACAGTGTGATCACATACAGTATGATCTGCAACTGCTGTCATCTTCACATATCGTGATGGAGAGTATACACTGAGGGAGACCGATCATAGAATTCATTTACAGGCAAGACGTTTTTATCTTTCTTTGCTTTATTTTGCTTTCCCTTAAGAAAAGGATTTGAAAAGGAACATGAGATAGACTCTTTTATAGAATGTTTAGGGAAAAGAAATAAGCTATTACTTTCATATCTGAACATTTGGAATATGTACCGATCCTATGGTGGAAATGTCTGGAGGTTGACATGTTTTTTTCTTTTTGTTTTTCATGACATGCATTTTCACTTACTGAACAAGTTGCTATGTCTCCTGTTAAAGATAATTCATTCATTGTGCATGTCTTTTCCTTATCAGAAATTGGTTTTATAATGGAATAAGTTAATAGATTTTGATGAATTTATTCAAAACACATAGCTGGGGACTTGAAAAGAAAATTTGCTTAATAGCAGACCATTAGTGCAAAGGGCTCTGAAAGGATGGATATTCATGAACAGCATTTTTGTCAGCACCTTCAGTGATGAGCAAAAGCAGCCTGCAGTGCTGTGTTTACGTCCGCTAAAGCTCTGCGCAGGGCTGTGAAGTCATTCTTTGTGCATACACACTGATTGTGACCAAGTCTTTATGAGCAAAGTTGCTTAATACTTAGGAACCCAGTGCTGATAGAACTTCAGAAGATACACTTTTATATGGAGACAGCACATTTAAAGTTTTACTCAAGTATTGCAGGGAACAAAGAGAAATCACCTTCTATTATATACTGTACAGGAAATATCTAATATTGAGAATATTATATTGAAACTCTGATAGTATTTCTGAAAAGTTAACTGGATAATATAGTTAACGCATAATAGCAATCCTATTTAAATACTGGTTTCCTGTAGTTCAAGGTATTCTGATAAATATAAGAAAAATATGGTAGGAGTTGTTTTTTTAAGTGTGCTCGATTATTAGAGAAAAGGGAAAATTTAGAGATTGCAAGGAAAAATCGCTGTGCTTGGGAATTGGGGCCAGGGAGATTTCTGATCACTGAGAGATGAGGCAATTAAGAAGTTCTGTTAATGCTGATTCTATTGTGTCATAGCTATTTGTTTTGAAAACTTTGTACTTTAGATTTTTCAATTTAATCTCTTATGTTGCAACTGTGAGGGCTGGCAACTTGTTTTTCTTGCTATTAAACAAAGTAGCAATTCTTAGTAGTGTTGTTTATTGCAGAAGAAAGTGCAGAGTATAAGGGATATGTCAGCATCTCACAGATTCTTGCTCTTAAAATCAAGATCCAAAGACTGTCAGTAATTTTAAACTTTTTTTTTTTCTCTCTAAAAGGCAAGCAGTGTAATGGTATTACTTTTAATGTTTCTGGGTTTTGGGATATCTAATGGAATCTGTATTGCCTAAATTCTTTAGCAATTTTGATCATTTCTACTTATTGTGGTCTTTTATTGTTTTCTCACTCTGCTTCTTTTTTTTTTTTTTTCCGTCTTTTTTCCGGCTTTCATTCTGGTAACAATTGGAAGCATTAGTACTGTAGTAAAGCTGTAGGAACTCTATAAATCCTCAGAATAATGCATTGTATCTAAGCTAAAGAATAATATCAAGCATCTTTTGGCTCAGAAACTTTTGAAAAATACTAACTAAAGAGGAATGAAAAATCTCTTATCCCAAAAATAGGTAATAGAAAGGGGTAAACAATAAGCTCATAATGTATGATAATAGTATTATGGAATGTGGAGAGTTATTTCTTGATATATTCATGAGTTATTCAAAATGTAAGACAAAAATCTAAAAATGCATATGTAAAATTGTTTTTAAAATATTTTAAAGAATGAAAATATGAAATCCTGTATGAAATATTTAAGGAAATAGTTTGATTTTAGAATTTGTGACTGTGCTTACCTTTAAAGGCATAAATTTTTTCAGTTTGTTTGTCAAAATAATAAAATTCAGAGTTCAGAATAACTTTATTTTCCTTTGAAGATCTTCTAGTTGATATGTTGGGGGTTCTTGCCAGCTACAGCATCACTGTCAAAGAGTTGAAGCTTTTGTTCAGCATGCTTCGAGGCGAAAACGGAATCTGGGTAAGCTCTGATCAGATAAAGCATTAAGTGTCATTGTGTTAGAGCCTGAAGTTAACATAAATTGTCTCCTGGAGCTTATAAAGTTGAATTTTCTTCATGTTGATTGAATGTTTGCTTATAAATTATCTTTGTTAACTCCTTGAGAACTCATTTGCTGTGTTGTTTGAAAACAGTCTATTATCCAGTATAGCCTAGAGAGCATAAAAATGGTTGTATTGACTTTTCTGCAATGTTCTTATTTTCACAGCCAAGACATGCAGTTAAACTATTATCAGTCCTTAATCAGATGCCACAGAGACATGGGCCTGATACCTTTTTCAACTTCCCAGGCTGTAGTGCTGCAGTAAGTTTTCAACTAAGATACTTCTACTTGAGTAGTATTTTCTCTCTCTCTGAGTATTTTTATACATTGCTGCTTCAGTTGCTTGTTCTTCTAAGTTCCTTGAAAAGGAAACAAGGGGAAGAACTACTTTTACAGCATAAACCCTGCCTTTTATAGCTGAGGTAACTCAGCAGGCTAGTTTGTAGTACTGAGAAGCAGTTGTGAAGATGGATTATCAAATAGATTTTTAAGTGGGGAAATTATCATAAAATGAAAACTGGAAATTACAAGGGAATAACATTAATTTGAATAGTGTGATTGATATTATATTACATAAAGTAGAGGCTTGAGGAAAATATAAATGTGGCTGTGCTTGTCATCACAGTTTACAGTGACAGCTTAGTCATAAATTTTATATTTTTCTTCCCATATGAACTTCATCAGCATCATTCTGTCAAGCCTTGAGCTGGTTAGTCTCAAGGCAGTGATTTAAACTTAAAATAATTTGGCTTTACTATTTGAGATAACTCATGATCAGATTGTGTTCCTATTAAACCTTCCTAAATAAATAATGTCCCTGCCATTCAGTGTCTGTATATTCATGCAAAGCTACAAAAATAATCCAAGTACTATGCACAGATAAATAAAGATAATTATTAATGCAGCAAATGCAAATATTCTGAACTTAGAAATCTTGATTTGAGGTTCAGTAAATGTGTGGAATGGTATGAGCTCATGTTTCTCCTTGGAATCTTTTGGGGAACAGAATCTTCATGTTAGAGCATGAAGCGGGGTGTAAGCACCACTTGGACTGCTTATCTACATGTATTTCCTCAACAGCACTGAGAGATTTCTTCAGACATGAACTATCTTCTCTTATCATCTCTCTCTTTTTCTTTTTTTTTAGTAGAGCTCTTTGTGTGTCAGATTACATTAAGAAAGGAATCTGTCTGAAAATAACTCTCACCTGATTTATTTTTAGCTAGATCACTTGATCTTGTTTGTTATTCTGCTGCTCAAACAGATGTGTCAGCAAAATGCAAAGGCTGGATTGTGTAAGGATTAATTGCTGAGTTTTGAAAGAAGTAGTTTCATTTGCTCCTGCTAAGTTAAAAACACAGTTAACTTCTTCCCAAAGTATATACAGCAGCAAGACAGCTATTGCAGTTTATCACTGTCTGCAATGACACATAACTGCTTTAACATTTCTGGGCTTCAGAGGCAAACGCTGATGAAACATCTCTTTTAAGTTTAATTTTCTATTAGAACATCCAAAAAAAGTCTTAAAAGGTAAGAGTTTTCAATATATATCTTGTGCAAAGTGGTGAGGCATTTTTGCATCAGTTATTGGAAATCATATTTAAAATCCATTTTCAGTGCTGACATCGGTGCACTAGTATAAAGTTTCTTGATTGAAGCGCACAAATAAAACATGTCTCTTTCCCAGCCTCTTGGGCAGCCTGTTCCAGGGCGCTCTCACTCTAACAGGAAAGAAGTTCCATGTGGGGACATGGAGGTGGAACTTCCTGTGTTTGGACGTGTACCCATTACCCCTTGTCCTGTCACTGTCCACCACTGAGAAGAGTTTGGCCCCATCTTCTTCTTTACATTCTCCCCTCAGATACTTGTACATGTTGATCAGATCCCCTCTCAGTCTTTCTCTTCTCCAGGCTAAACAGGCCCAACTTGCTTAGTCTTTCCTCATAAGATAGATGCTTCAGTCCCTTTATCATCTTTGTGGCCCTACTAAGTGAGCCATATGACCCTCTCTGGGAGTTCCCTGTCCTTCGTGTCTTGGGAGCCCAGAACTGCCCCCAATACTCCAGGTGCTGAGCAGAGGGGCAGGATCCCCTCCCTCAACCTGCTGGCAGCGCTCCTCCTGATACAGCCAGGATTCCATTGGCCTTCTTGGCCACAAGGACATATTGCTGCCTCATGGTTAACTTGTCAACCAGGACTCCCAAATCCCTTTCTAGCAGGTCAGCCCCTAATCTGTACTGGTGCCTGGGGTTATTCCTCCCAGGTGCACTTGTCCTTGTTGAACCTCATGAGGTTCCTCTCTGCCCAACTCTCTAGCCTGTCCAGGTCTCTCTGGTGGCACAGCCATCTGGAGGGTTGACCGCTCCGCCCAGTTTGGTGTTATGCGCAAACTTGCTGCGGGTGCACTCTGTGCCCTCAACCAAGTCATTGATGAACAGGTTGAAGAGCACTGGGCCTAGTACTGACCCTTGCAGGACACCACTGGCCACAGACTTGACCCCATATATCACCACCCTCTGGGCTCTGCCATGCAGCCAGTTCTCAACCCACTTCACCATCCATTCATCTAACCCACACTTCTGGAGCTTCCTCAAAAGGGCGTATGGGAGACAGTGTCAAAAGCCCTGCTGAAGACAAGGTAGACATCATCCATGCCTCTCCTATTGTCCATTTAGCCAGTCACCTCGTCGAAGAAGGCTATCGGGTTTGTCAAATACGACTTCCCCTTGCTGACAACTCCTGATCACCTTCTTTTCCTTGACATACCTAGAGATGGTCTCTAGGATGAGCTACTCCATCACCTTTCCAGGGACAGAGGTGAGGCTGACCGACCTGTAGTTTCCCCGCTCCTCCCTCTTGCCCTTTTTGATGACTAGAGTGATGCTGGTTTCTTCCAGTCCTCTGACACCTCCCCTGCTCTCCACGACCTCTCAAAGATGATGGAGGGTGGCTGAGCAATGACCCCCACCAGTTCTGTTAACACTCTTGCGTGCTTCCCATCCGGGCCCATAGATTTATGGGTGTCCAGTTTGCCTAAATAATCCCTCACCCAATCCTCCTCAACCAGCGAAAAATCTTCCTCTCTCCTGATTCTCTGTCGCGTCTGTGGGCCCTGCAGTAGCCTCTCTAAGTAGCCTTAGGAGTGAAGACAGAAGCAAAGAAGGCATTTACTAACTCTGCCTTCTGTACATCTTTTGCTGCCCAAAGCATCCACCCTGTTCAGCAGCGAGCCCACGTTTTCCCTAGTCATCATCTTGCTGCTGATGTACTTGTAGAAGCCCTTCCTGTTGTCCTGACATCTCCTGCTAAATTTAATTCCTTAACGGGCCTGGGTCTTCCTCACCCGCATCCCTGCAGTCTCTGGCAGTGTTCCTGTATTCTTCCCAAAGAGTCTGTCTGCTTTTCCACGTTATGCTTTCTTCTTACGTTTTCCCAGGTTTTCCCAGCAGCTCCTTGCTCATCCACACAGCTTTCTTGCTTCTCTTGCTTGACTTCTTTCTTGTAGGGATGCAACAGTCCCGAGCTTGGAGGAAGTGGTGTGGAATATTAGCCAGCTCTCCTGGCCCTCCCCTTCCTTCTAGGGCCCTAGCCTAGGGGGCTGCTCCAAGCAGGTCCCTGAAGAGGTCACAGTTGCTCTCTTGAAGTCTAGAGGTCTGTTTTTATTGAACTTTCCATTATAATTATTTTGATTTGAACATTTGAATACATTGATAGAGATGAGTGGTTGTTGACACCTGAAATTATATTTTTAGTATGAATTGATCCACTGATTACTTTTTCTATTTTTTTTTCAGGCAATCGCATTGCCTCCTATTGCTAAGTGGCCTTATCAAAATGGGTTTACTCTTAACACCTGGTTTCGTATGGATCCATTAAATAATATCAATGTAGATAAAGATAAGCCCTATCTCTATTGGTAAGTAACTCATAACTTTACTTGTGTGATTTCTTTTGGCTTCTTAATAATAGTTAAACTTTTTTTTTTCTGTTTTTTTTTTTTTGACATGCTTTTTCCCCAATATCTGTGGAATTTAACAGTTGCTTAGTGTATATAAACTGTTTTTTTAAACTAATTTTTAAAGGAATGTTAAGAGCTAAAACTTGAGAATGAAACTTGGTGTTATATATTCTGTTTGATATTTGACATTCTGGGCTGATATCAGTGCTATGATAGAAATTGCAGTACTCAAGCTACACTGATAGCAAATTTGAAATTAATTTGAAATTTGAAATTCTAATTGAAAGTAGATCTGGAAATATAAAATGCCTTTCCCCCTGCTCAAAGAAAGCTCTAATTCCTAATAAGTTGCGAACAATGGACGTTAAAAGCAAGAAATATGTTTTTAGTTGTTCTAACAAGAAAAAGTAGTACAATAAAGTTGTGATATTTTAGAAATTATGATATAACAGTTCTTGATTGCTCATGAAAATAACAGTATTTTTCACTTCAAAAATTAATCATATGTCTACATAAATACAATTGTCTGTAGACAGAACTGTTTCTGCTTCTCCAATCTATATTTATTTGCTATTTAATATGCCTACCTTTTCTCATACTCTTAAAAGCTGCATATAGGAAGTTGTGCAGACAGATAAGGATGGGAATCTACCAAGATTTATCAGTTCAGGGAAAATGAGGAGAACAGCTGCTGGGAGGAACAGTGAAAAATAGTGTTTTCCACTTTGTAGTCTGCAGTAATCTGCTGAGGAGGAAACCAAAGGATGATGTGGTGTTTTTCTTTTAGTGTGAATACATTTTTTTCATTCAGTGGAAAAAACGTAATCATTTGCATTTTAACAAAGCAAAGATCTGATTAAAAATAATAACTCACACTTATTCTGAAGTAAAAATGGATAGTTTTTCCCTAAATTGCTTTCTGAAATGATGCGATTTCATGCATCCCTTTTCTCCTAAGTGTTTCTAGTTATTTTACTGTGGTGATTTTTCCTAAGCCATCAGCCACAGCTGAGGGTTATTAGTATGATCTTTATATTATTTATTTTCTCAGGCCGACAAGGACAAACATAAACATAATTACAGGGGTGAGAAGCCATACAGAATTTTGGGATGATATTTTGTTTCTCAGTCAAAATCTGCATTTGGGAATTGACACATTGAGGTCACATATTTGGTTAGAGAATTTCTTGTTGTTTCAGAATGCAAAAAGGTTACTCCAGAGATGCACCTCCTGTGAAGTGTGTCGCTTTTCTTAGGGATATCAGTGTACAAAAGCATTTAACCTGAATGGTAAATGTGATACCTTTCCATGCCAATACAGGACACAGGGAACATTGGCATTAGGTTTGAATAATATCAGATGCTTGATATTTATGTTTTTCTGTGATATAGCACTGATACTTATGATAATTTTTATTCAATTTAGTGTTTTTTGAGTACGACATTTAGTGTATTTCTTACACTGAAGTAATTTTAAAACATCTGTGTGTTAAGCTTTCATGAATATTTCAGCCTACTTCATATCAGAGGAAACTTATTCCTAGTTTGATTTGTTCAAATATATGAATTTAGATGTTCAAAAGCCATCTGGACTTGGTCCTAAGTAGCCTGCTCCAAATGACCCTGCTTGAGTGTAGAGGAACTTGTGCAGGACTGGTTACGTGAGAAGGGACACAGCACCATGGAGTTAGCACAGAGGGTTTAGTACAAGGACACGTAGTCCTTGAGATAAGAAAAGGAATAGAAAGAATAAACAGAACCGGCTAGGAACCGCAAGTATGGGGGAGAAGCCTGACCACAAAGTCCCGCTCAGCAAGAAATAGTGCACCTATCAGGAGCTCAGCTTTTGTAATATGTATGAGGCTCATTAACGAATGTATAAAATATGGTACGTTGTAACAAATAAATGAGTCTGCTTGATGACCTAATGGTGTCAGCGTCTCCCTGTTTCCCACACTTGAGCAGAAGGGTTGGACTAGATAATCTGCAGAGGTACCTGCCCACCTTAATCGTTCTGTGAAAAACAGCATATATTCACCTTGCTGCAAAGAAGTGTTACATAAAATAACTGTAAGCTGTTCTCAAACATTTGTCCATTAAAGAGATCTTAATTTCTATCTAGAATATATTTTTAAATGTCTCAATGAATAAAGCCCACAAAGGTGTTCTCTGAATTACCAAAGAATATCTGAATTTCATCCTTCAAAACACAGTTCTAACTTAAAAAAACTACTCTAAAAAGTAGTTTTTAATAATGTACATCTTACCAGCAACAACTGTGACACTTCTATATTTGCTTAAAAATTTCCTCTGGATGTATGGATTACCTGCAGTAAGTAATTTACTAGAATATTGTTAGATTTATTTATAATAAAGCATCTAGCTGTGCAAGAAAATATTTTTTCTACTAGCTTATCTTTCTCTCTGTTTGAAAGTTGTTTTTTGGTTTAATGAAAATATTCAAGAGCCTGTCAAAATAATGTCATCTGTATTTTGTTGTTTGAGTTTGGAGTCCAAGGGTGTAAACAAGCCTAACTCTGATACATAAGGAGCTTCTGCTTCCTCACTGTAGCACTTAAAAGTTAACCTCTGAAGAAACACATGCATTTTGCTACATCTGCACGTTTTTTTCAATGATTTTGGAGCAGACCCGTGCTAAGTGAATGAGTTTCTAAATAGAGCTCCCGTTTGAAATTGCCTCTAATTACCTGTACTTGTCAGAACTCCATTGCAGAGAACCATCATGAAGACTCAGAATGGCTTTATATATTTTAGAAATAGAGCATAATTTGATTCAGTCTTCCTATCTAACTTAATTCGTTATTCAAGTACATAGCCCGGAACAATTTAATCTGTTGTTGTTACTCAGACCTCTTCTGCTCTGCCTGTTGTCAGGTTTGCAGGAATAGAAGAATGTCCTTTAATACTGAAAAAAAAAAGAGAAAAGAAAAAGAAAAAAGGAAAGCAGGGAAAACTTGTTTACTTGAATTTTTCATATTGGAAGATTTTCTTATAATGTACTTAACTTTTTCTCTCTCCGGCTCCCTTCTCTTCTTTCCCTTTCCCTTCTGCCCTCTTACACTCACTCATTCATTCTTAAAAATCTTTGTAATTATAATTTAGTATCTTGCTTTCTCATGATACCTCTTGTTATGGTGTATATATATATATAAAAAGAGATGATTTCTCAGGTGTGGGAAAGAAAACTTCTGTGACTTTCAAGTTCAAATTTGACAAGTGCTGCATAAGAGCCACAGAAGAAAATGAGTTCATGTAAGTGTATTATATAAGAGGAAACCTGAATATGCCAACTTCAGGAGGAAATTAAAAGGAATACAAAACTTGCCATTTTTAAATAGTGGTATAAGATAAGCAGTAAGAAATGACTAAAAAAAAAACAGGAAAAATATTTGAACTAGATCATCCATCTAAACCTCTTTAGGCTTTTAGATTTTGTCACGTGATGGGTAGTGTCACAGGGACCGTCACCAAGGTTCTGCTCTCCTGAAATCCAGGGTTGTGGTTCTGCCTTTGGCCTTGCTTCCTGCATTAACGATACTGAACTGCACAATCTCATGGTCACTGCAGTCATGGCTTCCCCAGCCTTCACGTGCCCGACCTGTTGCTCTTTTTTGCAAGTATGAGGTCCAGCAGAGCACTTCCTTTGTGAGCTCCTCGATGACCTGTGCCAGGAAGCTGTCATCAGTGCTTTCCTGGATTTCTTGTGCTTTGCTCTGTTGTCCCTTCTGCAGATATCAGGGTAGTTAAAGTCTTCCATGAAGATGAGGGCCTGTAAATGTAAAGTATCTTCCAGTTTGTTGGAGAAGGCCTTATCTACTGCTTTTTTTGCTGATCACTTAGTCTATAGTAGACACCAACTACAGTGTTGCCCACGTTGGTCTGCCAGTGGTCATACCAGCAGCTCTCAGACGGCACATATCTTTCCTAAGGCAAAGATCCATATGTTCCTGCTGTTTTCTCACATAAAGAGCAAATTCTCTTGGGTATCATTCATACTGAAGACTCTGGTCATTCATACAGAGGCTGCCTGTGTGCCTTGCAGCCCTCTTCCTGATGGATCAGTGGGACTAGGGTCCTGCATGTGTATACAGAGCTCTGCTTACTCTTGCATGTTCCCCATGCTGCATGCAGGAATATATAGGCCCTTCAGTTAGATGTGTAGTTGTGTTGATTTCACAGAAAAAGAGAGTTTCTCCTGCAGTGCTGTCCCCTTAGCATGTCCTTATTTGTCTGCAAATGCTTGAGCTTCCCTTGTTCCAGTCCTTGATCACAATTTTCATCACTTTCAGTGGCATTGCCTTGTTAGGATATCCACAACACTAGCTAGTCAGCAATCAGTTGGCTCTTCATTTTAAGAATGTCTTCAGAGTTAAAACTTGCTGTGGTGTGAAAGCTTTTTCCTCTTGTTTTTTCACAACTCCAAAAAATTCTGCAATAAAACCCACAGAATGTATAATGTATGGAAATGGCTTAGAGTTCAACATAGCAGGAATTTAGGGCATAATTTCTTGAGGTGCCAACTTACGAGCTTGCTGACCTTGTTTCCATCCATTTGCCTGCGGCTTTTCTCTCGTATTTAACCACGCCTCTAGTTATAGTAGTGAAAAATGTTGTGGGGGCTGCATTTTAAAGAAGACTTTGGCATGATTCAGACATTAGATTTTCAGAAAGAAGTGCCCAGGGCAGAAATGTCCAAATACTGCAGATACAGTAGCAAATAGTGGTGGCAGGGTGTTGTCATGTCAGGTTGATGGTCATGTGGAACCTTATGCTTAGAAATGGAGAAGGAAAGTGAGGGAGGTGAAGGTGTGCTTGTCTGTGGTTTTGTAATCAGCTAGAAACTAAGCGCTATTTCCTGAACATTAATTAATTCCTTGTTAAAAAAATAAATCATTATAATTTTGTCTGAGGATGGTGGTGGGCAGCTGCTATGTGACAGCCTGTTAATAGTTGTATATTAGAACAGTATTGTAGGTTTCTTACCACTTGTTAAATGAGTGTTAACAATGTTGGAGGAAAGCTAAGAGTCTCTTTGATGGCATTTTTGGGGTGGTAAGTAATAATAATGAAAAGACTTTGTTACAGAGCAGTCAGGTTCAAAAGACAGAAAAACAGTTCGTTAGCACAGAATTTTATATAGCCAAACAAGTATCTAGGAAAAATAAATATGAAAAGATACTAAGAGTCATTGTAGGTAACCAACTGACCTTAAATTGCCCCTCTGTTGCTATAACAAATGAAGCTAATGTGAACTTCTTCAAGGATCCTTTGAACTGGTAGAGAAGAGAGTAAAAACAGTCAAATCTGGATAGAAGTCCTGCTGAAACTGGGTCTACAACTAAGAATTGCTACCTCTTTTAAGAGAATGCAGAAAAACTACATTGAATGCAGGGAACGCTGCAGAGCGAACAGTGCTCTGGAAACCACATTTTATAATGAAACTTTCAAAGAACAAAAAATATAGTGAACTTAAGGATTCTTTCTGTTTTCTGCTTTCAGAATTTATGCAGAATCTGATGTTGATGGATTTTCTGAAATATAGTGGATGGACCACTGTAGGGGGCAGTAGGATTAATTAAAGTTTTGGACAGGCAGTACAGTGATCACAGAAATTATCACAATTATGCTAAGGCATAATGTAATGATAATCACAGTATAATAGGTGATTAAAAATGCTCTGTCATAAATGAGGTGCATATTCTGCATCATATAATCAGTACAATTTCAGGGCTAGCTCAGTTCATTCAATTGAGAAGTCTCTGCCCTCTAGACTTGTTTCTGCTGAAGTTGGTGACACCTGCCAAGGTGACACCACTTCCACATCCTGGAGTTAGGGAGATTCCAATCCAGATATTAATACTGTTTTTAAATAGATGTTTTATTTCAGATAATGTAATGGGCTCTACACAGGAATTGCAGGGCAAAACTTAGACTTGTTCTTGAAATATTGAAATGAGGAATTGGCTAAAACTAAACTGACAATAAAACAGTTGCAGGAGCTGTAATAAAATGATACAGCAGCTGTTGTGACAAGTAGTTAAAGACTCTGAAATCTGCATGGTGTTGACAGTACCGCTTCCGTTGTCTGTTGTAGAGAGATTTCATCGTTGTATGCAGCGAGTCCTGCATGTGTAGGCAACCGGTAAGAGATGGGCAGTGTCTTAGAGAAGAGCCCTGGCTGACTTCACACTGGCAAGAAATATCAACTGAAGATTAACATAATCTGTGAATTATAGTGTTGAGGTGAACAGAGGGCATAGTTCTCTTCTCAGTTTCTCAACTGATCTTACATTAGAATATTAATTAATACAGAGTTAAAATCTTGTTGGTTATTGGCTAGGCTTCGTGTTCAGAAAATTATTCTCTTCCATGAAGAAGATGAAAAGAGCTATTCTGCTCAGAAATGAACTACAGTCTCTGTATTCTGGTTCTTTATTGTCCTCAAATACAAAACTCCAAGGATTTATAATGGAAGGATAATTCAGTGTTTAAAATTTCAGGAACAGTACAGTTTGAACATAATGGTGGCAAAATCACTTCAGTTACTGAGAAAACTAAGAACAGGAAAGCTTTTATAATTTATAGGCAATTCTTCAAGAACCCAATTACTTACTTTTAAGGTGCCTTTTTTTTCCCCAGAAGGCAGCGGTTTATCAGCTATCTTGTTGACAGTGAGAAACAGGCAAAGTCTTGTTCTCTTTCATTAGGGTACATAGATATTTAACTAAATGTTTTTGAAGATTATATTATGTCTATAGTTAAACCTTTTTTTCTGCATATTAATATCTAGATTGTATTGTAGTGTATAGTAATAGTTATAGATTAAAGAGGCCGAATTTCAGCAGGAGTTGAGTAAGTTGAAATCTGAAAATACTTGCATGTGCCTCTAATCACAGTAAATATATGTGTTCAAAATTAGTCATGTCTGTCTTTTATACTTGAACAAATTAATTGCAGAATTTATAGATGCAGTTCACCATCATTATCCTACAAAAAACTTCAGTTCTGAGAAAGAAATAATTGTCTGGCATAGTGATTCCCTGCACAAAACTTGTGCATCAAAACAGCCGCTTTATTCTCCCAGTTCCTTAAAACTACAAGGCATTTTCCAAAATACAACCATGGCACTTGGATCTGTGATGGATTTTTCTTTACAATTTTAACCAGGTTAGGAAACTACAAGCAAACCCTGACAGATAGGAGATTTGCCCTCTTGGAATTCTGAGAATTGAAGAAAAACCCTCATATTTCTAGAATGTAGCCTGGAGTTAATGATGGTTAGCAGCCTTGAAAAGGGCACCCAAAGAGAAATGATGGAGAAAGGGTGAAAAATCACTATGATCTATATGGGAAGTTTTGTTCACTGTCCAATACTATTTTCCCCTTTTTAATGGCAATTTAAAATAGTATTTGAACCTCATTTTATTAATCAATTTTTTACAGTTTTTACAGTTTCATTAATAACTCTTTTCTTTCAGTTTCCGCACTAGCAAAGGTGTTGGGTATTCTGCTCATTTTGTTGGCAACTGCTTAATAGTTACATCACTGAAGTCAAAAGGCAAAGGTTTCCAGCACTGTGTGAAGTATGACTTTCAGCCTCGCAAGGTAAGCAAAGCAATATTTGCAATAAAGCATGACATTGAAAATGTGACCAAGTGGTCCTGGAAGGAAGAAGTAAAATTCCTTTCATGATGTAAATGACTAATAATCTATAATTTTTTATTTATAGGTAGTTTATCTAACTGTCATGCATATGTCAAGTAAAAGTCAGGTCAAGATAAATACAAAAACTATGAAGTAACACTTCTATAAAGTCACCTTAAAAATACCCATTTAACTTTAGATGCTGAAGAATTGAAATATTTTTAAAATGGTTACATTTTATTTTTGAAAGTTCTGATCATTATAAAAGTCATTCTGTTCTTTAACATTCTGTGCTTGGTGAGTTTGGGGCCGGTGCCTGGGATGATTCCTTTGGCGGTGACTGAAGCTCTTTAGCTGGTGTTGATGTTCATTCCTGCTACGTGCCGACCGCTCCTAGCAGAGCAGTGGTTCTTGTGGTTTCCTGCTCCCAGTGAGGTGGCTTAAGTGCTGGCTTTTGCTTGGAGCATTACATATTTGTCATTGATAGTAGTCCAGTATGTATTTTTCTGTGAAACTCGTTTACCTTTTAGTGACTTGAAATTTTGTGTTGAATTTCAGTGCTTTTGTTTGGAGAAAGCAGTCTTTTAGGGAAGAAATACCATTTTTCATTCATCAGTATTGCACTCTTCTATTTTACTTGATTTAGAATTCTGATTCAACATCAGTGATTTTAATTCTACTTGTTTTATTTTTTAAATAAGTAATTCATTCTTTCTGGTGTATTTCTAAGAAATGTATGTAGCTTTATAATCCCATATCTGCTGAATGTTTTGACGTCAGTAGATTCTATTTTGTAAATTTGATTTAATTTTAAAACCAGAAGAGAGTTTTGATGACAGTTCAGTTCTCTTTTGAAGTGCCGTATTTGATGTACTGATAAACACTCAACCCGGGAACAAATTAAGTTGTTAGCTTTAGATTATGCTGTTAATAACTCTAACTCAGAATTCTGTGCTGAGAGTTAGCTGATCATTTTTTTTGTTGTTGATTCTGAAGCAGTCTTTCATATTCCAGTAAGATATACTTTTGATCATTTGTACTATGAATGACTCTAGTTTGCATTTAATTCTGAGATTTCTTTATGCTATCACTAGAAAATTTTAATTCTTGTTACTCAATTTAAAATAGTTAGTTCTAGAATCCTAGAAAATATGTATCTCATTCTATGTGTGACATTTTCAATTTATAGTCTACTGATTTGCTGAAATTATATCCAATTACATCTTTCATGCTAGTTTCATATTTCTCAGAAATTGTGCTTCATATTCTCTGGGTCATTGCTCAGATTTTAGAAAGGATTTGTAATAATTCCTTTAGAATATATAATGCACGGTAGTTGTAAGGTAGTTCTAAAGGTAGTTCCTGTGATTTTTTTTTTTTTTTCCCATTAGTAATTTGTGTGTGCATGTATGTGTGAACATACAGGAAGTATAATGATGGACGGAAAACCTGTCAGAGTTGTGGTCTCTTAGCAGAAGTCAAACGTATCCTTTTTAAAGGATACTTTGCTTTTCTTCCTGATGGTTAGGATTAGCTTGATGCCACTGTTCACACATTGAATATGTAGGTGTGTATGCAAGGAAGGATGTAGCCATTACAGAGCATCTCACTATCCATCTACAGCTCAGTTTTACGAGTGTGTTTTGCTCATTAAACAGATGTACTGTTTTTCTGGCCATTCACTTACCGATGTAGACAGTTCAGCAATAGGTTTTGCCAGAAACACTGTCCTCATTAATCATCTGAGTAACGATGATTTTAGTTTTTGTTGAGTCACAACAAATGAATGTATTCAATCCACCTAGTCAGGCAGCTTTATGGAGGCAGGTCAGAAAAACATTTGGTTTGTATAAAGATCTTCCAACTTTGAACTCTGTCATTTGTCACCACTGGCAGAGCAGTATGTATTCCTAATATATGTTTAAGCTACATATTAAGAGGTGACCTTAGGTTTTAATGACTGTAATTTAACAGCATCATAAAACAGAGACAGCAAGCGGCACATATAGTTAACAGTAAAGAGACAAAGACATCTTACCACTGGAGAAGTGATACCCTGTATTACAAAAAGACTTCATCTAATCAGATAGGTAATTTTATTGTGACAATAAATAACAGAATTTCCATGCAATGAAATTCATTATCTACATAGGAAGAGAAAACTATTTGAATGCAACTCAAGCACGCAGTGAGGATAGTTACAGTGTTTGCTGTGTTCTGGGGAAAATTAGCTGAAAAATTAGGAAGCACAGCAATAAAGAATGGCTTGCCTTACTTTGGTGTAATTCGTGTGGCATGAAAGTTCAAGCTCTTAGAAACATTTGTGGTCTTTGTTTTCTGCTGAAAGCTGTTTGAGACCTCGAAATGGTTAACTCTTGCTTGACTTTTGACTTGAACAAGCTTGGATTTGAAGGATTTTTTTTTTAATAGAATTGGGAAAAAAAAAAAAAAAAGGAGTGGGGTAACTTCTTAAAAATTAAAAAAATCTAAAAGGTGAAAATGTTGGATAATGGTATTGATATTGATTAAAGGCAAAATGAAAAAAAAAAGAGTAAATAGAGCACTTGGGCCAAAAAAAAGGTGTATCTAAGCATAGGTAAAATAGAGACTATTCTAAGTAAAAAGAAGTCCTTCAAAAGTAGAAGTTGTATCAAAATGAAGAAAACCTTGAAAAATGGAAAAAATGAAAATTATAGCAAATTATGTTTAAAACCATAAGAGATTTTTTTTTCACTCCCTAGGGGCAATTAGATGACTAAGACTTAAAAGGAGCCCTTTAAGAATATAGCATCATAACAAAAAAGTTAAATGAGTTACTTGCATCATTGTTTACTACAAGAAGAGACTAAATGTGAATGAGTCAGAGGAAATATCTCAAATTGAAACGTCAGTAGAAGAGATATAGTTGTCAATAAAGGGATAGTAGTTATCAAGACCATACAGTACTCAACCTGAAATTCTAAAAAAATGGGAATATGAAGTTAGCCAAACTCTTAGTTGTAATATATAAACTATTTTATTAAAGAAATGACAAATGGAAAATGGTACAAATGTAGGAAGAAAAAAGCCTTCATTGGTATTTAGAGGATTATGTAATGTTGTATCTGATTTCTGAAATATGAAAAGGGGTGGCAACTATTAAAGAAATTGGAAGAAGGGATTAGCAAACCCGTAGATAAGTACAACTTAGCAAGGACAAAGTAATATACTATTATACGTGGCAGTTCTGTCTCCCAGTTGTATTGAATTATTTGAAGGATTCTTACTGTGCTTGAGACCTGTGGTTGGGAACAAGCATTTTATTCCTCCAAAAGCTTTTAAAGAAATTAAACCATCGTGGAATTAGAGAATTGATATTGGTTAAAAGAGAGGAATAAAATGTGAGTAAAATGAGTGGTACCTTTATTTTTCTATTACTGAGTAGGCAATACAGACTTTAAAACAGGGGAGTGTCATTCTGTACTGTGGGAACTAACTTTGAGATAATGAAGTATTGATCATTTTAACTAGATATATCTTAGTCATGCTTATGACACAAGGCCTGCACAATTTTAACATTTTGATCCAATAAAAATAAGTAGCAGTTTATAATGCAAATTTTATGATTTCAAGTATAAAAGGACAAAGAATAAAATACTTGCCCATAAAGTGAAGGTTGGTGCTTTGGCAGAGCTTGGCGCGCAGGCCGGAGCAGCAGAGGCGGATGGTGCTTGGGAGCAGCAGCTGTGCTGGAGAGCCCGTCCTGTGCCTGAAAGGCAGGAGACTTGGGCTACTGATACGCTCAGTACCGAGGTGAACCCAAAGGTGTGTGCACAGTGCGTGGTGGTTGGCAGGAGATGAGGTAGTCTCTCCGTAGATCCTGTCATTTTCCTACAGCTGGACATGGGCTGCAGTACTATTCGCAAGAGTATTTCTTACTCCTCTTAGTTTCCTATAGGGTGTGCAGACAGGGCTGCAACAAAGGATTAATGAACAATTCATTTCCAAATGAAGGAGGTGTTTATTAAGCTGATGCTGGACGCTGGGACAGGCTTGCTGAGCTCGTGTGTTACCAGAAGTGCCCTTAAAGCGCTGTGAAAGAAAACTCAGAGACAGAAGATAAATGGATAAAACTTGTGGTTGTGAGCGTGTTCCTGCTATATATTTCAGTATCAGGACTGTGAATATTTAAGTGCATAGTTATACAAAGTGCAGCATTTCGTACTGCTATTGCAATGAATACTAGCTGGTGGGATTAAAGTATTTGAAATTGGAGCCAAAGCTGTAGCAGTATGTCCTTTACCTAAGTCTGTTTACGTGGATGCGCAAGAAGTGAGATAGTTACAACTGTAACTTTTTAGGAGGGAAAGTAAAAATACATTTAAAGAAAATAGTAAATAAATATGAAAGCAATCCTTAGAAATGGATACGAGTTAACTGAGTGTGACTCAGTTTTAACTTGATGAGAGGCAGAAGAGATCGAACAAGATAAGCTTAATTTTAGTTTTGAGTACTTATTTCCATTTTTATCAAAATAAAAAAATGCATTATTTTACTCATTTTTAATGTGAAAATTTGGTCTTTGAATTATGAAACAATGAACAATGAAAGTGAGAACTTAGAGGAAATGATGGATTTATAAAGAGAGTTTTTAATATATAGCATACATTTATATAGCCTTTTCTTTCAAGTGATGACAGCTATCAATATCAGCATGCTCGCCCACTCTGTAGCACTTAATCAGTTTCACGGCTGCCTTTGCAGCTTGAAATCAATGCAAGGAGGGGACTGTTGAAGTCTGCCTGCAAATAGGATTGTTCAAGTTCTGTTCGGTTTTAGCATCACATTTTTCAAGTGGCAAGGAAGAGCAAGGCTTTCAGTATGTAACTGATAGTTGAAATTGATAGTTGAAAAGTTGAAACATTTCTTTTTCTTCAAAAGTTTAATTGCCACTTTTATTGTAAAGGATTCATTTGTGGTTTAAACTTCGTATTCAAGGATCAGTCTGTTTACTGCTTACACTGAAATATATCGAACTGGAAGAGACAGAAAAATTAATAAAATACCCAGGTGTCATATTTTCAAAATCTATATATACATACATATGTATGTATACATATGTATATGTACATATAAATATTAATATAAAAAGGTTTTTTTGCATATACATCCGTGTTTCATTTTTAAAAAGGTCAGAACTGTAAGAAGTTTAATTATCTAAGGTTATCTGAATAGGCAATTGGCATTTGTAAAACCCACTCATATATTTTGATTGCATTCTTAATGATCAAAATTAGTGGTTAGGTCTGCATATTCAAATGCTGCTTAGCAGACTGTACCACTTACCATGCAAGGGTAAATATGGAGAAGCTGCCTACAGCATTTTCAGGTATATCTGTAATAACTGCATACTGAGGAAAACAGGTCAACAGGTGCAGGATATGAAATCTTATTAAATCAAAAGGATAGAAGGAGAAGGGAAACTTTGTACAATGCAGTCAGATGCTTCTTATGTACATCCAAATTATATGCTGTGTGTAGTTTAAAAAAAATGGGAGTTGTAATAACCAATTCACTGCATTGTGACCATAGTGCAAATACTACAGAGGATAATATTAGTGGCGTAGGAGAAAGCAATCTCATCACTTCAACAGTGGCTTCTTCAGTTTCCTGATAATTGCTCTATATTCTACAATATGTAATTGTAAAAACAGCCAAGATAAAGAAAATTTAAATAATTGAAGAATTAGTGATTTATGGAGACATTTCACAATTTAAAATGCGTGATTTTCTGTTTTCTGTGTTATCTCTATTTTCAGTTTCTTTGTTTATTTTTGAAACCCAAAATTTAATGCAATATCTTACCATGGTAGAACAGGAGAGGTTACAAAATGAAAACATCTCCTGTTAAACTTTTTTTTTTCCTTCCCCTTAGTAATAAAAACTATCTGGATTTTTCAAATCTGTTCTCAGGAGTTATAAATCCTCCTGAAATTTAGCCATCTTGACTAGTTGTAGGGGGATATGGAACAGAGGTCCAGAGAGGTGCTTACATCTGGGATGTTGAAATGGTTTATATGAGGTGGTATCAAAATCACATAAGATCACCGAAATTAAAGCTGTTGGAGTTTAAACTAGTTGGCTTGTTGCATAAAGTGGTTAATTGTGAGGAGCTGTATTGACTCAAAGTATCTCAAATGCTGCTTTCTAGAGTGGTGAGTTCATTGGTAGTAAAGATCATACAGATAAGAGGAGCGAACTGCTTCACTAGCTCAAGTTGAAAACTGCTTTTGCTTTTGAAGGTGTTTGGTAGCTGGGTTCAATCCTGTGAGGATGTGCACCTTACTGATATGAAGATGTGTGACTAAGCATACCTAGAGGTAACTGAGTTATGATCAAAAAGATAATTAAAATAGTATCCCTAGGGACGCAGAAAGTCTCTTTTGAAAAAGGAGATTTGGCTAAACATAAAATCAAAGACAACAATTAAAGAACGTGCCAAAAAGGAAAAGACAAGTAACTGGTAAATTACTCCTCCAAGTCATTAGTAAGATAGTTAATAGGATAACTGCACATTTAATCCTGGTAAATCCAGTGATCCGGATCAAATCTGCAAGTGATCTGATTTTTTTTTACAGAATCATAGAATGGATGAGGTTGGAAGGGACTTGGTGGAAATAATTGAGTCCAGCTCCCTGCTCAAGGCAGAGCAGCTGGAGCAGGTTGCCCAGGACTGTGTCTGGTCAGGTTTGAGTGTCTCCAAGGATGGAGGCTCCACAGTCCCTCTGGCAACCTCTTCCAGGGTTTGATCCAACCTCACAGTTTAAAACAAAGAAACAAAAAGAAAACATTAAAACATTCAACCAAAACACCCATTTTCTTCTTGTTTTAAGTGGAATTTCCTGTATTTCAATCTGTGTCCTTGTCTGTGGGCACTGCTGAGAAGTCTGTGTCAGTCCTCTTCACACTCTCCCTCAGCAGGTTTTTATACACATTGACAAGACCCCTCCCTAAGCCTTCTCGTGTGCAGCCCCAGCCCTCCCAGCCTTTTCTCACGCGGCGGATGTGCCAATCCCCTGGTCACCCCCATGGCTGCCAGCTGGGCTGTCTCCCGTGTGGCTGCTGCCTTCTGCTTTGTGTCCGTCTTGAAACAACACGGACACCCACTCCAGCTACCTGTGAGCTGCACTGCTGATCACAGAGCTTGAAGCTCCATTCCCAGGCTGTCATCTTGGATTAAAGTTTGTATTTTAATGGAAATCTAAGGTTTTTTTTTTTTTTTTCTTGTTCATCAGAGAAATAATGATTTGTTTCAAAGATGCCATAGTAGGCGTTTCACTGTCATGGTTTCCTGATTGGATTATGTACTACTTTTTAAATGGTACAACAGTTGTCCAAAATCGGTGGAGTGATAAAGAATACAGAAAGAAAATCATATAAAGTAATCTGCACTGTCTCCTCCTAAGCTAGGCTGTAAGATTTGTTGTTGTGAATTTTTCTTTATTTAATAATTTCCAGCCAGAAAGCTGTGATAGGCAGATAGAAAAACCGTTGACGTAAGTGAGCACAGACCTCAGCTTTGTGTTTCATGTTACGGTATACATTATGCAGTTTCTGAATTATGCTTTCAGGAATGGAAGTGTTTCATATTTTGTAACTGTGTGCATGCATCTTGGGCTCTAATCCATAAAGGGACTGAGGCAGGTACACTGTTACATTTAGATGCAATTCTGCTGAATGGACTTGAAATTCCACTCTGTGAATTATGATTTTAGAGGGTTGTGAGGAATCATCCATTCATATATCTTTACAAGATTTGTCATTTATTTTAATGCCAATCATTATGTTTTTTATAGCATAAGCACTGCTACTATATACTTACTAATTTTCCATTTCTTTTCAGTGGTACATGATAAGTATTGTACACATCTATAACCGCTGGAGAAACAGTGAAATACGGTGTTATGTGAATGGTCAGCTGGTATCCTATGGTGACATGGCCTGGCATGTGAACACAAATGATGTAAGACTTTGTTTTGTTCCTTTTTTGTAGCTTTTCAACACACACACACACACACACACACACACTCGTTTTAAAAATAAATTGAAAAAGACATAAAAAAAATCTATATTTATTTGCTGTATATCTTTGCATTTTTTTCTGTATTTTATTTTGTCTATCCTTTAATCTGTCTTCATTAAATAGAAGATTATCCATTTTTTTCTTTGGATTGTAATAAGTTTTTATGTATTTTGAATAGCTGCTTTAATTAAATTAGCGGAGTTTTGATTTGTACAGACCTAGAGTTAATAGTTTGAATATGTGATATGGTATATAAGACAATGATAACAATATTTATCATAGTTAGTTTGATTTTAGCTTTTTCCAAAAGAACTTATTATGGTGCTTAGATTTTACTGCATTAGCTAAAAGTCATTCCGAGTAGTTCTTAAGAAAAACTAATTCATTCAGCCAAAAGACTATACATGCTGCCTATATGTTTAAAAAAAGGTACATTTTTATATCACATAAAGTCTGAGCTTGGTTTATGAGGAGGTGTTTTAAATTGAGTTAAAAATTTCCATGGTGTTCCGTTACTAGTTACTTGTCAGGGAAATCTGCCATCTTTAATGACAAATGCTTATCATGTGAGATCAAGGTAAGGTCATATAAAGTTCTCTAAGTTGCCAGTTCGGTATGTCTAAGTTTCACATCAGGTTGCTTGAATTTTCACGAGTTTTGCACAGAAAATTTCATTTTGGGCTGAGCGAAATGCATCTTACTTATAAAGCCAGGAGTTTATCCTTAGTCTACTTAAGGTCTTAACAATATAATGAAAAAAAATATGATTAGTCTGATTACAATAATACCAGCATTTATAGTTCATGTCATAAGTAGTTAAAGTTGTCTACAGAAAATGCCTGGTATCTACCCCTCTTTCTGTTGGCTTGCTCGTTCTCCATTTCCTTTCTAAGTCCTGAGGTTGATGGCTGCAAATTGGGGACCGGTGGGTACAGTGATTTGCCAGAAAGCTAAGGGAGGAGGAGGGGAAGAGGATGATGTTGGTTTCTTCATCATCATCCTCCTGGGGTCATCTTTGCACATACGCTAACATGCTTTTAAATTTGGCTTTCTCCATTGGTCTGCAGTTTCATCCAAATTTACTCTATTTGGTGAGCTTTGCATATGTTGGATGCCTGCTCTTTTATTCTTTTGTTTGTGATGTCCAAAGATGGTTTTACCCAGCTTCCAAGGTTGGGTTTCTTAAAATGATCAGTAATTGGCCCAGTGTCATCCCATATCTCTACTCCTTTACAATGTGCCTGTCCTTTAAAGACTTCTACTGTCACACTTCTGCTGTATTTCTCTACACTGTCATGTGCTGTAGATGCCCATGTAGAATAGCTGCTTGCTATTACCATCCCTACAAAAATTGTACTATGCAATTATACCAAACTAAGCAAAAGTAGAAGAAATTAGGCAATAGTAAATAAGAAATTGCTGCTACATCTGCTAACTCAAAGCTCTAGGCAGACCCACACAAGTCCAGACATTAATTTGTGTCAAGTTCTCAGATCTGTGTTGTTACGAGTTTCTGGCAGTGGCGACACTATATTATTTACTGACATAGAAGACTATAGGCAGTTGTAAGCTCTTGCTCAAGTTTATCTATTTCTCTAAATGTCTGGTTCTTTCTCACAAAGGTAAAAGTCACAGTTGCGAGTGTACCTCAGATTTAAAGATATGCCTAAAATCAATGCTTTTTACTTCCTTTATAAGTGAAAATTTCTTTGTTGATGGATCCTGAGGAATTTATCATGGTTCTCACAGATCTCATGTTTTAAAAATAAGGGTGGTGTTGAAGAAGAGAAACTCCCGTTTTCCGTGTTGTCTTCATTCAGAGTCATGTGGACGTTAAACTGCTCTTAGCAGGGATAGCCAATTTATTCATTTTTTCTTAACAGTATTCTTTGCTACTTACTCATGCTAAGGAAAGTACAGTCTTTTCTTAAAACATGCTTGGTTTAGCAAGCTTTAGTTATTTTGAAATAGAGATTTTAATTTTCTAATAAGTTTTTACTTTTTATATGTCTGCCATACAATAGACTTTAACTTATGAAAAATACTAGTTATCAGTAGTTCTCAATATATTTTTATAATAAAAATCTATTGGATCAGAAGTAGGAAATAGAACAGAAACTGCTCCTGCGCCTCCCTAGGTACAGGACTTCCCTTCTGAGAACTGGCAATATCTCAGTCTACATTTTTTGTACCCTGGAAGACACTGAAGTAAAGATGACAAATTTCTAACTCTTTAGGCAAGAGTCCCCTTTTCCTAAATTTTTCCTAGTCTGGTAGCAGTTAACCATTTTGACTCTTCTCTTGACTGAAACTTTTGTTTGGGTGAATCTGAGTAGCTGAGAGGGATGAAAAAGCAGACTTCTGACAGTCTACTACTAGTTTGTTGACTCTTTCAAAAAGTGATACTGTCTATATTCCATTTTTCTGTTAAAGTACACATGACACAAGGAAGCTGAGAGAGTAGCCTTGTGAATGGTTTAGTGCTACTAATGGAGCTCTTTGTCCTGCATAGTGCTCTGTAATTCACCAGGCAGTTAACGTCTAGACTTTCTTTTTTTTTTTTGTTAATGAATCTGTTCTGAAAGAAGAGCACTACTTCATGCAGTAAGTAATAGGAAAATAGGAAATGCGAAAATTGAGAATTACAGGAGACCTTTTTGCATCTGGAGAAACAGTTGTGGGAAGGAGGAATGAAAAATAAAGAAAATAAATCTTTTGGCTGTGGAAGAAGTCAGAAAGGAAGTTTAAGGTCAAGCAAAGTCATGATGGGCAGTGGTCATGGAAGAAGATTCTGCACAAGTTGGAAACTAGAGAGATCCATACTTGTGTTTCTGCTACAGATGTATCATGTGACTTTGGATAACGATTTCAAATATGAACCAGCTCTGGGCTGGGAGCTGTTTGTTAGCACAGCAGGGAGGGAATAGTGTATTTGAACATGTTCTTTGTTAGCTTTGAAAATACTCAGCTATTTGTGTAGCGGTGATAGTTCTGATTATAAGGAAGCAACTTCCACACTTTGATATTTTCTGGAAGGAAATAGGGAAGGTTATTTAATTTTCTCTGTTATGCTTCAAAATTAATGAAAGCAACTCCTACTAGTCAGTTATAACAGAATTGTGATGCTGAGCAAATACATACTCAAATGCATATATAAGTAAGTGCTATTCAAAATGAAATTGTTCACTGCAGGTAATCAGATATTGGAATTGGAAATGATTGATTTATTATCTTAATTACAGCCTTCCTTATATTTTGCCTTATTAGCTGTACCTACATATTATTTCACTGTATAGCTGAAGTTCATTAACATTGCCTCTTTTTTTGTTTGTTTTTAATGCAGAGCTATGATAAATGTTTTCTTGGCTCTTCGGAGACTGCTGATGCTAATCGAGTGTTCTGTGGCCAGCTCGGAGCAGTGTATGTATTCACTGAGGCACTCAACCCAGCACAGATTTTTGCAATACATCAGTTAGGACCTGGATATAAGGTAATAATGAATCTTAAAAGCACACTTTTGTGCAACTGGGATTGTCAGAAAATAACTAGTAGTTAAATTGAAAAGTTTGTGAGAATGTAGATGTTACATTAGAATATAAGAATTTCCATCTACAACTATTTGATTTGTTTTCAGCAAAGATTTGTTTTGTGTGATTTGTTTTCGGGATTCTTCAAGCTTTGTAACTAATCCTAAATTCCACCAGCTTTTTGAAAGATTCAAGTGTAGTCGAAACATGCTTGTAGGCGAGTTTTATGAGTTATAATCAGATGAGGACAATATTTTATTTGATGTACTGAAACTGGAGAAACTTCTCCCTTTTGCCCTGTTTTATGTTTAAAACTTGAGTTAGAATAAAGTACAACAAAGAAAAATAAACTTATAAAAATTCTAAATTCTAATGAATTGTGCAGTTTTGAACCATTTTGCTGAAATACAAGTTGAGCTTTTTACTAATGCTTTTCCAGTGATGCTTCAGGGACTGTTTGGACAAATAGAAGGTACATACATAAATGTGGATCTTTAATAAAAACAGTCTCAGTTATTTTGGGTATGCCTGTGTGTAGTATTTCATCAAGAAAAGCAAAGCAGATATTTCGTTGAAGTCTGCGGAAACGGCCCGAGAGAGAAGGCTTGAAAATGAATGGGCAAATCTAACATCTACTACAGACTACTGAATTTTTACTAACAGTTACTCTCAAGTTTTCTTTTGCTGATTTATGGAGTTTGCAGTACCAGTTGAAAAAGACTTTGGAATTCTTAATATGTACCATATGTACCATATACTTCCACAAAAAAACAAATTAACAAGTCAAATAATTTGATGTAATTAATTGTAAAAACAGCTGAAATTTGAATGATATGCCACCTGAAAATAGCCTTTATGCTGTGTATGTAATGTGAATAGGTAAGTATACTGTTATGGCCCAGGGGACTGCTCTTTTTTTTTTTTTGCAGATCTCTGTAAGGAGTGCCCACCTGAATCTTTAAGTATAATAGAGTATTTAAGCAGAATATTCAAAGTTAGAAGTTGAATAGAAGATTAGCAATTAAATCTTCTGATCCTGGGAATCCCATGATGGCTCAGCGTCGGACAAACCTTTCCCCGAGGACGTGACACATTGCACAGATCCTGTTTGGGGAAAGGCTCACTAGCACTTTGGTCTTTGGCGCTCTCGATAGGATATTGTTAGAACAAGTCATTTGTCATTCAGACTGGCAAGTGAGAGGACGTTTACGTGAGCATGTGCTGCTTCGCCTTTGGATAGAGATGAGAACTTCACAGGTGTCATAATCACAGAGTGGAAGCTGCCTACAGGTTCTTCCATTGCAATTAGCCATCTAAGTTTCTCCTATGGCCAAGGGCTGTATGCAGTGCAGCACAGGCCTGTGCCTACCCAGGCACAGGTTAGCTGTAATGTGGATCACAGGCTCTTTAAGCACAATATTCCTGTGGTTAGGATTGCTGGCTTGGTGAAGAGGAATTTGGTTGCATATTGTTGATCGTTAAAATCTTTACTGGAACTAAAAATATCCAAAGTTATTCAAGAGAAACACCTGTGCAAATGAGGAACACTTTATTCTGGACTTAATGTTGTATTTTGTTTGGACGAAGACTTTTGCAAATATTTTTTTTGTCATACAAAAGAGAGTTAAGGTATCCTTACACTTCTTAATAATAAATGTAAATAAATTCTTATGAATTCAGTGAGCTCCTGGATTTGTGGCAGCATCCTGATCTGATATCAAGCCCAGATAAGCGAACAGTTGTGTTTGCTTCAGGAAGTGAAATTTATTATGGAATGTTTGCTGAGAGCTTAAGGGCAGTGCATGGCCTGCATGGAGGATAACTCCCTATCACAGCTAGTAAGTGACCTGCGAGGGGAGGAGCGCCGCCGGGCCTGCTCTTCATGAGCAGAGAAGGACCCGTGGGAGATGTGGTGGTTGGAGGCCGTCTGGGCGCAATGACCATGTAATGATACAGTTTTCTAATCTTCGTGAAGCAAGATGGCTGTCGGCAAAACCGCTACGTTGAACCTCCGGAGGGCAGACTTGGGGCTGTTTAAAATTGGTTGGGAGTGTTCCTTGAGAGACAGTCCTGAAGAGCAGAGCCTGGGTTTTCCTCAAGAAGGAAATCTTAAAGGTGCAGGAGGAGGCTGCCCCAGTGTGCCAAAAGATGAGCCGGAGGGGAAGAAGGCCAGCCTGGCTCAACAGGGACCTACTGGTGAGGAGACGTGAAGAAAAAAAAAAAAAAAGAGAGAGAGTTTACCACCTTTGGAAGAAAGGGCAGGTAACCGGGGAAGGATAGAAGGAAGTCGCCAAGGTGTGCAGGGGGGGAAATTAGAAAGGCGAAAGCTCAGATGAAATTCAATCTGGCCACCACTGTAAAAGACAGCAAAAATGTTTCTACCTTGTTACGTTTTACTTTTACATTTTACATTTTCCTACATTTTTTGGTTTTACATTTCTAATACATTAACAAGAAGAGGACGGCCAAGGAGAATCCCTATCCTTTATTGGATGTGATGGAGAATATTGTCACCTAAGGATAAGGATAAGGCTGAGGTACTCCATGCCCTCTTTACGTCAGTCTGAGATCAATTATCCTCAAGGTACTTGGCCTCCAGAGCTAGGAGACATCTACAGAGTGCAGAATAAACCGCCAATAATCCAGGAGGAAGCAGTCAGTGACCTGTTACTCCACTTCGAGACTTGTGGACTCCACAAGTCTATGGGGCCAGATGGGATCCACCTCAGGGTCTGAGGGAACTGGCAGAAGTGCTTCCAAGCCGTTCTCCATCATCTATCAGCAGTCCTGGTCAACAGGGGAGGTCGGAGACCTCTGGAGATGGGCCAGTGAGACACCCATCCACAAGAAGGGTTGAATGGAGGATCTGGGGAACTACAGTCCTGTTAGCCTGACCTCGGCATTGGGGAAAGTTACGGAGCAGATGATCTTGAGGGCAATCAGCAACGATGGCATCAGGCCCAGCCAGCATGGGTTCATGAAAGGCAGGTCCTGCCTCACAAACCTGGATGAAGGGATCGAGTGCGCCCTCAGCAAATTTGCAGATGACACCAAGCTGAGTGGAAGAGTCGATCTGCTTGAGAGTAGGATGGCTCTGCAGAGGGATCTGGACAGGCTGGATCGATGGGCTAAGACCAACCGTGTGAGGTTCAACAAGACCAAGTGCTGGGTCCCACCCTTCAGTCACAACAACCCCATGCAGTGCCACAGCCTTGGGGCAGAGCGGCTGGAGCGCTGTGTGGCAGAAAAGGATCTGGGAGTGTCAGTCGGCAGCCGGCTGAACCTGAGCCAGCAGCGGGCCCGGGTGGCCTAGAAGGCCTATGGGCCTCCCAGCTTGTGTCAGGAACAGCGGAGCCAGCAGGAGCAGGGGAGTGACGGTTGCCCTGTACTCGGTGCTGGTGAGGTCGCACCTCAAATACTGTGCTCAGTTCTGGGCCCCTCCCTACAAGAAAGACACTGAGGGCTGGAGTGTGTCCAGAGAAGGGCAGTGAAGCTGGTGAAGGAGCTGGAGCACAGACCTCACAAGGAGTGGATGAGAGAGCTGGGATTATTTGGTCTGGAGAAGAGGAGGCTCAGGGGAGACCTTACCGCTCTCTACGACAACGTGAAAGGAGGTTGTCATGAGGCAAGGGCATCTGTTCTCCAGAATAACTAGTGATAGGACAAGAGGAAATGGCCTCAAGTTGCACCAGGAGAGGTTCAGGTTAGATGTTAGGAGGAATTTCTACATGGAAAGGGTGGTGAAACATTGGAAGAGGCTGCCCAGGGAAGTGGTGGAATCTCTGTTTGTGGCAGTGTTCAAGAAGTGTGTAGATGAGGTGCTTGGGGACTTGGTTTAGTAGACATGCTGCTGCAGGGTTTATGGTTGGACTTGATCTTAAAGGTCTTTTCCAACCGTAATGATTCTATTCTGTGATTCTAAGGGGATTCACACAGTACACATTTTCATGCTAAGTGACATTTCTAGTAGTTACTACCATATCCTCATTACAGTGTTGTCAAATTCTTACTGATTTGTTCAAAATGTTACTTAGACGGAATTTAATACTTCAGAAACGTATTCTATTTTTAGGTGTAGAGTGAGTTAGAGCTCAGTTAGTGCCCGATTCCTTCATGAAGTAGTTTCCTTCCTTGACTAAAAATCTGCATGTAGTTTGTATTAATAATAGGAAAGATGTTCATTAATACCTTTGGTTCCCATTCCTCACTGCAGAAGCCTCTGAAAGGCTGGTCAAAATATGTAGTTAATGTTTTACTATATAATTTTATAAGACAAGTATTCGTTAAAGAGTAATATACTTCCTGTCAGTACAGTGCATTGATGCACATCTTATCTATAAGGTGCATCTGCAATCAGGTACAACATTTGTTAGAGTCAGTCCTCACATCTGAATGACCTTAAAAACCTCATAATCACTTTAGCTTTACTTTCATCTGAATTTAGCACTGGATCCAGGAAGTTAGTTGGACTCTTCTGCAACTATTTTCTGTCTAATTTGTTAAGTTCTTATTGCAAAAAATTGCTTTGGAATGTGATAGTGCATATAGTGAAATTGATATTTAAGCTGTAAATATGAAGTGCCTTAATTATGATTATTATAAAGATAACCTTGCACTTGGGAGGATTTTTTTAATTGTTTTTGAATAATTTGGAGCAATTCCTTTTATAATATTTAATGGTTACAAAATGAAAACTGACAATTATTTTTTTGAGTGCTGCCAACCTAGTGTAAAAGTTTAAGAGCTTTATCTCACACTTCTACAAGATGCTCGATCTGTATACTCACAGATTCAACTGTGTAGCTGCTTGCCAGAACTTTTTTCTATTTTTTTTGAATTTTCGTTAATGATTGTAGATGTAAGCATTGCAGAAACGTATGTACTGTTGAGTAAATACTAATACCACGCTATTTATTTTTCTTTTTTTAATTTAAAAATTTGAAATTCAAAGCACACTTCAGATTTCCATAGAATATGTAAACTAACAAATAAAAGCATAATGAACTCTGGAAGTTTATGCATATACATGTATCTTTCCTTATATTCGCGTATTATTTAAAGCTTGTGCTAAATGAATGAAATTAAACTTCTCAGGTTTAGTTCAAAGGTACAAAGGCCTTTTAAAATTGATTAAAATATTTATGTGTTTATATGGCATGGCCCTGGCTTCTCTTACAACTCTTCATGATGTCCGTTTCCTTTCTAAGCGGAAAATAAAGATTATAAATATGGAAAAAAAAATAAAAACACTAAAAGATATTTTCACTTTTCTTTCCATTTCTAAAACTGTAGCTTAAATCTTGACTGAATGCATCATATCTTGTTGTATCAAAACTAATAGACAATTTTAATGACACCTGATTGCTCATCGTTGTCAGGAGTTGTGACTAGAGGATTATAGCAGGGGTTACTTTCTGGTTGTTTTAGTTGCAGCAGTTGCTGCTTTGAGGCTGCCCAAATCCAAGACATGCAGGTTTGCTATCCCCGCTGAGCTACTCAGGGCAAGCCCTTCTCAGACCCCAAGGAGTGCAGTCCCAACAGTAGTTTTTGGCAGTTTCTAAAGCAAGAAAAAAATTCAATAACAGAGGGAAAAAAACTTTTCCTATGTTTTCTCAAAACCTTTGGGAACAGACTCCAACAGCAACCTTGAAGACAAACTCTAAATCGTTTTCAAGTCCTGGTCCCTTATTTTACTGCTTTATCTTGCTACTCTGTTTTTCCTGCTGTTCATGGAGATTTGGACACCATAAATAAAAGTCATTTGTACAGTAGGCATCTCTGTCTTCTCATTTATTCCTTCACAAATCAATCCCAAGCAGAGACTGAGGAAAGAGTAGATTCTTTTCTTGTTAGCTAAGCTGAAGAACAGGTTCCACGGAGCTACAGAAGGAACAGAATTTCTTTCTGTAATCTACCCACAATGAAGAAAATGAACAACCTCCCAGAACTTAGAAATCTTGGAAATGCTACTGATTGCTGACTTCATTTATGTAACAGAAGCCTGAGATGTGCCCTTCGCTTCTTTCAGGGTGTAAGGAGGTGTTATTTAGGTGAATCCCTTCAGATCCTGCACGGCGACAGTGATCCAACAGTTTAGAACATTTCTCTGTGGCATTTCTTAGTCCAAAGGAGCCTCCAGCAGTGTGTAGCTGGAATGGTTGGACACATGAGATCACATACATGCTCGAATCTGGCTTGTTGATGCAAGTCGCTCTTTTGAACCTTTTCTTTAGTCATGCATTAAGTGTGTTATTCATTCTAATTTTGGTCCTTTTAGTCAACTGTTAGTTAAGGAGCTTTTCAACTTTCCCAAAAGTTCAGCTATTCTGGATACCTTGTAAGCTCCAATTGTGCCAAAGTTTTTCTCCCAAAGGAAAATTAATTCAAAATGCTTGAAAATTTTTGGAGAATGTCATCATAGAGTTTTTCTGAGAAGAGATACTGTTGCTTGGCTTTCGTTAGGTGCCCACACAGTTGTCCCTAATAGCTTGAGGCTCAGAATGGCTTCCATTAAGACATCTGGAATCCCCAGAAACCTGCCCTGGGCCTTGTTAATGACATGAGTGCCTAGCTGTGAGTGTGTAGTATTGCAAGCAACGCTAAAGCCACAAAGTTCAGGAAAAAGCAGAGCTTGTTCTACAAAGAAAAGAAAAACTGCTTCTGTTGCATTCCAGCCTTCATCCCCCCTTTTTTGTAGGATGTAAGTAGAAGTAGGATGTAAGTTTAGGATTAACTTGAGAAGTCTTTAAAATCCATTGGTACCTCATTACACATGGTGTGCTCATCGAAGAATAGTATAAACATAGAGGCAGTTGTTAAATTTCTCTTGCCAGTCATGTATCTGAGATGGTTTTGAGGGAGAGGGGCAGCCGAGAGCAACGTTTTGGTGCCTTTTCCAGAAGGAAGTTTCAACTTCAGCTCCCTCCTTGCAGCCCTGGAGGCCGATGTCACTGCCCTGGTCTTGTGCTCAGGCTCATGTTGTGTTTGCAGGTTACTCTGTGCACCGTTTGCCCCTGATTGATGCTGCAGCATCAGTCACTTTGTCATGTATGCAGTTTGGAGCAAAACATGCCTCATATGTGTGTGCACATGTGTGCAGAAAGGACTCCCCGTAATGCACGTTTACATACCCCAGTTATAAGTTCAAGATAGTATTTTTGTTTGATTGCTGAAATTGAAAATGCTACTGGTAGCAAAATGGGGGAATGGTAAATCAAAAAGTGGCTCTTGCTGGTGGAGGAGAGACCTGCTGGCAGCTAAGGAGCTGTCCTGGTCAGACCCAGCTTCCTTTGCTAGAGGAGACTGTGCTGGAATAATTCTGTCTCTCATCTTCCTTAGTTTTCAGTCTCGTAAGAGCAACAGCTTACCTTTTTGCCATCTTTTTTTTTATCCCATGTCTTTTCACCATTATTTCAAAAATGTTACATTTTGTTTTGTTGGTTTGCATTGTTTTGAGTATTGCTGTTATGTTTTTAGACTGCTTCTGTGCAGATCCCAAGGTTGAATTCCTTCAGTGACCAGTAATTAACCACTGGCAAACTGAGCTTATGCACTTGGGAGCCTCTGCTATCTTCCTGTGCTTGTTTTCTCCCAAGCCTTTGCTATGATATGCATATATGCATTTCTATTTGTATAGAGAAGGCTGGTATTAGTAATAAAAGATTATGATTTATCTGAATTTACAGCTTTTCTTTCTATCCTATTACAGTAATCTTTGGGCAGAACTCACTATTTCCAGCTTACAGTCCCTTTCGTTAGGTTCTGATGGCATAAGATTCCTTTTATGTCTTTTTTCCGTCTCCCTTAAAATGTGATGCAGTGTTATATTGATTCCTAGTTTATCTGCCTGACTTTCAAATAACTGTTTTGGATACATGCTTGCATTGTAACTCTGAAAAATGGGAGATTGAATAGAGCTTAAATGTGTTGATAAAACTTTAATTTAGAAAGTTGCAAAGTTTCCTGGTAATAAAATGATACAAATTTTGTGTTGAAATTCTTCTTTCAAAACTTTTTTTTTTTCATTTTATGCATGTCATCTATATAAAAATAAAGTATTCGGAGCTTTCAAATCTCACAAACCTTATGGGCATGAAAAAATTTACTGGGTAAGAAGTGTTTTCATGTGGTAAAATAACAAATTGTAACATATGCAGAGATGCACGTATTTTCTGAAGTTAAAAAAAGAAATCACCAAACTATTTCTACCCTTGCAGTATGTGTTCAGAGCTTTATCTGTATAATTTGTAAATGCCTTTTGGTACAAAAAATGCTCTCTTCTTCAAGACCAGACATAATTTGTAGCAGTCATTTTCTAAGTGAGATGTAGCCAGCAATATGAGCAGAGTGTCAGCTCTCAAGCTTTAAACTTCAGTTGTGCAGCACAGGAGATGGGGAGTGAAAACCTTTGGTGCTGAGGGCTGAACGACCACAGTGCAGGCATTTGCGGGGATTACTTTAGTCTAACTGTAGCTTGGTCCTGCAAACTGAATGACTTGTAGCAGTTGGAGGACATTTCTAAGCTTGATCTAGAAGGAATCCTGCTGGGATGGTTCAAAACAATTTTGCAATTCAGGCAAAGGTGCAGCAAGAAGGGTTAGCTGGGAGCTTCCCTCCAAAACGCAGTCCCGTTGCAAACTGAAATGCAAATGTTGCAAGTGCAGAACGTGCAGATCGGCTCCTGCAGTGGCTGCTGCAAGTGCCCATCGACATCCCCGTCCACGTCCCACTTGTGACCCACATGCAAAAGGGCTGCTTGTCACAAAAACTTACCTCATCCTGTGTCACTCACTCAGGCACTTGCCCATTCCCATTAGTTGCTCTCGAGCAGGAAAATTCTGTCAGGTTTCCAGGAGTGCTTTGCAAAAGCTGGCCAAGTTTTATGAGCTTGCATAATAGGCACTCAGAATATGTTTGGAAATAGCAGCGGAGCCGATAAATTGCCTGCTTTAATTCTTGCAATCTGGATAGCAACAATCTCAGTAATCCCATTTTGTATGGTTTCATGAAACATAATTTCTCAAAAGGTTGAGGAGGAGAGAAATATATTTGCTGGGACAAAAGGGATGAACACAATTGTATTTTGAGCTCAATGTACGGCTACACACAGTGAAAACGAGCATAATGGTTCATAAATAACTTCACAATAGATTATTATAAATTGAATAAACTTTTGGAAAATGCAACATTGAATTTCATATTGCATTGTTAATTCGTGATCATTTCTAACAAATTTCTTGACTTTTACCAGTACTGTGTGTTACTACTAGTTGTCACTGTCAAATAATTGTTACATGCACAAGTAGCTAAATGCCAAGCAAATGTGACAGGATTTTGCAGAAGGGAAGAAATCTGTCTTCTTGTGCTTAACCGATTTGTCAATGCTGTCAGGAAATCCAGTCTTGGATCAGATATGAGTTATGATGTATTTGAGTATTGGAGATTTTCATTCAGTCTTCCTTTATAAAAACTTTACGTTTGAGAATTATTAATTCAAAAATATGGTGTTAATAATTTTATTTAGATTTTATTTAGACGTTTTTAGCATAAGTATCTTGTTTGCAAGATATTTGTATTCCTGACTGTTAATGAAACATAGAATTTATGCTGTTTAAAAACAACTGATCCCTTAATAAAAATGATATAGATTTTAATATTCTAATTTGAGTAAACTTATATTACATATACAAGGCATTTAATTTATTCCATATTTGTTATATGTTGCTTCCTCTATTTTTTAATTTTAACATGTTTATAGTTGTTTAATATGATACTTTTATTCCAGGTAGTTAATTTTGAAACCCGTTAATACTGATTCAGAGAGGACGTATAAATAATACTATTTAAAGTACCAAATAATATCACATAAAGTAATAAATACAATATTAACATGGTCATGTGGAGCAGAGTAAAAATGATCTCACTATTCAGTAGCATTAATCAACTGGAGTATTAAAAACAAAATATAATTGGCTCTATATTACTTTACAAATCTCAAATATTTTATACAGATTTCCCGATAAGGATTTTGTTAAAATATTTCTACTGGGCTTTCTCTTTTTTTTCAGAGCACATTCAAATTTAAATCTGAGAGTGACATTCATCTGGCTGAGCACCATAAGCAAGTGCTATATGATGGGAAGCTTGCAAGTAGCATTGCCTTTACTTACAACGCGAAGGCGACCGATGCTCAGCTCTGCCTTGAATCCTCACCAAAGGAAAACCCTTCAATTTTTGTACACTCCCCACATGCTCTTATGCTTCAGGTTTGTCTCATCTTTGTTGTAGTCATAATTTTGTTAATTGAACTAACCACAATAGAAAAACTATAATTTAACTGGGTGCTGCTTCTAATTGCTACTTTTATTACATATACAAAATTAACAGATAACAAGTACATGTTTACACTTGACATAACACTTCGTTGAGGTTATCATTTTTCTTCTTTAAAGCCGTTTTTGTGTGCTGTGCGCTTTGTATCTCTCTGTAAGCTTGGAGAACAGCATACCATTGTGCTGCTAGGGCTGCTGTCCATTGCAAAGCCTTTAGTCTTAATATTTCAGGGAGGAAAGTTGAGAACAAAAAATACATAATCCTCTGAATTGATTCTGTGTTGCATACTGACTCAGTTCCTGTTCTCTGATCTCTATTAGCTCAGCATCACTTGGATAAGACAGTTGTTGTGTTGTTGTACAAAGAGGTCTTTATTTTGTATTATTTCAGCTCTTAGTATGCCTGTCACCTTAACTGGCCTTTCTACTCATTTTCTACAGCAAAATACATTTATTTTTTTCATTAAGAAATATGTATCTCATACCATGAGTTAGTTTGCCATGATACTGAATTTTCTCTATTTACTGCTTGCCTTCTATTTCAATGCACTGTTAATTGACACATAAATAATGAACCTAAGTTAGAACATGTCTCATGTAGTTTTTATTCAATTCAGAGTTAATGTGTTATCAAGTTATGAGATTTGTAATTGTCTTTTCACATCAATATTAATTGAGATTTTTTTTTTTATTATTAACCTAGGATGTGAAAGCTATCGTTACCCACTCCATTCACAGCGCAATTCATTCCATTGGAGGGATTCAGGTTCTTTTTCCTCTCTTTGCCCAGTTAGACAATCGACAGCTGCATGACAGTCAGGTGGAAACAACAGTTTGGTAAGCTTTTCTCAATCAAAATATAAAAAAGAAATTCAGCTAACAATACTTTCAGATATGCTGTGGGAAAATTTTGTTTGCTTTCCTCTTTTTTTTTAATGCTGTTACTGACATTTTACCTTTGTTGCTTTGAGAAGGATACTATCTTTGAAAAAGTAATTTACTGCAGAGATGGGCAAATTGCAGCAACCACCTGAAAAGATTCCAGGTGGAACTAGTCATAAGATTGATTGGATTACATAATAACTTTGAATCATTTCAGTCATTAAGGATAGATTGTTTTGTCAGTTTTTCAACTTTTAAGATATTAATGTACTTTTAATTGATAATGCTCAGTGTATTTGTTAATGCTCAGTGTTCAGTTCATTTTCTTGCTCAAAGGATTGACATTTAAATCCACGTTGAATAGTATTACAAATTAAATATATACATATATATCACATTCATGCTAACATATGGGCAGAACATTATGACCATATTTGAGTTGCAACAGTGGCTGTGGATGCAGCAAGAAAAAAATGGAACAAAGTCCCATGAAATTGCTGCTCTGCCAGCGAGGAGCTTGCGCTGCACAGCATAGAGGTCTGTCTCTACCGGTGCTTAAAGATCTGGTTAGAGATCTTTTGCCACGTACTGCGTCATGGTAGGGACTTGACTGGAGGCAACTGGAAGAGCCGAAAGCCCTCAACATGCAGGAGGGGGCCTGAGCTTCTTGCTTGGAAGGCTGGAAGGAGGTAATGAGACTGGAAGAGGGATGCTCAAGAGCAGGTGTGGGCAGCTTCCAAGCTTGATGATAGGGAGCCAGAACCTGCTGCAAAACATTGTTTTAGGGCTGACTTTTGTGATTGAATTTATAAAACAGAGGATATTGAGCAGCAAAATAATGTTGACTGTTAATTCTTTTGATTTTTTTAATAGCTTAATAAAAATTAGTTAACTGAACAACATATTAAAAGCATCTACAATTTAGAATGAAAAAAATGAAAAGGAGAGGATGATATAGTGTCTCCTGAAAGCTCATATATCTCATTCTAATTTCCGTAATTAATAAATTTTGTTAAAATTTTCTCAAATTGTCTGCTTTTCCTGTGGTAAATGATTTCTAGCTAAAATGGCTGTTGAAACACATTTTTTCATTCCTAATATAGTGTGAAAAAAAGTGTTTCAAATGACTATTTTCTAGTACAGTGTTAGAGAGATTTCCACAGTCTTAAAAATAACTAATTCCACTTTTTAGTAATTCTTTTGAAAAAAATGTTGAACATTATAGATAGAAAAGCTGTTTGTGTATTGCTTTGTGTGGGAAAACCACTTTTACTAAGTTTTTTTTCAGTATATATTTTGTGTTGAAATATTATGAAGTAAGGGGAAGAGGGAAAAAATATTTGATTTGAAATAACTGAAAAAAAAACTGTATGTTTGTATTTAGTGGCACAGCAGTGGGAAAAAATGCTTTATTCCAGTTTAAGAAAGATGATATGTGCGCATGCGTGTGTATGGATAAAGTATATTTTGGCTCATGGGTGAACTGACTCTGTAATAGGTGACAAAGCAGTAGCTTGCTCTGTTCAGAAATGGAGCGAGAATGTAAGGCGAGTTTGTGTGTGGTCTGACAGTTAGTTGAACTGTAAGTAGGAAAAATGTTCTGCTTGAATAAATCAATATATTTATTCTAAATTTAGGTTATATTCTAGCAAGAGCTGGAATTCATTATGCTCTAAGATTGTACAAATGTGTAATGCAACAAGATGCATTGCCAGCTCTAGAGCATACTCAAAAGACCTTTAAACAAATGGCTGCTGGATGAAAGAGATGCAAGCTAAATGCTCTTGGTTCATGTGCGTTATTTTCTAGATTTTTTATTTAATAGGATATAGAGAGTGAACAAATAATAAAATATTTTTTAAGTGAACAAGGAAGTGAGCATATGAAGAGAAACAAGTAACAGATTTCTCAGGCAGAGAAAGATGAAATGGAGAAGGGAAAGACGGAGAAAAATATGTAAAAGGAAGTGGGTAAATTTGAGACTAGTTGTTGGAGTTGGGGGAGAAAAAAAGTATGCTTATTCAGACCTTTTTGTTTGTCCTTTTATTTTCTAGATGACTTCTCTTTTTATTTTTCAGATGTTATCTCTTCCAAAATTCAGTTTCTGAACTGCATAGTTGCTTATGCCCTTCTTAGCTATGAAAATACTAGTGTATTTACTTCATCCAAAAAACCTGAAAGGGCCAGATAATACTTAATGACAGTAGACCATTGCATTTGTGAAGGCTTAGTACAGCTGGATAATATATCTCTTGCTGGTGGCCAGATGGGGAGCCTGAAAAGCTGTCTTGAGGACAGCTCTTCTGCCTTTTGTTTCACGTGTTGCTGGGAGGTGGGAAGTGTCAATGTCTTGACATGCCAACCAAAGTGCCATAAGTCTCCAGTCTGTTTTTCTGAACCTTTCTTCCCTTCTTCTCTGCCATGTTTATTAAATTTTGTTTAATAAGTTCAAGTTCTCAGTTTTGGGGGATATTTTTACATTGTAAAAACCTTGTCAGAAAGCTCAAAAGAGAATACTTTTTTAATTATTTCCTTTATCCTCTAACAACTTTCAGATTAGTAGATTAGGTGTAAATGTGTTGTCAAATTATATATGCACTTCGATACACATATAATAAAACAATGCAGTTCATCTATATAGCAATCTTTTAGTTAAATGCTGTTCTTCGTGGGTGTTCTTTTTTTTCCTTCTGTGTTTTTGTGTAGTCTTACCTACATCTTTCATGAGGACAGGTATTGATATATCCTACAATTCTGACTCTGAAGCCTTGTAGAGATCATCCTTTTGTATACTGAAACTAAAAGAATGGAAACTGAGCTTGTATCTTAAACATGTGTTTTCTTATTTGATACGATGCTCCTGCTATCTTCATAAGAGTGGTCTATCAACTTGAAGGCCAAGACCACTACTTTTTGTCTTTCTTCTCAGTACTGAGATTAGAGTGGACAATTTAACAGTATAAGTTAACAAGATGTCTATATAGTAAAATAAAGCAAAACAAAGTGCGTTTGTCTATCATGATACAGTAGTTATTCTTGATAATATCCATTGCTAATATGCTGGGAAGGATTTGTTTTCTTCATGTGTAGTCCATTTTTTCACATGTTAGAATTCATTTGAATCTACTGAGCATTAGCATAAAGACTGATTCAGTCAAAAATATTGCATGAAATATTTTGTAGCATCCCAGTTCCATCACAGAATGAAGAATAAGCATTAATTCAAGTGAGATTGCGTAATATGTCGGGTAAAAAATCTGAAAGTAGGAGGAACTCTAGCTTAAATAGATTAAGACATTCCAAGAACAAAAATGAATCTTGGTTCTGTCTTTATGTGCTTGTTCTAAAGGTTACTAACTAGATTTGCTAGAACAGATGGAATAGAAATAAAAACAAATGTAAATCATTTTACAGTTCTTCATAGTAAATTAATGTAGAGTCTAGCTTTACCTGAACTCTCTTAAAAGTGCTATATAAAAAAATACTCTAAAATATATTGCAAAAAATGTAGACGACTTTTAATTTTGTTTTATTACTGACATTATTCTGACTCTTCCGTATAGTTACTCCTGATAGAAAATATATTACTTCCTGTTGAAGGTCATTTGGTGAAATTCCACAATTGTCAGTGGTTATGCCAGGAAATATCTGCAAATATTTAAATTCCTGCTTTTTATTTTTTCCTCTAAATGTTTTCTCATCTGTTTTGCTTTAGTCAATTAATAACCTCTACCCAGATTTTTTTAGGAGTTTTTATTTACTAGGATTCACTCTGCAACTAGTAATTTTGTGGAATCTTCTTTTTGTAGATGAACTTGGGGAAAAGCACAAAGACACAGTTTGATACAAAATAAATTTTGAAATTTCGATTTCATGAGGTTTTGATGAAATATGTTAGTTTAAAATACTTATTAATACTTCCATTCCTATAACTAAACCGTCTCTAATGTCATGGTGGCAAATTAGGTTGACGTCAGGAAATATCCTGTCTACCTAATCTATTTTATCTTAGCGTCATTTGGTGTTTTTCTTGTTAGCCTTATAGACCCAGGTATTTAAATGGGAGGGTCATGAAAGTCATTGCGTTTCAGCATCCCTGCATCCACCTTTGTGCCTGCAATGGTGCAGTTCCCAGCCCAGCTCTTCACTCAAGATCTTGGAGTTTGCCCAGGCAGGTCCCAATACCCTTTTTCTTGAGCACTACCAAGGGAGTCGGGTCAAATGTCACACTTAAAATTTAGAATCTCCAGATTTAGATCTAGGTTTAAATTCTAAATCTAAAATTTAGAATCTTCTAGAATGCTGATGACAGGAATGTGGAATGTGACTGTCCATAGCAGGCTAGCCGGTGATATTTCTAATGGAAATGAAGTCATTGCTTGGGATAAAATCCTTCTTTAAACTCTGAAATTGGGGCGGCTCTACATATGCGAGAAGATTCAGGAATTGTTAAGGGTGCTGTGTCATGACTGGGCTGGGTATCCCAAAGTGTTATCTCCATGAGCAGAGGTCTGTAGTCATCTTCCTGCCCTTGCAGGTGGCAGCTGTTTGCCTCATTCATATGAGATGAGTTTGGATGAAACAAATTCAGCATTCTTCTCTTCTTTCCTTTGTCATATGATATGTGAAGCAGGAATGAAAGGGGGAAAAGAAAGTAATATTTTCCCATTTCTCTTCAATGCATTCACAGAAACTTTTTTAATTGGAAGCTTAGGAAGCAGAACTGCCTTGAGCTGTAGGAATTCTGGAGAATTGCAGAAGGGTTGCGACTGGAAGAGGTATCATCTGAGATATCATCTAATCCAATCTAACTCAAACAAGATGACCTAGAGCATGTTGCCTAGGACCCTCTCCAGAGGCTTTTGAATTTCTCCAAGGATAGACACTCCACAACCTCTCTGGACAACCTGTTCCAGTCTGTCATCTTCACAGTAAAGTTTTCCCTTACACTGTAACAAAGCTTCCTGTTTCCGTTTGTGCCCACTCTCATCCTATTGCTAGCCACCACTAAAAAGACTCTGGCCCCATGCTCTTTACACCTTCCCTTCAGATATTTATGGGCACTAAAAAGATTGTGCCTGAACCTTCCCTTCTCCTCTCCAGATTGAACAGGACCAGCTTGCTCAGCTTTTTTTCGTATGATAGATGCCCCAGTCTCTTAATCATATTAGGGACACTCTGCTGGACTTGCTGCAGTAGCACCGTGTGTCTCTTGTGCTGGGGAGCCCAGAACTGCCCCCAATACTCCAGGTGCGGCCTCACCAGGGCTGAGCAGAGGGGCAGGATCCCCTCCCTCGACCTGCTGGCAACATTCCTCCTAGTGCAGCCAGGATCTCATTGGCCTTCATGGCCATGAGGGCACATTGCTGCCCCATGGTTAACCTGTTGTCAACCAGGACTCCCAAATCCCTCTCCATGGAGTTGCTTTCTAGCAGGTCAACCCCTAATCTCTGCTGCTGCCTCGGGTTATTCCTCCCCAGGTGCAGGACCTTGCACTTGTCCTTGTTGAACCTCATGAGGTTCCTCTCTGCCCAACTCTCCAGCCTGTCTATGACCCTCTGAATGGCAGCACAGCCCTCGGGAGTGTTGTATTTCCTCTACCATCTCTCAGTGTGCCCCTTTTCTGACTTTATTTCACCTCCAGCATCATTAAGAGACCCTTCTTGGTTTTGTGGCAAGGGCGCTTTATAGCCAAAGTTGAATTAATGTGAATGAATGGGTATGAGTAAAAGTGAGTAATTTGACTGATTTAAAACATGCACAACTATTTGACTTCTTGTTTTGGCAGCGAATATACTGTGATGAAAAATCCTGTTTGTTTTCCCAATTTGTTCAAACTTTTCTGAAAAATACTAATATATTTTAACATTGAGATGTCATGGATTCTACAGCATTAAGCACTTTTTTCTTTTTTTTGGTTAATTAAATTTTTCTTGAATATAGATAGTATTGAGTCTTGTACATTCTTATACTTTGAAATTAAGGGGCAAGTACCTTACAGAGCTTTTTTATATGGAAACAAGACCTTGCTTTTTGGTCTATGATTTATCCCTAATGACACTTTCTGTCTTCATAGTAAGATGAGTTTTCAAAAGTTAGCATACTAATGGCCTTTGATGGAGATAATCATATGATTTGTCTTTGAGAAGCTGGAAATAGCTTCTCCTAAAGATAACCAGGTAGAACAAATATCTACTTCATTTCCTTTTATATCACCTCTTAGATAAAATAAAGAAAAAATCATGTAGGAAATTCTCATCAGAAAGGATAGCAGAGAGAAATGTATCTATGTAGTGATTTTTTAAAAACAAATCACAATTTCTCATCTTTATCCCAGTATATCCAAGCACATTCTTCGACTGTGAGAGTATGACTCACACACGGCAAACCTTTATCATATGAATTTATTTGAATAAAAATGATTATCAATGTTCCAGACAGGGTGCTTAGTGAAATGGTAAGAACTCATTTCATAAGAACAATTTATCTAATTAGTTTAATATTTTAGCTCAATGAAACAATAATAATTGTCGTCTTACTGGGAACTACTTGTCAATTTTCAGTAAAAATCATAGTCTCTGTATAATCTGTATATTTGTGGACAAGTTTACTTCTATTGGGTACCGTCTATCTTAGCTGCACTGAAGCTGGGCTGATGTGTTCTAGCCAGGACATGGTAAGGAAGGAGGTAGAAATGGGCTGAAGTATCCTTTATATTTGCCTTTGTATCTAGGAAATTGGCAATAGGCAAGAATGGAGAGAAATTTTGTATGACAGTGCACAGATTTTTTGCAAGTTTAATGTGAGCCCTGCAGCAATCCAATGCATTTTAGTTGCTGGTAAGTTTGTTAAATTCTATTTGAAAAATTATTCATCTTGGAAGACAGTCTTCTAATAAATCTTACTTCCCTCATGTCAACAGTAACCTTTTTAAAATCATAATTTTGGCACCCCGATTCTTTTATATTTAATTTTTCACATTTAACTTATTTTTCAGTGGATGATATGACTATATAAATTGACAATTTTTTTTGGTAATATGTTATGGATACAATCCTTTAAATTAGGCAGTCAGTTTTCTTGAAGATTAAATCTTCAGAATTAAACGTTGAGGACAAAATATCCATTATGTGATTATGGATTTATTGCTATTGATTTATAGATCTAAATGCTTGTTTGAGGTCAGTCTGAACATGGGAAAGGAAATTTTAAGGATATATACAGATAAAATATGTGGAAAATTATACCTGAACATTGTTAACCATTGGGTTTCTTCAGGCAGATTGAATGCTCTCTAGCATAATGTATATATGAGAGATAACTCAATATGTGTAAAAATAGTGTTTTGTGCAACCATTGTTACTTAGTGCAGTTTCCTTCCTCCTTTCCGCTCAAAAAAAAAAAAATGTCACATCTTAGTTTTAGGGTAATCTGTTTTCTGCCTGTCCTTTTGAACATTTCCTTCGAGCAGTAATAGCTTCAGTGCTGTGTGTGCAAGTGCACGAGTGTGCAGAAAAATCCTTTCTTATTTTACAGTTCTTACATGTGTTAAAGTATTAGAGATTTTTCTAATAGCCTGATTTTCCTGCATAACTTAGTGGAACATGACACTAGTGGAACTCCTGTTTGGTAGTTGTGCTGCTGTTCAGCAGTAGTGCTGCCTCTGCCGTATTCATCTCTGCGTGCTGTTTGGTGGGTCTGCTCAGCTGCTTCTGTCTCTGAGCTTGGAATTCTTCATGTATTTGAAAGTGTAATGATGTATTTATGTTTGTTCTGCCAAAACTTGAATTAATACATATTATAGTCAACTCTGTTATTTATAGACACGATCTTGGATGTGCTGGGAGGAAGTCTGCAGCTGGAGTCCCGAGTTGGCTCTTGCCAAGCTGGCTGGTGGCCAGCTCTGCAATACCTGGTTCTACAGATGTGCAGAGACGGTTTGTCTTGGAAACAGCATAGCTTATGGGCTTAGAAACAGCACACCTTCAGAGAGGGGTAGCTTCTGCTGGAACTAGAGATGTTAGCAATTACTTGGTAATGACAGGTAACGTAACTGAAATCTAAAAAGATTATTTGAGATCTGTGTTTCTGAACTGATAAATTTGCTGATTCAGTCTTCGTTGCAGAGAACAAGCTTGCCTGTCCCTCTGGCAGTGGTGTGGTTAAGTGTTAGGTGGATTAATCAGACCACTGACTATCTCTGAGCTGACTGGTGCATTTTATGCCTAACTTAAAGTAAAAAGGAAAGAAATAAAGAAAGGGCTTATTATTATGGCGTCAGTTATTATTTGTGTTTGTAATCCTATCAGAATTTCTCACCTTTACGTAGAGATTGTACTAATGATTGTACTAAAATTAGATAAGACTATCTCTAGCCCATAAGCTTGCCTATAAGTAGATAGGGCAGATTTAATTAAGTTTGAATTAATTGCAATACAGATGGGTGTGCTTTTGGAAAATCATTCGAAGAAGTGGAAAAAGCTTCTCCTAAACTTTAGCCCATGCATGTAGTTTTTTAAGGCCATTGAAAAAATTATTTCTGATTTTTAGTAGGATATTAATAGTATTGGTTAGGGTAATTTAGGTTTTAATCCCTCAAAGTGTGCTTCCTTCTTTATGCGCAATGAGTTGTCCTTCTGAAGTCGTAAGGTTACTCATAGTGGCTGACAGAAAGCACCATCTATAAGGACTTCTTTGACCTCTTCAAATTTTAAACAGTTATTTCTAAATATAAATCTTCAATTTTGCATGTGTCAGTTCTATAGAACCTTTAGCATGAGCTTTTTCTGAACTGCCACAAAGTTCAATTGTAGTTCTTAGTGGATCTTGTACTTTAAGGTGAATATCTCATTATTTTAGATGATAAATACAATGAAAAGTTTCTGTCAGGGGAAAAAATAAAATAAGATGTTTATAACCTATTTGGAAGAGATGTGACAGGCTGTTTCAATAAAAGCTTTGGAGTGCTGTAATGGATATTATCTGTGTTCTCTTAGCGCTGACACTGTGGAGAATACTGTATGTGCTTTTAGACTGATTCCTGTGAACACGCAGTGATGAAGCGAGGCAAGGCACTGTTCCATGTTAGCAGCATGAACCTTGCCCACACTGTGGACATTTCATGTGGCAATCTTGCTCCCCACATAGAGTACGTCTTTTTTTCCCTCATCCCGTTACTAGTTTCTTTGAGCTGGCATAGGTCATCTGATCTCAATATTTATTTCAAAGCAAAGAACTGTATTTGGAGAGCAAGAGAACTCTTAGCTGTCTAGATACTGTAAATAAAGTAGAAATTTATAACATGTGGGTTGGACATTTATTTCACTTTTTCATAGCTTAAAAAGCCACAGTTTCCATTCCTGCCTCAATCTACCACCTCTGAGAGAACCTTTATGTTTGCAGATATGTATCTGTACTTCTAGGAATTTTTCTAATTATTATTTTTAATAATAATTTTATGTATTCCTATTTTAAGTTAGTACAATGCATTCAGCTGTCTAACTGTAGAGATGTTCAAAAGATCACCACTCTATCTATTCCTTTCTATCATGAACTGTTTGTTTTTTTTCTTTTTCACTTTCACTCAGCAACAGATGAATATATTTTCTTTCCCTCTCATCATCCAAAAAACAGTCACGATTTCTTTCTCCCACAGTCAATGAATCTGTCTTGTGTTTCCATTGCAGTTTGGTTTTCACAACATAGTTTTCACAGAATCCCAGAATGCTTAAGGTTGACAGGGACCTCTAGAGATCATCTGGTCCAACTCCCCTGCTCCAGCAGGGACACCCAGAGCACGTGGCACGGGGTGGCATCCAGGCGGGTTTGGAAGATCTCCAGAGAAGGAGACTCCACAGCCTCTCTGGGCAGTTTCTCTTCTTACTGAGTCTGTTCTCTGAAGTCTCTCTTCAGAGTGACTCATATCTCTTTCTTAACTGTATCTTAACTGTATTACTGACCACTCTTCTCTCTATTCTTTCTAACATTTGTCTACAGATAGGATTTACACATGGTGGGTCTGGAATGCTGAGTGATTTTCTTGCTGCTTCTTGAGTCTTTCTGTGCTTTCATTAATAGATAAATGTGATCGCTGGCTTTTTGTTTGGCCAGGCCTAGATTTTGTCATGACTGGTCTGGAGGAGGCAAGGAGGAGGCTCTCTGAGCTCCTGTTCCACTGTGGTCTGTGGAGGGCATTGCTGCCCAGATGTTCAACCATTTTATTCCTGATTTTGGTGGTGGTAGTGACTCTAGGGCCTGAAAGTGTGGAATGCTGATGTACCTAGTGGCTACAAATTTTGCTGTTTAGCACAGTACCTTTCTCTGGAAGGGAAAAGTTATTGACAAGGTCCCTGCTTGCATCATTCCAGCACTACCAGATGATTCCCATTCATCATCTCCTACCTCTTCCAACTGCAAAACCTTTGGCTAGAACTGTGAGTTGCACGACTGGATAATTAAAGTTTGGGACAGTTCTGGTCAAATCAGGAGGACTGATAAAATGATCTTCCACTTCTGTTTGAATACAAAACTCTCACTCCTAGGATTGTAATATATGAACAATCATTGGAGAAATTCATCAAAAGAAAATTTAAGTTTTTTGTTAAGTTTGTTCACCCCTTTAAGCCTGTTTCTGCTCACTTAATGAGTGGCCCTCGTTATGTGAGTGATCCTCATGAGTGGCTCAGACTGGCCCTTGTGCATTTCTAATGGATAAACTCTTTCCTTGCAGTGCCACCCTGTTGGCTTTCTTGGTGGAGCTTCTGAAGAGTTCTGTAGCCATGCAGGAACAAATGCTAGGTGGGAAAGGCTTTCTGGTCATCGGTTACCTCCTAGAAAAGGTACGTCATTTCTTTATCTTTGTTCTTAGTGTGTCTGTTGTCATTCTGGATATTTTCCAACCCTTAGCTCAAGAGGCTGATAGAATAAATATATTTGTGATATAAGATATTTTCAATTTGTAGTATTTCTGAGCTATGTACAGAGGTCTTTTATGCCCTTGTATGTCAATATTAAAGGAATCAATGTTCTTCTCAAATCTGTCATACTAAGATCGTGTTTGTCCTTAAACTGCCTTGGGAAACCGGTGAAGCTACTTCTCAGTCTTCATGGAAACATACTATCTTCCAGACATCGGTTGGTTGTCTTCTGAGGTCTCCTGCCCAATATCTTGCTGCATTCTCCTAGCTGAGACTGTGAACATGATTTGTGGGGGCTCAGAGATGTTCTGTTATCACTAAAAAAGCAACATGGCTTGCTGGCAAAGGACACAGTGTTTGTTATCTTGTAGGAAAAAGAACACGTATTTTTTGATAGCAAAAAAAAAAACCAAAAAAGCACATGACTTAATATTCCAAGAAAAAGAGGCATATTTGTTCCTCCTTAGAAAATATGAGGTGTTTTGTCCCATATTTTGCTACATTAATTACTACTCCCAAAGACCTCATCCAAGATGCTGCCCCAAGGAAGACAATTTAAACTGAGGCGATTAGCAAAGCTTTCAAAAACCCGAGCCTCTGTGGCCACCCATTAAAATACAGTTGCTGTGTTCAGAGGAGATAGATACATCCTTTACATAGGTTAGTTGGTACAATCTCTGTCTCAAGAAGTTGATGGAGAAATACCCCTTAAAATATTCAAGTTGAAACCTATTCAGTTTAAAATTTCTTCTTTAAAATAAATTTAACCAAAGAAAAAGTATTTGGTTATTGTAAAAGAACACACAATGGCTAAATTAGAAAGAGTCACTGAGATACTGTCATTTGTGCTGATCGTAGCCTCTTTGGTTATTCAGTGGCTCCTGCAGTATACCAACAGCAGAGCTGTGGCACGCTGTCTGTCGTGTTAGAGGGAAATGTTAGACTAGGTCAGTACTGATACTCTGCCAAGGGAATAACCTGATATGGGTAGGGAAGTTCAGGCGTTGCCATACCAAGAGCTAGAAGGTTTGCCTATTGAATCTCAGGTGGTGGAAATCATGCCATTCTCTGCCTGGTGGTTGCTTATAAAAGATAATGCTGGGAGGTTTTCTGGGGTTAAAACTGACTGTTGAAGTTGCTCTGGGTTGATTATATGCTGTGGTCTTGGGACAGAGCAGAGCTGTTTGGGCAGATCACCAAAGGTTTTGTAGACAAAGGCATTTCTCTTGACCGAGAAGACCTTAAAGCCTATTTTGTGAGACACTTGCCAGGTTCAGTATTGTTGGAAATAAACTCTTCCTTCTCTGATTATTTTTTTCCACATTCACAGAGGAATCAAAATTGTTTCCTACTCAGGATAACACAATTAGCAAGGGACATAGAGGATTATGCAGAATTCTTAATACAGTTATCTCAGCCTGAGACTGATATAGAAAAGATGCAAGAGTTTTTATAACTATTGACCAATGGCTTCCATATGAAAAGCCTGTATTTGCTTTTACTGAGAACTGTATAATTCATGTGATCACTGCTAGAAAGTACCAATTAATCTAGACATAAAATGCAAGCTGAAATTGCTAGAGGAAGGAGAGAGTAATTTTCAGTTACTATCTGGAATATACATAAGGCCTATGATGCCAGATCAAATCTTTGCATTGGCAGTATGAGAAAAAAAGCTCTAATCTGATATTCAGAGGAGGGAAGAACAATATAAAAACTGTCATTTCTATATTCTTGTGTTCTGAAGCTCTGTGAACTAAACTGACAAGCACCTACATGACAAACTTTTTTTTTTTTAATGAGTAGCAATCTATCCAAGTCATCGCTCTTTCATGGTTTGTGTTTTCCCAGTTATTATTCCCAGTAGTTACTATTTTTCCTGCTGTAATTTTTAATGAAGTTATGCAAGTTTCAATCGAGTTTGCAAGCAAGTTGGATAATATCTGAAACAATTAGATAACAGTATGTGGAAGGATGGAATATTATTTCTACACAATACATTTGCGCCAAGTATCTTCTTTCTAGAAAGATGCTTCTGAAATATCTGGAATGGCATGATTTTATGATGCTTCCTAATTTTACATTCTACTGGATAATGAAACGGATGAAAGAAACGGACATCCTTGTTAATTTTGCAATAGTAATAACTGCCAGGCCGGATTCCAAAGGAAAGTCTCATCCACGATGCAAAACCATTTTCATTTTTTCTGTGTACTTGAATGTTTATTCATTCACCCATTCACTTAATAATTAAATTTTAGGATGTTTTTACTTAAAGCAATAGGTGTGTTAAAGTATTTCTGTGCTGTTTTACAGTTATGCTTAATATTCTGTTAGTTGTTTCTCAGTTTCTTTCACATTTCTACATTTTATATGGAGCATAGCATAAATACATTACCAAACTGGTTGCCTTTGTGTATGAAAGGTTGACTTAATAACCCGAAGGATATATTTTAAAGCAACTTGCAAATTGTTGATTAATTTGTGTGTTTTATACTTTTATGATCATATTCCACTAAGAGAATATACAAAAATGTGTGTTTGTTGATTAATTTGTATTTTTCTTGGTCCTTTTCTATTTATTTCATTTAGAATTCAGGGATTAGATTTTTAACAGTTTTTTAACTGCCTGTGGCTATTTGATATTTTTCTATTTTGGCGAGTGAATATTCAGATTGCTGTATTATATATTAAGCTTAATATAAAATTCCACAAATTTCTGTTTTAATCAAAAGATTAGATATATTCTGTGAAATATAGTCCTGCCACATTGATAGACCTTTAATATAAAACCTACAAAAACTATCTAAGGTTTTACCCTTTCTGATTCTTTTGTATATAGGCATGTGTGTGTATATATACATATATATATATGTATCTGTATGTATGTATGTATATTCCACACATGATCACATATACCAAAGGCAAAAATACTAAAGAAACTAGGGGAGAAAAAAAAAGTAGTATTAATATTCCTGAAATGTTGACAGTTTTTTATTTTAATCTCTTTGAAACTAAGAAAGGCTGTTATACTAACAAGAACAAATTCACTAGGGCTGTTTTGTTAGTGCAGAAATTGGCCAACACATTCATCTTCAGTTTTGCAGGTTTAGAATTACACTCTATCAATTCATCTCCAGTTGCTGCCGGTTCTTGTATCAAAGATGATGACTCAGCATTTGATTCTGTTTGTTTGTTTTTTTGTACCTTAACATAAAAGTTTGCATGTCAATAAGGAAATATTTTTAGTTGACCCAGTTTGTCTAATTTATGCTTTTACTTAAGAGTTGTTTGTAAATCGCTTTAAATGTATTTTGTAACTCATTTTCCAAACAATTTTTCACTCCTCAGCCCCAATCCCCTCTCTAGCAAACTTGTGACCATACAATATTGCTTGTACTACATCACAGAAATATCATAGCTTAAGGATTTTTTTTTCAATCTCTGATTACTAAAAATTAACTTAATTCTCTGAGACTTAATTCCAAAATTGTTGAAGTAATTTCGCTGTGCTTTGAAAAGGCAAAATTTAAAATAGTTCCACTTTTGAATAATTGCAAGTGGTTTTCCCTTTGTTTATATGCTTTTAACCGTTATAAGTAGATTTCACAAATTTGAGGTTTAGTTTGAATGTTTGTCCAAAACCCATCATCTGCCTCCTGTCTTGAAGCCTTTGCAAGGCCTGTTAGTATAATTTAGTGTCCTTTAAACAAAGTACTGTCAGCTGTACTGACATAATTGTCTCTTGTGGTCAACTCTCATTGCTTTACCATTCTTGAATGTCTGCTGCTGTATTTTGCATTAGCATATGGTCAAATCATCTTACAATGATGAAACTAAAGTATGATAATCTCACATTTAAAAATGTACTCAGCTTTGAAGGAAGTTGATAAAGGATCTCTCTCATTCTGCTTCCTATGTTTTTCTAGCTAGGGGAATATATTCTTATAATAGGAAGAGCTTGCCTTCACTGAAGAAGTATGATTTAAAAGAGGATTATTTTCTGTAGTTATACAAAACAAGTGTGATTTAAAATGCAAAGAGCTATTCTGAGATCTCTTTTTTTCCTAATGGGAGATGTTCCTTGACATCATGAGAATGAATTTGCAAATATCTCAGCTGCACTTGCCCAAGTCGTGTGCAGGCCAGACCAGGCCAGTGATCCCCTGTGTCCTCTTTTGCCTCAAACAGCGCACGGTGGTTTCCACACATCGAAGAATTTGCAAGATCATAGTCTGTTCATTATGCTGTACAAGAAATAAAAAAGCTTGCATATGCTTCTAATTAACGCCTACACTGATTTTAAATTTCACCACGTCAGAATCGTATTTCTGCTCTCGACAATTTTATTGCATCATTAAACTCAGAGCATGGCAATATTTAAAGGATTTATTTTCATTTCTGTCACAACAAGATTCTTGCAGTGTGTACTATTTTTTTCATTTTGCACTATTCTCTTTAGCTACAGTTTTTCAAAATGATGGTTTTTATTTTTTTTATAGAAGTGCTTATATTCAGCTAGATGTGTGACAGGAATAAAACCTTTTGTTTCATATCCAGGCTCTATTTTATTATTTGTAGATTATCTGCTGTTCATTTGCATGTGATCAAATACTTTAGAAAGGAGGACAGACATCTGTGGATTTTTTCTGACTCAAACATCAAAAGAACCTTTTTGTTCATATTAGTTGCAGACTATTTATTGTGGATTGTGATGTACAAGCCAAAAGAAATTCAATACCCAGGCTGAGCTTATATTACTGACAAATGTACTTCACTTCTAAAAATAACTAATCTGCATGTTCCCAGACTGTATTTATAGCATTAAAAGTAATTGCAATGTGCTTGGTAGGGAAAGCAAGGGGAGGGATGTTTGGTGATTGTTCCTATTGGTGGCTTTTGTTAATTTAGAAGTTTGTCAAAATCCATGTGCCCTATTGCTGCAGAGGAACAGCACTCAGCATGATTGTATAGTATATGCTGTGGAAAAAGGCCTGTTTTGTAATCGGAGCTCAAATCCTTCAAATAGTTATTTATGTTTGAGGAAAAAAAAAGGCAAGCCTTAAAACAATGTATATTTACATATTGAGAAACCAAATTTCAGGAAAAGGCATAATTAACTTTTAATCCTGAAGAAGAGTTAAGGACTCCCGCTGAGCTTCTCAAAGTACTGTCCCACAAGATGTAGAATGCTGGCTGGAATATAGTAGATGTAAGAGAAAACAAAAGATGAAAAAGGGATTTAATCTTACTTTTTAATGATTTTTTTTGAATTTGTTAACATAAGCCTTTGAAAGAGCATTAAAACTATTTATTAGAAAATATAAGTTGTTGATTTCTTCTTTTTATTTTCCATTTGTATCCAATGCAATCAAAACGTATTTAGTAAAGATAAGCCCAGTGAAAATACTGTTTAAAGTTTCTGCTGTAAATTCCTTAAGGAAGACTATTTTTTAACATTTGTTCATATTATTTTTTCAGTCATCTCGAGTTCATATAACGAGGGCAGTCCTGGAACAATTTTTATCATTTGCGAAATATTTGGATGGATTGTCCCATGGAGCACCTTTACTGAAGCAGTTATGTGATCACATTCTTTTTAATCCTGCTATCTGGATACATACCCCTGCAAAGGTAATTGTGCTCTTGAAGGATACTATGTCCTTCCTGTTGTGAAGCGAAATAGAAGTACTGTTTTATTCCGGGATGCATAGGTTTCTGTTTTTTTTTTTTAAATACACATTAGTAACAGAGATCTTTTAAATCACAGTTTATCCCCTGTTAGACTATATCCTCTTATCCTCTTTAAAATCAGTAATGTTCTTGCCAGAGGTTTTAGTTGCGTTGAATTGCGTTGTTTGCTTAGAGATGAAGAATAGGGAAAAAAAAAGAGTGTTTTAAATTGTAAGCAGAATGATGGCCTCTGGACATCATTTAGTTCAGTATCTACTCTCAGTGAACTTATTTGTGATTATTTTTGTTCACACTTCTATATCATATAAAAAGTAAATCCTAACAAAACTTGACAAAGTAAGACTATTAACGTTTAACTTACATTTATGTAGATAATTATTTAATTCTTCAGGTGCAGCTTTCTCTGTACACCTACTTGTCAGCTGAATTCATTGGAACTGCTACAATCTACAACACTATACGCAGAGTAGGAACAGTACTGCAGTTAATGCACACACTGAAATACTACTACTGGGTGGTTAATCCAGCTGATAGCAGTGGCATTACTCCTAAAGGATTAGGTAAGTGCAATACATAAGAAAAGAATTATTATTTTATTGCAAAATATTCTGTATGTTTAGATGTATTCCCAGATTCCTACTTTTTTCACCTATGATATAATTATGTGGGGCATATTTTAGAAATACAGAAAACTTCACTGATTTTTTCCTTTTTTCAGTACTAGAGACAAAATATTAAATATATCTCATATGCCAAGGAAAAGTTTGCAGGGTTTGAATAGTGTAATGGTCAATTAGTAATATTAAGAGACCTGACAGCCATGGGAACACTTTTCTGTTCTCACTGATAAGATCTCTAAAACTCTATTTTCAGGTCAGTAATATTTATCCTTTGCCCTTATAAAATAGAGGATAATTCAACTTAGCTTATACTCGTCTGATTAGTTTAGCTTATGAAGCATTAAATGGCAGGAACAACAAAATACAGTCATACGTACAGGATAGATGCTGCATATAACAGATGTGTTATTAACCAGAACATCAAATCATTCTAATCCTATATACTCCAACTGTAATGTCATTATGTTTAGCAGACTACTTGTGTAAAGCCAAAAGGATTTTGCTGAAAGTTGCTTAAAAATTAACTGATGCAGAGGTAACATTAATTTTCTTTATTCTTTTGCTATCCTGCTGAGAAATGCAGAAAATGGGAGAGTCTTTCTTCATTCCTGCCCTCTTTTGATGCCACATACATGCAGATTTAAAAACGTCATGGGAAATTTCATCGGTTAGTCAGTTATCAGTGTGCTATATGCTTAGAGTTTTATTCAATTTTTGTATTTATACGCACACACAAAAGGAACAATTCTTATTCCATAGTAGATGTCCTAGCAGACAATAGAATTGTAACATACTTAGTTCTTGCTGGAGCTGGTACCTCATTAATATCTCTTGTTATCTCTTGGATCATAATATGAAGCTAACTTTATTCTTGAGCAAATTTTTCAAAATTAACTTAAAAATAACACATTTTGTACTTTTTGTTTTCTGTCCACTTGCTTGAAAAGTTTATAATATCAGGTAATCAAAATTAATTGGCAGCCATAAAAATACTTCCTACTAATAATTTATGGGCACTCTGGTTATGAATAACACAGAAAGCAGAGTTGCTGGATGCCTTCTTTGCATCAGTGTTTACCAGGGGCAGCCCTTTAGAGTCCCAGGCCTTAGGGACAAGAGAAGAAGCTGGGAGAGAGGAAGACTTGCCCTGGGTAGAGGAATCATAGAATCATAGAATCATAGAATGCCTAAGGTTGGAAGGGACCTCTAGAGGTCATCTAGTCCAACCCCCCTGCACACGCAGGGCCACCTAGAGCACGTGGCACAGGGCTGCATCCAAGCGGGTCTTGAAGATCTCCAGAGAAGGAGACTCCACAACCT
>VWPW01016589.1:355846-536832 GCA_013389825.1 Crypturellus undulatus
TGTCCAGTTCTGGGCCCCACAGTACAAGAGGGATGTGGAGCTGCTGGAGAGAGTCCAGCACAGGGCCACGAGGATGATCAGGGGCCTGGAACATCTGCCCTATGAGGAGAGGCCGAGGGAGCTGGGCCTGTTCAGCCTGGAGAAGAGAAGGCTGAGAGGGGACCTGATCTGTGTCTATAAGTGCCTCAAGGGAGGCAGTGAGGAGGAAGGGGCTTTTCAGTGGAGAACCCCGACAGAACTAGAGGAAACGGCTGGAAATTGAACCATCAAAAGTTCCACAGAAAATAAAAAAAAAATTTCCTGACAGTGAGGGTGAAAGAGCACTGGAACAGGCTGCCCAGAGAGGTTGTGGAGTCTCCTTCTCTGGAGATCTTCAAGACCCGCTTGGATGCAGTCCTGTGCCATGTGCTCTGGGTGACTCTGCGTGTGCAGGGGTGTTGCACTAGATGACCTCTAGAGGTCCCTTCCAACCTTAGGCATTCTATGATTCTATGATTTTCTAAACTAAATTTAGTCTCATGAACTAATTCTGGACTTTGTTGCAGAGCATCCCTTTAAATACTCACAGCCTCATCAATGTATGAGAGAAATATAAACATAAAGGATAAGCTGCTGCCTGAATAGCACTCCTGGTAAAAGGCCACCTCCTCTGAGGTTTCCTGTGTTACTCACAACTCTGCAGATCTTCATGAGGAGGATCTTTTCCTGCTAGAGAAGGCATGGTTGTGTATGTTCAAGTTAACCTAGGTGTTATATACAGTGTCCAAGAACATAGTTCATGTCAAATATTTTTGAACACGAGCTCGTAAAGGTAGGATTCAGGCAAATAACCATGAGAAGGTAGCAGCTACAGTCCTGCCTTCTGCACAGTTATCTCAAGAGTAGGTTTGGATTGGTTCTCAATTCTCATTTGCTTTGCCACAACAGAGTTAATAAATAAAAACATAGTAGCCGAATCCCATCTACACATAAATAAACATCCTAAATTATATGTATTACAAAAGAACCTATTTTTTACTCTTTCAAAAGTTTGAAAGTCAAGTTTTTCACCTAGAAAAAAGTAAAAAAGGCAGATGGAAGAATCTTGCATTTTGTTGCTTATGTAACTGATACCCAATATTTTATTAACAAAGCCAGTATTAGAAATAGTTAATTCTGATATTCAGACCTCTTCATCAGTCTTTTACACTGTTATGGGTTGTGCTTTACTCTGTGAACCAAATTGCACTGAAGATTATAAATACCTTTTCTTCTTCCCTCTTAATTACTTGCACAATTATGTTTTATGTCCCTGTAATTGCTGGATGCTGGAAGGCTGGGCTGGCATTTTTTTTTTTTTTCTGATTTTTGTCTGTCCAGAATTGGCTAGCTGCCATTGCAAGTGTTCATTGCAAAAAAAGAGGCCACTGTGGCTACTTTGTGCAGGGACTTGTGGCTTCTGTACAACATCTTAACATAGTAAGACTGTTTTTTTTCTGTTTGGTTGGCTTGATTAGGGCTCTAGTTCTCAGTGATGCTGTTGTTGCTGTCACCAGTTTCTGTGTTGGGGTGACACTAATTGTCCATATCAGGGATATGCACAAAGATGAAAGGATAGTGGGGCAAACTCCTATTGGATGCCTGACTTGAAAATCAAGATGTGTTTTTCTATCTTTACCTTAGTACTATGTATTTTTTTTAATTATGCAGTAATTGCATAGTAATTCTTCTAATTACAACATAGATTGTCTGATTTGTAATGCATTTTTAAAATAATCTCTCTAACATCAGTTCTTCAAATGGCAAGGGAGGTATAAGTCTGATAAAACATTAAATTTATAGTGGCAAAATCCATTTTTGTAACTTTATAACTTCTCAGGTCTATTATATTCAATCTATATCGGGTAACTGTTATGTTACTATTGCATAAAACTGTTTCTGAATCTTTAAAACTGACAGGATTTTCACAGCACTATCCTCATTGCTTTGAAGTGTGAGGAGCAAGGTTTGAGATTTACTTGCTGCATTCTCAAGAGTCCCGAGTTCTCCTCTCTCCTTTCCAAAAGAGGCAGGAGGTCCAATGAAAGGACCATTCTCCCTGTTAGTCAAAAAACCACAACTTGCTCTCAAACCTGCAATGAGCACAAGCCTAAATTACTGTGTGTAATGCATTGACTTCACTTCAAAGAACCAAATTTGACTTAAAAAAATTAAATGTTCTGTTTAACTAGATTGGCAATAATACTCACTGAACCCTTTCAAGTATACACGCCTACAGCGTAGATACCTACTAGGTGTTTAAACTCCCATTACACCCAGTGGAATTCCACTCAATATAGTCAATAGGACTATTCATTTTCTTCCTGAGTTGGCATTGGCCAGGGTCAGTTAAGTGGATCGAGTCAAGAGCATTTTTGCTTGCATAAGATGTTTCCTAGGTCATATGGAAACACCTATAGAGCATACACTTCCATTCATTACATGAATCTAGACCTGTTCTTTTTACCTGTCATGTGTTTGTATCTTCATTTAGAAATTCATTTGGAATTGGAAAACTTGGATCTTTAGAAATTCATTCAGATAAATAAAATATTTAGATTTCTCGAAACTGAAATATCACATAATGCATGTTGTCCAAAGTGATTCTGAAAGGTTATAAATGATATCATTTGTGATTTATATATTGAAAAGAGCATTACATCTATAGAAGGAATTGTGATTTCGAGAAGAAATGGTGATCATTAAAGGAATCAGGTTTTATTTAAAAGTGATATATTCTGCTTCTTCCAGATGGTCCTCGACCCTCACAGAAGGAAATCATATCACTAAGGGCATTTATGCTTCTGTTTTTGAAACAACTTATACTGAAGGTAAAGCAGTCTGTTCCAGAATATTAAATTAATGTAAAACTTTACGATCTGTTATGTGGATGTGATAGGTTCTTTCAGAGCAGTGAATATGTAATGCCTATCAAATATTGAGTCTCATTCTGATTAATGTCGATGCACATATTATATTCAAATGTAGTGAATTCACACAGTACTTCTTATTAGCCTCACCAAACTGCTTATGTATTTTTAACTGAAAGTACTTGCAGAAATAATATATGACACTAAGGAAACCTCTCAGGTATTTGGACCATGCTTTATAATAATAATCTACTCTACTTGACTGACCAAATAAGAAGGTAACGGTGGTTAAGTCAGTTACTGATTTTTTTTTTTTTTTTTTGGCCCTGCTCCTGGTTGAACACCTTAAGGAATCTGCCTGTCACTACTAACACTGGTGTTTCAGGAATCATCTTCTCTTTCACACTAGCCTGAAAAAATTTGGCCTTATTTCTTCCGTTTCTCTGGTCTTGTATCAGGGATTGGAGGAAAGGCAGTAATAGCATCTTATCTTTTGAGGATGGCTCATACTATAAAAAACCTTCCTAGTAGGAAGAGATTTTAATCTGGTTTTGTATTGCCAATATTGTAAGGAAAAGGAATAGAGTGAAAGAGGGAATTTAGTCCTTTGAGCTTGAATAGTAAATTTGTAGGATTACATAACTCAGTCCAAGTAGTAGATTTCATAATTGTTTCTTTTAAAGCTAAACTTAAAGAATATTCTCTCTGAAGAAATCCCTCTTCTTTTTTAGGATCGAGGAGTGAAGGAAGATGAACTACAGAGCATATTAAATTACTTATTAACAATGCATGAGGTACATTTCTGAATTTAACTATATTTTAGTGTAACCCATTGTAGCAGCACTGTGGAAAACGTGCTTTTGAGGTTAGTTTGTAAAATAGCTTGTTGATGCTTGTCACACAGGATGAGAACATTCATGATGTGCTGCAGCTGCTGGTGGCCCTAATGTCTGAACATCCAGCGTCCATGATACCTGCCTTTGATCAAAGAAATGGAATACGGTAAGACAGTGATCATCCCTCTCCACACTGATTCTTTTTCACATAAATTTCATAATTGTTTTCCTTTCAAAGTACAACCTTATTTATTTAGGCAATTTTCTTTTTCAAAAACGAGGTATATTTAATAGCTCAAAAAGAGTACTTTTTAATAGCTCAGAGGCAAAAATTTTCCCTTTGGAATTCACATTATCATATCTGAAGGCAGATGTACTGCTGTACTTATTTCTCAGTCTCAAATAGAATATGTAATTAACAAGAAACATCAAAAAACCCAAGTATATATCTGAGAATCGCTTTGAATATTCTGTCTTCGGATGTTTTACATAATTTTGAGGGGAGAGGAGAGAGATAGGAGAAATCCTGGACTAACCTCTTTAAATACTCCCCAAAGACTTAAGAAACATATTGTGCACTACATATGTTTATCTGCTTGCCAATAAACTTAATAACTATCTGATAACTATCAGAAAAGTGGTGTAGTTTGGTGATTTCTTACATCTATTTTGGTAATCCAAGAGTTGTTTGGATAAACAACTGTATTTGATGTATTTGATGATTAATACATTTTTTTTAAATTCTGTGTTGTTCTAAAAATACTTCAGAAAGTGCAAGAGGCTTGCAAGAACAAATAAACAAACAAAGTTTATTTATCTATCTTATACGTTCAAGTAGTTTATACCCTAAAGTTTTTAAAGCTCTATACAGCAAATTGTATTTAAAATTATTTGAATGGCAATGGCAGTTGATACAACAAGAAAAACATAGGAAAGACTGATTGTACTCACACTGAAAATTGGGGGCAAACTGGTGAAATAATGAGTTTTTCTGTCTGTTGGTGTCCTCAGGTTAAGACTTCTTGGCTTTCCAAAAAGCTACAAAATCTGTGTTTGACATAATCATATAACTAGGTAAAATTTTGAGGCCTCTCTTATCCAGGATGTCAAACCAGAGTGTGGGCTTTTTCTTTTTTTCTTTTTTTTCTACTTTAGACTGATGCAACAAGCATATGGATTTATAGCTATAAGCAATGTGTGTATGTGTAATGTATTGCCATGTTTTGCTTTTGATAAATGACATTTCACTATGAACAAACTGGTATTCAATTAAAGTACCCTCTGCTGTGTAGAAAGGACACTGAGCGGGACGTTTAAGAAGTTTGAGAAGGTTTTCTAGTGGCATCCAGAGCACCCATCTAAGAAAGTGTTAACTCCCCTGACTTCTCCAAACTGCTTCTCTTGTCTTGAGATGCAACTGCTGGGGCTCTTCTATGTGGTGCTTCCAAGTGAGAAGACAGAAGGAAGCGGCTTGCTGCTATGAAACATTAAACTGAACCAAAAAAATGCCATGTCTCTGACATATATTTAGACTTATAACCAAATCTCTACAAAACTTTTGGCTTTGATATGTGTCTTTTGGTGACTGCCTGAATTCTGCTATTTTTAAAGAATTCGCTATCAAACTCTTAAGGTGTTTTTAATGTTTTCAGTATATCTTTTCATTTTCTGTAAAGTGTTTTTGTTTTCATTTTATCTCCTGACTTTGTTAGGAAATTTCCCTGTTCAGTGAACTAGAATGTAAATATGAGATAGGTAGCAATAAAATGAAAAAATTAAAGATGAATTTGTTTCTCCTTTTTAGAGTGATTTATAAATTGTTGGCTTCCAAAAGTGAGAGTATATGGGTACAAGCCTTGAAGGTCCTTGGATATTTTCTTAAACATTTGGGTCATAAGTAAGTATAGTTTTAAAATTATGACATTGATATGCTAAAATTCTTAATTCTTGTCCTTTTGTGCTTTTCACTCTATATTGTAGAGTCTTTAGGAACTCCGTAGAATATCATTGTTTTATTTTCTGATTGATAATTTGCAGTTTCTGTTACTGTAATTGCATTGGGATAAGATGATTAATTTGCTAGTTAACTTGTTACTACTATGATATTTGAAATTAAATAATGATTGCATGATCAATCATGATCAAATGCATAATATGCTGAAATTTAAGTCTTAAAATGATCTAAAACATTTTCTCAAAAATTTTTTTAAAATTACGTTGCATATTCTGCTATATATACTGTGCATGGTGGGAAACATGATTATCAAAAATTCATTGCTCATTGAACAACAGAAGGATTGAAAAAGAAAGGAAAAGCAAATATTAATTAAATGATTTTAAACAAGAAGTTAAGAACATACTTACATACAAAAGGGGGCAGGAAACAGTCACATTTAAAATGAACCAGTGTAATAAATTGCAAGGACTTAGTCTCATCTTCCATTATTTGGTGCTGGTGAAGGAAGAGCTGAGACACACGCAGTCTAGGTTATGTGCTCCTCCCTACGGCTCCACTTCTACGTCGGTTTTCCAATCGGAGACTCCACAGTGTAGTTAGCAGTGCACTTCACAGCAGAGACTTCATCGTGTAAAACCTCATTCCGAGAGAAAGGCGCTAGGAGTCCAGTCAGAGTGTTGCTGTAAAGTGCAGTGCCCTTTTCTTCAGGGAGATCTTTAAAGTATGGCTGCATAACTGAGAAACAGTTAGCTTAGAACATGCTTCCAAATGGGTTTTTGCTTTCGGGATGTGGCAAGCCAAATAGTGTTCTGGGAAATAATACAGCAAATTCACAATCCACTCAAAAATCTCAAAGTGCTCTTCAAATGTAATCCATTGGATTCATAGGAGTTGCATTAAGTGAGGTTTATTCCTAATACAGTAAAAGGTATCTTGATCAGAGGCCTGTTGTTTGTCCAGTTAAGTACATTTGTTAAAAATATTAATCATTTACACAATAGTCCAAGTAGCAAATAATTTTTTAGTGGAGAAAAAGAAGCATAAAAATGAGATTTTCAGAAGCTGAGATCTCATTTTTAAATCTTTAGGATGTATTAGTGAAATTATGGCTGTATCAGTAGAGATTCCATTGTTGAGTGAATATATTTTTCATATAATTGAAGCAGTTGAAATCCACTTGAGTGTTCCTTGGATCTTTCAGTGAGCTGAATGTTCTAAACCTCTGCTATTCATTAATTCATTACTCATTTATAATTTTGTTAATCAGTAATCACAAGAAAGGGAGTTTTTTCTTTTTTAAAAAACACGAAACTTTTTAAAATTCATGTTATTTTGGCTCTTTCATGTAGATTAATTATTTTGACTATGCTTTCTGATTTATTATAGTAGTTGATAAATTTAATGATGTTATATACAGTAAGCACTGATAATTTATGCTGTGATAAGCAGTTAAAAGAGGATACTGTTACGGGACAGATAAATTTCACTAATGTTATGTTTGCTATTTGCAGAGGCATTTTCTCCTCTTTTTTTAAGATTGTAGCATGTTTTGATGCCAAGCATACAATACTAAATGTTATGCATCTCAGTCTCTTGGAATTTCATAATTCTTCACTACTTTTTAATTAATTTGCTTTATAAAATATAATATGCCAGGATTTAATTACTTTGGCTGGATGAGGCAATGATGTATGAAGAGTTTGACAGCTTTGATAAATTCTGTAAATGTTGGTTGGAAGATCTAAGGATGAATAGTCTTGAGCCCTTGAGAGGGTGACAATCCACGTGTTCTCCAGTGGGCACATTTTAGCCACCTGTCGACATCTGCAACTTTCTCAGCCTGAGGAGGATAGAAAGGAGTTACTTTAATGTTTTCTGCCATGAAAATCATGTAGGATGAAAATAGTCTCATTTGCTTTATACGAAAGCCTATCCTAAATATAAAATAGTATTCTGAGAACCTTTGTGTGTACTACAGTAATATTCATTCTGAGTAGTATATTAAATGATTTTTAATTCATAATGGTTAAGAAGTAACAAGTTTCAAAACATTTTAGTACAACATCAAAATATATGGCTTTTGTGATTTTTGCATCTATTTAAAATCTTCAATATGTTTTGCTATATTTTTCTTGTCTAGGCGAAAGGTTGAAATTATGCACACACACAGTCTTTTCACTCTGCTGGGAGAAAGGTTGATGCTACATACAAATACAGTGACCGTTACAACGTATAACACACTTTATGAGGTACAACTTAATTATACATGCAGATTATGATCTCTGTTTTAAAAAATGACTTACTTATATTTTATGATCCTGAGTTTTAGAATGTCTCAATTCTCCAGACCCCAAGAAAGTTATAATTTGTAATTCTAAGATATAATTGCTTGGTGCAGAATTTATTTTGCTACATTTTGGATAGTTTTATAAACAAAGGTATACTTTATGCCAGTTTGCTCTAAAACTTTTCATCTGTTATAACAGGAGATAGAAAACACTCTGCTATTTGAGATGTTCTTCACCTTCCAAAAAAAACATGTTACCTGAGTCAGGCACTTGCTTGGTCTTCCATTATTTTTAAAGGAAGGCAATGGAAGTATGTATGTGTGTCCATACATCTACATTTATGTAGATATTTTAGGAAATTTGTGTCTCTGAGAAAAGAGTAATAACAATTAAATATCATATTGTTGAAAGCACTGCTGCTGTCTCTCCAGCCCATGTTGTGGACATTCCCTGGTTAGGTCCCATGCCATAGAGTCCCCTCGAAGTCAGATATTCCTTAAGCCTCTGTCTGACAAATGTTATCCCTTATCCTGAGTCTGTTTGTCCAAGGTATGTCTAGGGTGACCTTCCTTCCTTGATCCTTTCCTTAAAGGCAGTCATAGTCTTCTCTCCTACCATGTTTACTATCTACCTTCGTTTCAGGAGGAACACAATTGCTTTCTTTATGGTTCCAACAGACTAAATAAGCCTGTTTGAAAGACCTAGCCAAATAATCATGTAAAACATGAGTTTACAAAAGACAGTTATGAACTGAATAGGGAAACAGCTAAACATCTCCTGAGACTCACTGAAGTTTTGTGAATCACAGATGAGGGAAGCTTTGCAGCGATCTAGGCTCCGGTTACATATCCTCCGTATTCTTTACGGAGTTGAGCCACTAATAACTGAGTCATAGACTTCCATCCTAACTAGAATAAGAGAGCACAGAGTGTGAGCTTGGAGACTTGTTGGGAGATTCCAGTTGTGGTTAAAAAACACCAAGTCACCCATTTAATGCTTGGAAATTCTTCACAAATGAATTCGCCCAGTTGAGGCAATTGACTCAGGATGACTGAACTCCTGGACATCATGGCCCACTAGACCTTTTAATAAAAGACTTGCCACTTTCTGTTGAGAGTTTAAAGTGGTAAGGAGGCTAAGCAACTTTCATGAAAGGAATACCCAAATGTCTTCAGTTCATGAAAATCGATAGCTTTCGTGAATCTTCTTAGGATATGTAAGCATAATATTTAATATTACTGATACTTAATATGAACAATTTCTAAAAAAAAATGTCAAATGATGCTGCAAAATCCCCTTTTTCATACAGAATGGTTTAAAATTATTTGAAAACCAGGAAGATGTAGGAGTGAATTGAAACTAAAAAATACTAAAAGTTACATGTAAGTTATTTTCAGGTATCATAGCTTCTTATAGTCAGGACAGTGCTAGAGGGCTGCAGAAGTGCAAAGTATTTGTGATTGATACAGATATTTTCCATGTTCTATCATAAAAAGCAAATTCATATGGTTATTCTCTTTTCAGTGAAAATTTGTAAACACACATTCAAAGATACTACATTTGCCAATTAAGTTAGTTTTATTATTGGTTAAAGAATGAGCTAGAGTTATAGTTAGCAATAAATATGAATTACTAGTGAAATGATTCTACCATGAAGTAAATTGACTTAAGGATACTTACTGTGAATCCAACATTAAACAACATGCAATTTTTTAGCATTTTCTTAAAAAGACAGTAGCATACATAGAGCCACTGATGTCTATCCCAGTGTGTTCCAGTCATCCATGTGGTCTTCTGCTGGACTGTCTCCAGTTCTTCAAATTTGGTGGCCCAAAACTGGACACAGTTTTTCGGATGAGGCCTTAGCAATGCTGAGTAGGTCATGCAGCAACATACACATCATGTTGATTTTCAGGCCTCTTTTAGATCTGTAGCTGTTCATTTAACTTTTGACTATTCCTATTAGTGACATGTTTCTCTATGCAACATCCAACTCTGAAATCTTCTGAGGAATGATGAGTATTTTCAAATTCTTTAAGAATCTTACCACATATTTAGAATTTCATGCAGCATTTTCATGTCAAAAACTCTACCTACTGTAATCTACCTACTGATAAAAATACGTGTTGGATACCAAGTGTTGGTATAGCAGAGACAATTGCCCTGGTTTTATTCCGCTTTTTGAAAAGCCTTTTTAACACCTAGAACAGAAAGCAAGCTTTTTGATAAAGTATGCCTGTATTTTACTTACATGTGCCACTGTTACTCCTTAATGGATCTTAAACTTGAATAATTTATTGATTTCACCAGCTTTGTGGTTAAGTAGCCTTAGGTCAGTTTCTGCAGATGAAATTTATAAGAAAGCTATTTGCGGTCCACAGCAAAATTTAATCAAATGACTTCTCTTTTAATGCTGTTTCAGAAAGCTTCCAGAGTCTTTGATTAGTTGTCAGTATATTAAACCATAATTGAGTTTAAGGTATAAAATGTGACATTTTACTTGTGGATGTCTTAAGTTCAGCTAGTGCCTTTATTCATCTGTGTTACAGCACATGTCCTTAGAGGTGGAGTAGCCATTTGACATTACCTGTGGTCTGCTCACAGCAATTGCAATGTTTTCACTTACTGTAACCTCCAAATACCAGTGGTACAAACAACAGTAAATTACATTTGGCAGTAGATATTCTGGTGACACAAATTACTTCATTAGGAAAATGAAGTACTGGCACAGGCTGCCCGGAGAGGCTGGGGAGTCTCCTTCTTTGAAGATCTTCCAAACCCGCCTGGATGCCACCCTGTGTCCCATGCTCTAGGTGTCCCTGCTGGAGCAGGGGCTGGGCTAAATGATTTCTAGAGGCCCCTTCCAACCTCAGCTATTCTGGGATTCTCTGAAAATTATAGGTGTTTCAAGTAAAACTATTTCCTTTTGTTTGTTCTTCTGTGGAAGAATTTTAGACAGATCAAAAAGAGGATGTTAAGATCAACATGAGATTCAAATAGGATCTTAGACAGTCCTCTGCCTATTGTTAACCATTTCCCAAGAAATACCATTTTGACTGTTGACCATCAACTGTAACACATAGGATTTTGTCTTTTGTACTTACTGCACGGCTTACACTAACCCATATATTTGAAACACCATTATTGTACAGCTAGCCAGCTAAATGAAAAAATAGTTAGCCAACCGTATTACATCTGTAAGTATCCCACTCCTTGCATAGAGAAATTTCCTTGTTTCCATTCTTAGAGAGAGAGAGAGAGAGAGGAGAGAAATATTTTACTGGAATCTATTTTATGAAGTTATAGTGTAGCCATGGTAAATGTTCTTCTTAACAAAATAAACAGAAGCAAAAAAAAAAAAAAAAGTGTGATGTGGAGTTGAAGTAAAAATGATAAAAGGAACTTAATATTCTGTCTTTTAGATTTTGACAGAACAAGTATGTACCCAAGTTGTTCATAAGCCACATCCAGAGCCAGATTCCACAGTGAAAATTCAGAATCCAAGTAAGGACCATATGTTCTGTTTATATGGTAAAAGTATTGACTCTGTTGTTTTGAAAATGATGTTTCAAAAAGGAGGGGAAGTTCACTAGAATATTTCAAAGACGCTTGGGTTTTACTTACTTACATTAGTATCTATTAGCAACTTTTTTTTTTTTTTTGCAAATAGTTTTACAATGTGTTCTATAACTGATCTGTTTTTTCAAAGTGATTCTTAAGGTGGTGGCAACGCTGTTAAAAAACTCCACACCAAGTGCAGAGCTGATGGAAGTTCGACGTTTGTTCTTATCTGATATGATAAAACTTTTCAGTAATAGCCGTGAAAACAGAAGGTATGTTACTGTAAAGAATATTTCTCACTAGTATAAACTTGACTGGGATGTGACAGCAATTTGTTTTACTGTGCACAGTGCTCTATACATGGGTTAAACATTATTTACCAGCATTTAAATGTTTATTTTAATAACCAGAATATTGTTTCAGTAGCTCTTCTTAAGTTAGAAACTAATATTTGCTTCTTCTGGTTAGAATATACTTTGAATTGTTTTACTGATCCTAAACTACTTAACAGCTGTTATTAACACTGGAATCATGTTCAGAGGAGGCATGCCATATTATTTTCCTCATAGTTTAACCATCCATCTCAATGTCAAAACAAAGAAGCTTCATTTGAATATATTTTGACCTAATTATTTCACTTCAGATGTTTACTTCAGTGTTCAGTGTGGCAGGACTGGATGTTTTCTCTGGGATACATTAACCCTAAGAACTCTGAAGAACAGAAGATTACAGAGATGGTTTACAACATTTTCCGTATTCTCCTGTATCATGCAATAAAATATGAATGGGGAGGATGGAGAGTGTGGGTGGATACTCTTTCTATAGCTCATTCCAAGGTAAGAAGTGGTTCACGGATTTATTTTATTTTATTTTTTATCTTAAAAATTCCCCTGAAGTAGCTAGAAATAAAGTGGGTAAGATTAAAAGTGATTTAGTGCCATCTGGTGGCTATCAGAGCATATGTCAAGGTGGCATTTTTTCTCACCAGGGTGGGCCATTTGCTGTGGAACACTCTCTGAGCCATATATATTAAGTATAACATAGTTAAGATTCTTACCTTTTTCTTTTCTCAGACTTAGTCTGTATAATCTGTTCTTTTCTTTTTAAGGTGACATATGAGGCTCACAAGGAGTACCTAGCAAAAATGTATGAAGAATATCAAAGGCAAGAGGAAGAGAATATAAAAAAAGGCAAAAAGGGGAATGTTAGCACTATCTCAGGCCTTTCATCTCAGACAACAGGAGCAAAAGGTGGAATGGAAATTCGAGAGATAGAAGACCTTTCACAAAGCCAAAGTCCCGAAAGTGAAACAGATTACCCTGTCAGTACGGATACCAGGGACTTGCTCATGGCTACAAAAGTGTCAGATGATGTGCTTGGAAGTGCTGAGAGACCAGGAAGTGGAGTACATGTCGAAGTTCATGACCTTTTAGTTGATATAAAAGCTGAAAAGGTAGAAGCTACTGAAGTAAAACTTGATGATATGGATTTATCACCAGAGACACTGGTAACGGGAGAAAACGGTGCACTTGTGGAAGTTGAATCTCTTTTAGATAACGTATATAGTGCTGCTGTTGAGAAACTCCAAAATAATGTTCATGGAAGTGTTGGTATTATTAAGAAGAATGAGGAAAAAGATAATGGTCCATTAATAACTCTAGCTGATGAGAAAGATGAACCTTCTACTAACAGTACCTCATTTCTCTTTGACAAAATACCCAGCCAAGAGGAGAAGCTTTTACCTGAACTTTCAAATAATCACATTTCTATTCCAAATGTGCAAGAGACACAAATACATCTTGGTGTAAATGATGATTTGGAATTGCTTGCACACATGACGGGTAGCGTAGATAGAACGTGTCCTTCAAGTATAATAGAGGAAAAGGAGTTCAAGATTCATACAACCTCAGATGGAATGAATAGCATTTCTGAGAGGGAACTGGCTTCATCATCTAAAGGATTAGAATATGCTGAAATGACGGCCACGACACTGGAAACAGAGTCTTCTGGTAGCAAAACAGTACCTAATGTTGATGCTGGAAGTATAATATCAGACACAGAAAGATCTGATGATGGTAAGGAAGCAGGAAAAGAGATTAGAAAGATCCAGACAACTACCACAACCCAAGTAAGTTCCAAGTGCTGTAGCCTTGTATGTGTCTGATGCAGTGAGTGTTCTTTGCTGATGGATGGATTATTAGTATGAAGTCTGGCAGGTGCTCCAAGTACTTCAGTTATTTGAGAGGAGTCTCTCTTCCAAGCCTATTTGCTTTCAGAAGGGTGATGCCATTAGCTGTGTAAGAGGTGGTGAAGTCTTTTATGACTGTACAGAAATATATGTTGCAATTGTGTGTGTTTTAGTTTAAAAACTTAGCTAAGGAACCTCTCATCCTTTTCCTTTATTTCTTGTGGACAGATTAACTGCTCTTAAAATAGTGCTTTAGCTTTTGAGGATCTTGTTTACATATTTTCTAAAGATTAATAATATCTATATTTTATTATTTATTAAGTATTTTTTACTCTTGCATTACCCTTATCAGAATGTGATTTGACTTGCAGCACTTCAGTGCATCAATGCATCTTCCAATAAAGGAACACAGGCATAAATGGTCTCCATATTACTCACTTTAGGCACAAGAAAAGAAATGGCTTAGTAGATGAAAAACTGTGACTTACTTTCCAGAATGAAGATCTTAACTAAAAGAAGAGATATCTACTTTCTTCTCAGAGATCTTTTTCTGCCAAGGGCTGTCTCTGAAAATTCTATTACTTAAAGTCTTTGTGAAAGACACAGCATTCTTAAAATGGAAAGGCGTAGCATAGAAGCTTATTTTCTTTCAAAGAGTCTGTGCTCTGTTTAAGCAATAAAAAAAGGTTCTTTTTGTATTTTTAAAGCACAGAATTAATTTCCTTGCTATCATTATGCAGAATCTATAGCACTTAGTCAAAAATTGCTTGTAAGGATGTTATTAGCTGAAAAGAAAGTAGCTACCCTAAAATTTGACTATCTTACTATTGGTCTAATATTGATCTACAGTTCTGAAGTCAAGCAGACTTCCTGAATCCGTGATGGAAGAGCCAGTGCTACAAAAATTGCTCTTCCTAATCCCATGTAGTGCACATTGTGTGATCAAAAAAAATTTGTAAGATACCCTGACACGCAAAGTTGATGTCTGCTAAAGGAACACAGATCAGCTTATCCACATTGTTTTTTCAGGAAGAGCTTTCAGAAAGCTCTGGTAAATGTAATTTCATGTATTTAAGGAATCCCTGAATTCCAATGCACATTCTTTTCCTATTACAGAAAAAAAAAAGTTATTCAAACAATGGATTCTGACATTGTTCTAAACACCCTTCTTTTGAAGATAGTAGTGGCTAAAACTTTACACTACCTACTTAGATGGAATGAAATTTTTGATTCTTTTATAAGTATGCTTTCAAACTTGAGAAGATCTTCCCAAGAAAGAATATCAAGCATTGTATGAGGATTCTTATATTTAAAAGCATTCTGTGTAATAAAGAATAAACAACTAAAACTATTGAGAGGGAGAGTATATTTGTTACTGTCAGTTCCCAAACATTTTTGTTCTCAATCATAAAATTAGGCCTGTTCATACCATGGAATCTGATAAATGGCCATGAAAAGAGTAGAGTAGGAAAAAGGAGCAAATAGGGGTTTTTTTTGAAATACACAGCAAATAACAAGTGAAATGCCTGTATTCACTTGCTATGTACACATATGCACACATAAATACAGTGAATTTGTAAGGTGAGACTTACAATGAAAACGTGATCTGACTGCGTCCTGCTACTGTATAACATCCTGTCATTGTAATTTGGAGCCTGGCTGTTGCTTAACCTCTTTCTTTTATGAATTTCACCATTAATGATTGACCTATAAGAATATAAGGTTATGAAACCTGTAATCATCTGTTAGGATTAAAATCATATGTAAACCATAAGAAACCTTTATCCCATCAATGTAAGATAGGATCAGCGTAAGACAGGAAAAAAATCTCATTGCTGTTGCCCTTCTATATGCAGCATATAGTCTCTCCTGTAATATTTCAAGTGAAGAACCCGAGTGTAAGGCCTGAGGGAATACCTGAAAGTGTGGCAAGCCATAGGCATCAAATGCTGATTGATTTGGAGCATTTCCTATATTGAATGATATTACCCACGCTGGGATGACAATATCTCCTGTCATTTGTGCTTCACTTGGATTTTAGCCAATCCTTTCTGAAATTCTGTTATCCATTCCAAAATGCTTTACACAATATTAACATGATCTTTGAACTTGTGCTTACCACAGGCAGTGCAGGGTCGCTCTGTCAGCCAACAGGACCGAGACCTGCGCGTGGACCTGGGGTTTCGAGGAATGCCCATGACCGAAGAACAGCGGCGACAGTTCAGCCCAGGTCCACGCACAACTATGTTTCGTATTCCTGAGTTCAAGTGGTCTCCCATGCACCAGAGGCTCCTGACAGATTTGCTGTTTGCACTAGAAACAGATGTACATGTTTGGAGAAGGTAGGTGGTTGCTTTTTATTTAACTCCTGTTGTGCATTTCCGTTAGCAGGAAAAAATAGATGGCCCCTGTGTTGTACAGGGGAGTTACTGAGATCACAGGGAAGGGGAGAGACTTACTGTGAGGTGAAGTGCCCTTCTGTATCTTCTATCTTCTCTTTTAGCCCTTCCCAACCAGCAGCACCTCTGTTTCACAGGCAACAATTTCTGCTTTCCTCAGAGACTGTAGCTCATACCTACCTGAACTGAGCTGCTGTCCCAGCTTATATTTAACATTAGAAGCTGCTGCTTCTGTTTCAGACATGAGGAAGTCCTGTGGGTCTGTAACTTGCCTCTCTTTCCGTTAGTTTAATTAAGAAATACGTTCTATACAGTCTATACAGTAAATAAAAAGTGTTTCCTAGAAAGTTTTCTAAGAAATCACTTTGTCGCGCAGATAATTTCGAAGGCCAACTCCTGATTGTAGTTAGCCATGGAAGTTATGTTGCTGCTTTTGACAGCACTGTGATATCCTATTTATTTCCACAAAAATTTCTTGTTATCAGAGCCCTTAGGTATAATAGGCATTATTTGTTCTAATTTCCAAAATGGACCAAGTCATTTTCAGAAAACTTCAGCTTAATTATATCAAAAGACCAATTTATATTACATTTAATGTCCAATTTCATAAGCTATTCTGTGATAGACACTAGGAGATAAACAGTTTTAGTTGTATTTTGTCAAACATCTTATACTTGAATTCTGTTTTCATGATGCTTGGAGATTAGGAATTTAGTTTGCTAGTTTCAGTTTAAACCTTTGATTTTTCCTTACTTATTGGTAACAGTGTTGTTTTGGAAAAACAAAACAAAACAAACCCATAGGATTTGTAGGCCAAGTATTCCACGTTATTCTCACATTCCAATTTATGTTTTTAAGGAGTGATTGTCTCATGGGACAATTTCTCACCAGGATGGAGTAACTGAGATTTCCATTAACCATATCAGCAACTGTGTAAAGCTATTGCTAATGCTTTAAAGTTTATTAATAAAGTTTAATAAAGAATATTAATTCAGAAAATATCTTAGCATTAGGAAATATTAGGAAATATTTTTGCTTTCTCGTATAAGAACTTGCTGGATGTAAATAAGGTAACAGTATCACCATGTTGCTCTTTTAAGACACTAGCATAAGGTTTCCTTAATCAGTAGCAGTCTAAGAGACCAGGCTGTAGGAATGACAGAACGAAAATACCGAATCCAAGAACACCTGCGTTCTTTCATTAAGTGTTATCAGAGCAGCTTTCAGTGACACTGTGATATGATGAACTCTATTCATACTGAGTATGAACTGTCCCTGAAGAAACAGCTTGGTTGTTTTGAGGAGAATTGCCTGCAAAATGAAGTGCTGACTGAAGGAATGAAAGGTTCTGGACTGCTGTTCTGGGCTGAGTAGCTGAAGCTGATGCTGCTCTGAAACGGGCTAGCTGTAAATTCATACATTAGACTAGTTCTGTTTATATTTTTACACATACAGAGTTTCATAGAAAAGGCTTTGCTTTGTTTCTGAAAAATATTCATGTTCTGGCTGCAAAGAATAATTTAAATTTTCATTTTGTATGTTTGTTTGTAATTCATCCATTTTTCTGTTCTTGCAGTCACTCCACAAAGTCTGTGATGGACTTTGTCAATAGCAATGAAAATATTATTTTTGTACACAACACAATACACCTCATTTCCCAGATGGTAGACAATATTATTATTGCTTGTGGAGGAATTTTACCATTGCTGTCAGCAGCCACATCCCCAACTGTAAGTACAATATTTCCACCTAGTGGTCATATTAGAAGTTGCTGTATAAAAATAATATGTGCCACTGTTTGAAACTGAATTTTTTTTAAGTGACTCCCCTCCCCTGTCTACTAATTCCTTAAAAAAAAAAAAAAAAAGAATTTTTGAGCAAAACTTTTAAGGTTCAGTATACAGAGTGTTTATAATAATTTGTAATATTTGAAAGACAAGACTGTTAAAAAAAATGGTTCGAGTAGTCAAATTACATGCTTTATCATGCCTGGTCATTGGTGTTCATAACTGAGGTCTGCATGGCCACCGTTGCATGCCAAATGATAAGAGAAGTCGTCCTCTCACTAGTCCTTAGGAGGTCCTGACTTTTCCTTATCTCTTATGGAAGGAAACTGATAGTTTTATCCTCTACCGTGTTGTCACTTCTTACGTCAGGCAGATAAATTAATCTAATGGTTCACGAAATAAGAGGGAGAGATTTGAGAGAGAGATGTAAGGGAGAGAGACTATATACTTCATTATTGTCAATAAGTAATTTCAGCATTTTCTGTATGGTGCCTTATCTGGCCATATAAAATAGACACTCACCTTGTACACTAAGCATCCTATAAGGTTTTGCAGTTAATATTTGTTTTTGCAAGGGGAAAAATGAGGCATAGAAGGAGTGAAGAGACTCCTCTAAAATAGTGCAGCCAGTGAGCTCTGGAAAATAGAAATACTATTGACAATATAAGCTCATTTTCTTGTTATAGCCATTTCCTGAATGACACGGAGATAAAGGGAAAAAGTGACGAATGTTTCTTTTCATAGCATAAATAGTAAGGCATATAATGACTCTATACTTTGCAGCAGGCTTAGAAACAAAACAAAAAGGCAAAAAGTTCTTTGAAGGAGCACGATTACTTTGTGAGACTCCCTGCCATAGGATATGATGGGAGCTGAAAGACTAAGTAGGTTCAAAAAATAGATAAACTCTAGAAGGATAAGTCCTTAAGTAGCCACTAAACATGATAGTCTGAACTCCCTCTCTAGCTCTTAAAAATACTAAATGGTTTAAAAGAGTATTAGTAGAGTATTAGCTTGCTTACTCAGATTTCTGTATTGCTCCATAAACTGCAGCCCATCAGCCCAGAGGGACCCTTGGGGACCCAGTCTGGCAGTTAATGTATGTTGTGAGCAGCTCTCACACACTAATAGTAGTGCAGTGCTGTCTGGACTCTTAAAGAAGAATGACAAAGTTAAATTATATTAATGAATTATTTCTTCCCATAAGATACACAGTCAAAATATTGTGTTGTAGCTCATGAATCAAGTGTTTTCATCTACAGCCTAAGATAAATTTTCTTCAAACCATTTTTCGTAGTCATCTTTAAATATAGAGACATATCAGAAATCACTGAGAAACTACAATGAAAGTGTGAAAGAGGAACAGTAGTACTTTTTCTTTTTTTAAGAAGATTTTGAGGAATTATCGAGCTAAATAAGACTTTTTACTTTGCATAGTTAGGATTTGTTTCTATGAAGATGACAATTTTTCTGTCTAGGTAGAAGATTACTTTGTGTATCCCTTGTCTGCTGCGCAATGGTCACCTTAATTCTGGAATTTCTTGAGTGTGTTCAGTAGAACTCTGTCATGTGCCTTTTAACTAGCTTTTTTTTTCCATCTTTTAAAGAATATTCCATATATTAGCAGCCATATACGTGGCCAGTTGACCATTTCTATCCGTTAAAGAAAGTGGTTGAAATTTCTAGTAGTTTGCTGCTGTTACAGGAAATAAATAAATAGACAAACAAACAAACTCTTGAGGCCTTCATCAGTAACCACAATTTTAAAAAATCCTGGAAATACTGAAATCTGTCTTGCAAAGTTGGGTAGCTGTTTATCTCAAATGCTTTAGATTTCAGAGTATAGTATAATTTATATAACTTAAAATATATTTATATGAACGAGAGGAAATTGTTATATTTTATCAGACTAGATAGGGTCGAATTTCTTAAGAGCAAAGTTGGAATGTATTACAAATATGTTGCAGATTATATAAAGATAATTTGAGTAGTGCTGTGGATATAGACCATCAAATAGGCATAGGGAGAAGGAAAAAAATCCTATTTTTTGTGCATATAGCTTGTGGCAGTACCTGTAAAAACAACCCAAATTTCTGACTGACTTGAGTAGAGTGAAGATTATAAATTTTTATGCAATACTGAGGAAAGCTGACTGTGATTCTCTGAAATCTATTCTCAAAGTTTCAGTATTCCCCTTGGTTTCAATTATGTACCGCCTCCATCTCAGAGTCTGTGCAAGGACTTGCTTCAAATGCTGATATTTTTAAAGAGATTATACATGTGAAAAGAAATGGAATATAAGCAAATGATAACAAAACATAGAGGCAGGTCTGTTGCTTTACAGAAGCTGCAGGATGTTCCACTGTTGATTCTGATGTTGTGATTATTAAATTGAGGGTATTACCTAACTGCCAAAATTGTGGGGGCAGTAATTTTATAAAAAATGAGTACAGATTTACTTTGTATCTGTTGGGGAGAACTTTGAGTTTTCTAAACTACAAGAAAGACTTATCTTAAGATAGTGTAGAGGTGTTAAGTCTATCTGGGAAATTGGAAAGATTAAGGTTCACAGAAGATACCTTCTGTCAATAACAGCAGCTGGTGGCAGATAAAGCACTTCGTGTACAAACTAGAAATCTGAAATAAAATTTTGTTTCTAAGAGGACAGCAGCTGTGACAAGGGCTTAAGGCTGCAGAGTGTGGCAAAGGAAATACATCTGAGGAGCTGGAATAACTCTGGAAATTGAGGGTAAATTCTGGGCTCCCTGAAATTAAGATGTTTTTCTGTTGATTCTATGAAGTCTAGAATTTTAATCTAGGCAGTTAATACAGACCTGCAGTTTTTAAAACAGCAGCAGTTAAACTATGATCTGAATGCTGCTGGTGTTTGTTATATTAGTATCTGTATATCAAAAATCAATAAAATGGTTTTTAAAACAGGTTATAATGTCCAACTATAGAAGAGATAGGTTTATAAAAATGGTCTATGACCTTTCTGTTCCAAAAGGAGATTATTTTGTCTCAGATTTCTTTCCATTATTAAAATTACAAAAACACTGAAATATTCCTGAAAAAAAATCATTTTTATCCTTTTTATTTTTTTTTCTGTGATTTTATCATCAAATGTAGTGAAGATATTTGGTAGTTTTAAACAGTGAAATATTACATTTTTTTTAAGTACTAGAGTGTGATAAGTTAGTGACAGATAGCTTTCTTCTTTCCAAGATAGTAGAGACAAAAACATTTCTATTTTACTAACTCAGGTTTTACTTAAAAATTAACTATGAAAACTTAAGGATTAATTTCAAGCATGTTATAGCAAAAGAGAAAGTTATCCTGCCCAAAATGAAAACCTGAAATTTAATGCAGTTGTTTAACTGTGAATAGCAGAATTTGAGGACTAGCCCATCCCGGAGACGTGATAATTCTGTGGTCCCAAAGCATTCAAGTATCTGTCATGTTTTGGCTTAGACTGAAGAAATCATGCCCAAATGTAACCTATGGAATGAGCTATCTCATGTTCTTTCCATTAAAGGAGCATTACGAAGGAAGAACCAGCTTGCTTTTTGTGATTTCTATTTGTTTGCCAAAGCAGTTTGAACACATTTGCTTCCTCAAACAAAGATTAACTACTTGATTACATTTCAGCTGAATAGTTTGTTGTAAAATGGTCGTTTTATTTCTATGATTTATATAATCAGTGAAAACACTACTTTGGTCTACAAAATTGCCTCACAGAATTGCTCTTTGGACTATATGAAATATGTCCTTTGGTTTAGAGGAATCAGTGTTTACATGAGCTCCAAAACAATTCAAGATTTATGGTTTTTCCTTCCTTGTGCATAGCTATCTGTAGAAGTCTTTATTTTCAAATGTTCATGCTAAGCTGAAATGTCATGTTGTTCTAATTATAAATTAATCAATATATAATTCCAAGATACTAATTTGTTTCAATTTTACATTGTATTTTTAGTTAACTTAAATAATTTTCTTTTTCTTTTATTGTTGTGATCTGTTGTCCGTTTTGTCTGTTGCATGTCCAGGGTTCTAAGGTTAGTATTGCTGCTGTAAGTTTCAGTTTTTGCATTTTCAAAAATTTCTTATTTTTCATAATTTAATATTTTGGCTTTTTAATTTATTTTTTATATCACAGAGTAGGATGTGAGTAGAAATATATCGGACATATTAGTTAAGTTTTCCTAAAATGTTCCCCTTCAGTAACTTAATCACATTGTTGAGTGTAATGCCTGCTGTTAACTGCAAAACTGTAGTCACTTTGAAGAGCTAATTTAAGTTATAGATGCAGTTGTCAGTAAAAGAAGATGTTAGACTCTGAACATGTAATTTTGTAGGTGACTTCTTATTGCTCTTAAAAATGTTTAGAGTAGACATGGGATGTTGATCAGTGCATTTTATTTAAGCATTTTTCGATCACTTCAGTGTAAAATATTGCTAATATCTTAAGGAATCTTGATCAACAAAGGAATTTACTTTAAATGCTGTTAGAATATCAATGTGCTGTATTTATCAGGTAGAACTGATGGTAAGTCTTGCTATAAAAATGACTGTCTTCATTTCTTTTCTCTCCCAGCAGAATTTTAGGATGATTTAAAAAAAAAAAGAGATGCTAATTTTTTTTGTATTCAAACTTTGTATTCAAAATATACAATAATATGTGATAATGATAAAAATTATGGAAACTATAAAATGTACTAAAATGTGATATGAAATGAATTCATTATTTAAATATATTTATAACTTGGGGACAATAAAATGCCAAACATGCTGAGAAGGATGCAGCAGTCATTCTCCATCACAAGAGTGTGATTGAAGCAGCACAGTTAATGCTCGAGAGGAATCCCCAGCAGGCAGCCAGGGAGCTGCCTGCAAGCAGCTCTGCTGCCATTTCAAGTACGAGCTCAAAGTACAAGTGTCTGTAACCACCTTTTCTAAGCTTTGCCAGCAGACCATTTGCCCTAGACACTTGCAATGTTATTGTCTTTGGGAAAATGCTTTTAGGAGTTATGTCCCCATCTGTTATGAACAACAACAGCTTTTCCAAAAAGTCAGAAAATAGCACACACAAAACACATAGAACGTGCCTAAAGAGCAGCTCAGAATAGTTCTTGAGAAGTTTAATTGTCCTCTTACAGTTTGTCTGGTCTTGCTGGCAGATCCGGCAGGTGACAGCCCTTCCCACGTCACCCAAGTAGCTGACACGTTGCCTCCCCATGAGAAGTTGAATGAAGTGTTACCTGTCACTGGTGTGACACATGCCACCTTGTCTGGCACATTGCAGAACAGTTGTTTTCTTAATACTGTTTGGCACTGTTTGCACTGATGATATGTTATGATCTAAACTATCCTAAAAAGTAACTCATAAGTGAGAATATGCATTTTCTAGCTAGAGGGAAACCAAGGGGGGGTTAATTTTCCCCTATTTTTTTAAAAGAAATTTCCTTAACACCACAAAATGTATTTTAAACTTCTTTTCACAGAACAAAAGGATGAGAATTAAGGAAAATGAAAGTAATATTTTAAGTAATAAGCAATGCAGCAAATAGTACATATAATATAGTCTAAGTAATACAAAGTAACTGAACTCTGTTTAAATGAGGCTTAGGATCTGAAGTCTTGCTGATAATCTGTAAGAATCATACATCTACAGATTTTTTAAAATAGTATTTAGTTGTACAAATCTAATGTCAAATACTAATCACAAATGTCACAGTCAAGCAAAAAATCCAGTTTATAACTCTGCATAGCTCCAGAGGTAAAAGTAAGGGTTGGATACAGATTTTTTTTTAATTAAACATACTATTTGCACCAGTACTAAACATACTATCTGCACCGTTAGACACCTAAATGCTTTTGAAATCATGTCTCTTCACATTCAAATATCTTTTTGGATAACATGACCCCTTTTTAGATTTCCGAAATAATGAGCGAATTCACCAATTTGTTGTGGATTCCTGTTGGGAATTACAACACTGCAGTAGAAAGAAAATGGTGATTCTGTGGGAAATGTAAGGTGCATGTCATAAAACTTTGTCACATTTCTACTTTCTCCTTGTCACTCTAGTAAGTAAACATACTGACTTCTGATTTCCAGAACTGATCTCTTGTCAGGTGGCTATAGGGCATTCCCAGGGGAAAAACAAATTGTGGAAGCAGAACCAAACTGCTTAAGTGGAGCCCAGTCTCCATTTTATCTGTTATTTGTGTAAAGGACTGTAGGACAAAGTGTAATTACCTTAATGTGCTGCCAACGTGCCACCAGTTTGCTTAGCCTATGGAAGAACATAAGAGTACCTAATTCCCAGTTATACCTTGCCCAGCTTTAGTAGCTGGCCACACTTCTTGTTACGTAATTTCCAGTAATTTACTCATTTATGTTAAATTCTTTTTACTCTCTAATAAAGCATGCGAATGCAAACATTTTTTTTCTCACTCTTCATGCTGTCTTATTTTGAATTTCATTCATAATATGTGTTAATGGAAATAATGGGAGATTTTAAAAACTTTTTCATGTATTTAATCTACCATTAAATGTAACAATTTAGATTTTAGTGTGTATGTCTTTAGAATTGATTTGTTTTCAAACTATGTTTAATTGAACTATCTCCTTTTAAAGACGGAATTGGAAAATATTGAAGTGACACAAGGAATGTCAGCAGAGACAGCAGTGACTTTTCTCAGCCGTCTGATGGCAATGGTTGATGTACTGGTATTTGCCAGTTCTCTAAACTTCAGTGAGATTGAAGCTGAAAAAAACATGTCTTCTGGAGGTTTAATGCGACAGTGCCTAAGGCTTGGTAAGTCTGCAGACAGTGTTTAAATAATTGCTTACAGATCAGGGAGCTAAAGCTAGACTGAGTAATGACACATGCGAGAAATGACCTTGTACTGACTACACTGTGATAGATCAAAACACCCCCAAGTTAGTACTGACCTGATACTTTGTGAAGGTTGGTTCCGTTCCGACATAAAAATGGATTAAAATGACATGTCCGAAGTTGTTCTTTCTTATTTACTTATGTTCTTCAAGTTGTACATCCATTTTAGGGAGTAAAAATATGAAAGAAAGGTAAAAGGTAATAAATGTTCTTCCTAGAAATTGTTCTGCTACACATCTTTTGCAAAATTCCTTATCCAAGTCTCTGTCGATTCAGTGGGCTAGCTCAGGGCTATATGAGATTAAAAGCGTGGAATGTTTCTGCAGACTTTGCAGCCCCCAGCATATGTTGCAATAGACCTAGCACCTAACTTTGCTATTTACTTTATTGTATATTATATTCTATATATACTATTTCTGTTACAGTTGTACAGTTGTACAGCTTGTGGTGCTTATAGCAAATTGTTTGAGACATGAACATTTTGAATTGACTTAGGTAGATATATTATTCTTCACTGCTTTTCCCCTGCCAGTTGAACTGAATGGAAATTCTTTGAATTGTATAAAGCTCAGGTCAAGATCTTTGGTGGATGTACAGTTGCAATTAAGTTAGGACCTTTAAAGGTTGTGGAACAATTTAGGGTATTCTGTTCAACCTACATGGCTTTAGTACTTGTGAACATTTAATTTGATCTGTTATTGTGATGAACTTTCTCAACTGCTACATCCCACACACTTTCTACCTTTCAAGTGCAGAGTAATTTTATATTTCAGTTTTGTCCTACTATTACTCATGCCACTGGATTTTTAATATTATTAGTATAAAACTAATTAGTGTAAAACCTGTGGTTTATCCTCAGTGATCATTTTTCATCATAAATTATTCCTACTATTTTTCCTATTCTAACCATAGAACTCTAAATGAAATTCTAGCTATACGAAAGTGCTTTCATGACGTTAAGGGTTGATAACTGATGGACAAGATAGTAGAACTACCATTTCCAAATTTTAATCTGTCATTATTGCAGCTATAGAAAACATAAATTTGCTCAACTAAATGAATGAAATCAGAAAGTCACTGTAGGGTGCTCCTGGTGCTCGACAGAAGGTCCTATTTTGCATCATTTTATATCTCCTTTTTAGTGTGCTGTGTGGCTGTGAGAAACTGCTTAGAGTGTCGGCAAAGGCAAAGAGAGAGAGTGAACAAGACTTCACTCATTGGCAGTAAAACTCAAGAGACTCTGCAGGGTGTCACTGCATCAGCAACAGCTAAGGTAAACCAGTTTTTTGCTGTTAACTGACATAAGATGAATTTTTTTTTTGCTTATTTTTTGTTTTGCAACAAGAAAATGTTAATACAAAAGTATGACTGGAGCTGCTTTCGAGAACTGTCGCTCCTGCCAGGTCTACTTCAGATGGTCAGTTCCTTCACTTACTCTCGCCTTATATATCTGCATCATTTTTTTACCCTCCCAAGACACCTGCAATTCTGATAAAATTCTGCAATGATGTTTTTGTAAGTAAAGTAAGTGGAAGATCTGAGCCCTTGTACCTTCAGTAGAACCTCACATATCTAGAAGAGATCAATATTTTCGGTCTGATTTTAAAAATGAACCCTGTTTAGCAAGTTTAACAAGCACTTACTGCTTAGTCTTGCCAATTTCATCGCTTCATTCCTCATCTTTTAATTTTCTAAAACTTGTTGACAACTTCTTGAAATTGGGGCTTTAAGCTAAAATCACAGCCTGTGTCTAAAGGGTGACATATAAACATAATAATCACTATTTTTTCCTACTGTATTTTTATTACTAACTGTAGTTTCTTCTCTAACACTTCTTTTTTCAGGTAGTAGTTGTAAACTCACTACATTGAATATTATTTCCTTAAATCTCATGAAAATTCCACTTGTCACATTTGCACTTGTCACATTTGATGCAAAGCAAGTAAGGCAAAGGAGACATTCAGATGTTTTAGCATCATTTGTACTGTATTGTCATTTTTAAGGCATACTACTTTACCATAATTAGTCTGTAGTAATAACTCTCAGAGTAAAATGAAAAGGAGGTATTTTGACAATATTTCTGCTTATAGTTCTTAAATTTAATACTCATTAGAAGTGCTTTATTGTGCAAAAACTATAATCAGAAATAACTTTTTGTGTGCAAATCAGTACTTTAACCTCTTGGAAGAGAGAAAACTGTTCTGATGTATTGGCAAGATGTAACGATATATATCTGCCTAAATATTATTAAGAAAATAATTTAGAACGTTGCTGTATTTGTGGAACCCTTGCATGTGTATATTGGAAGTATTATATTAGAAGTAGTCTAGTAGTAAAAAAACATTTAAAATTGATAAGAAATCTGTCACATTAAGGTTTTAAAATACATATTTTCAATTATGATGTTTGTGGGAAAAAAAAATCTCACAACTTTTTAATTATAGAATCCCCTTGAAAATGTCCCTGGCAATCTTTCTCCTATAAAGGATCCTGATAGACTCCTTCAGGATGTCGATATTAATCGTCTACGAGCAGTTGTTTTTCGTGATGTGGTGAGTAATATGTGCTAAAGTTATTCTTTCTGCAAAATCATTGCATATAATTGAAAGAGATTTTGATTCTACCAGAATTAAAAATATCTTCATGTTTCACACTTTGTATTACATCTGGAAAGCCAGCTACCATGACTTTGTAACTCCTTGCCACTTTCTGTACTTTAAATTTAATGTACTTGAAAGTTTGAGATTAGTCAGTATAACTGTGCTATACAGTCAGGCTTCATTTTAACGGAATAATTGTAGCCATAATAAGTACTGATTGAAAATATATTACTAATAGTGTCTGCTGTTGGTCCAACAAAAGTTGGAGGAGGAATTACTGTAGCTATTGAAGAACTGCAGCAAATTGGTTTGTAATGTCAATTTTTACTGCTGCTAAATACAAATATATACGTATACAAATCTATTTGTAAAAAATCAGTTGTTGTTTAGGTTTGTCTGTGACTGTTCTTTTGGACAAGACCATGCCACAATATGTTTGTTTTTGAAAGCAGTACAATAGGAATTACTTTGTGTGTGTCTGTGTGTGTGTATGTGTATCTAAAACACATACACACACACAACATAATTCCTATGGTACTGCTTTATATATATATATGTGTATATGTATGCAAATAGTGCTTTAAAGATTAGATTTTCTAGCCTAAGTGTAAGTGGAATTAAGTGTAAACTGATGTTCGAGTCATTTATGTCAGAAAAAAGTACCACTTGTGACAGAGGGAATTTATCTATCAGGATGACCTGATCAGAATAAAGTACAGAATAGTGAAAAGAGGATTTATGATTATTTTAAAGGGTCATAATGACATGCAGCCAAATTAAACAACATCCAGAGGAACATGGAGAGCAAGCATTGGATTTATAGTAGTGTACTTGTGACCCTAAGATGATGCAAAAACATTATACAAGTAAATAGATAATGAAGACTTATTTCTCACCCTGCTGGTTTTAAATTATAATAAAAAATACATTTCCACTGGATTCCAGCAACTTAAACACAATCAGAACCACATCTAAGCATAAGGAAAATAAATATTTGTCATAGAACAGCAGACTATATGGAATGGGAAGAAAAGAGGTTGGCAAAGCTGCTTTAGTCTTGGGATTTACTTTACTTATATCAGACCCCTTGCACAGTAGGGTTGCTGCCACGGATCCAGCTGAAGGAGAAGTCAGTGCATATGAGCTGGGATTTACTGCTGGGGGAAAAATGGTGGTCGTAGCTCTCCTGCATCCTTGTTGCCAGAACACATTTGCCTGCTACTGCAGCCAGTGTTAGCTGAAACAGCTCCCTAAGCTCAGGCTTACCCCTAGGCGCTACCCTCCCGATCCTTGTGGCAGGAGCTGGGGGATTTTCCTGGCTGGGACAGCAAAAATAATTGTCTTCACTGCTGAGAAGGCTTGAATGTGTTCTCATAGAAGAGCAGAATGAGGCCTCTACTCTGTGCCTTTACAGACCAAGCAATGTCTGCAATTGCCAAAAGACTGTAAGATTCAGTCCTTGATATGGCTGCATTGTATATTGCGCATGGATGTGCCTCCTGTGTGCTATATGGATAATGCTCCACTGAAAATGCATAAGTCTTTTGTGTAATCCCTCTGATACTGTTTAAAAATTACCTCAAAAAATGACTATTATACAGCTTCCTGATAAACTGGTGTGAAAATTCAGTGCCAGTGTGCAGTATTACAGGTCTGTTCCTTTCTCTCTAACACAGGATGACAGCAAACAGGCTCAGTTCTTAGCTTTGGCAGTAGTGTACTTCATTTCTGTTCTCATGGTCTCCAAATACCGCGATATACTAGAACCTCAACGGGAGACTGCAAGGTCTGGAAGCCAGGCAGGTAGAAATATCAGACAAGAAATAAATTCACCAACAAGTACAGGTACATCTGCTTTCTTCAAATGTTATTTTTTTATCTTGATATGTATCAAAATTGTAATTATTTTACTACAAAATATCTTTAATGAACAACTTAATATTCTGACAGGCAATAACTTGCTATTTTATCTCTCTGAAATGATTTGATACTGATATACATTAAGAGATGTCAAATAGTTTGTATATTTGCTTATCGAGTTTAACTAATTTTCATTTGATTAAGTTTTCTATGCTTTAATTTTTTATTTGTATATGACTGAAAGGAAACAAGAAGCTAGATGGGGTGTGAAATACAAGATTGTTGCTGAGCACAAGTTTATAAATCTGTTATTTGTTAGTCCTTCACTTTATAGCATGTGAAATGTATGAGTAGCAAACACAATTTTTTGCCCACATGATCTCCTGAATAAGGAGGTTTTAGAAAGGGTAGTAGTGGAGGGCTATATTTTCTTGAGGTCCTGCTGTGTTGGTGTCTGCATTTAAAAGCCTGTGGAAACAGTAGTATAATAAAAGGAAGCATTTCTTTCACCTTCTTTGACTGATTTGTTTGTGATTTTTACTATTATTATTATTATTTATTGAAAATGTTCTTTAGCCTGACAAAGAGGGAGACTGTTAGTTGAAGGACCTGTCAGAAATTAGGGATCCAAATTATTCCCCACTTTGTTTCAAATAATTTATATTGGCAATTCCATAGATTTTTCAAGTCTCATTGGATTATTTATGACTGTACCTTCTGTGATAAAAGAGGTGGAAAACTGAAAACAGTAACTACATTTTTCCATGGTGCTCTTCATTTACATATTTCTTCTAATATTGAATTTGAATTAATTTATTTCATTTATGGAGTTGCTAATTTTCATTTTTCACAGATAGTTTGTCTTCCAATTTATGTCATATTTACCCTTACTCATTATTTTCCGATTCATCTTTGAATTTTAATTTGCTTCTAATGCATTATTTTCAAAGTCCAATGTGCTTCTAGGCTGTCTGTTTTAAATAAAGCTATATTAGCATAGTCAATTATGAGCAATCATAATTTGATGTGCCTTCGTGGTTATATATTATGATTCCACATTAGTAGACTGCTAGTTTCAGTGAACTGCACCCGCGACTGTCTTGTGTGTATATATTTCTGTGTCTTTTTTTCCGCTATGAATGTTGCTCTTGCAGTACCCAACTAATAGGTATGCTGTTTCCTATCTCTTGATACAGATCTTGTTTCCTTCCTTTAGAAATGCATTTTTGTTAAGAATATCATATTTGCATGTTTCAATGAGATAGGACCAATGTCATGGATCCACAGTGGACCAGGCCACACATGATTTCTAGCTGGCTCACATTTGACTCCATGATTTTCTCCACAGTTGTGGTCATACCATCTATCCCTCACCCAAGTTTGAACCATGGATTCCTTGCCAAGTTAATTCCTGAGCAGAGCTTTGCCCACTCATTTTACAAAGGTAATATTAACATCATCTCCTAACCTGTTTGGGTGTTCTTATTTAATGTGATGTAATTCAAGAACTAACTGTGATGTAATTGTTGATAAATAAGTAGACGCCTCAGGTTACATGGAGATCAGACCTGATGATGCCCTTAAAATTTTAATTTCCTGCCTACATTTCTCTATGAAATCTCCTTCCCACTTTTTACTACCATTTATTAAACTTTATTTACTATGAAATATATTAAAAATAGAGTGAGGAGGAGGGTATGGGTGTTGAAAATTTTAAGTGTTTTTGGTCTGGGATTATTCTGCCACAATATTAGGTCCATACAAATAAAATCAGGCCTATTTTAAAAACATTACAACCAAAAGAAATATATAGTACTTTTGTAATATTCCCTTTCCCCATACCTTTTCCCGTTTTTCCTTCCTTTCTTGCTTTTTTCTTGCCTCTTGATGGTATGTAAACCTTTTATATTGTATGTATTGTGAATTATTTCATGCCTGTTGGTTAATGTGCTGTGCTGTGCTTTTCTTGAAAGAAATTGCTTTTGTGATCAGAGGAACTATTACATGCTATGAGCCTGTTTTTGGTGTTTTTTCGGTTGTTGTTTTTAACAGATGCTATCTGAAGTAAGGAATGTGTTTTTTACATGTCATTATCTTAAAAAGAAAGGGATAACTGAACTCTAGCAAAGTTTGCATGCACCTTTCCCCATTTATCTGCATATACCGTACTGGGGAGACAGAAATGTCATAGACATTAGAAAACTTAATTTGATGGAAATGTTATTTGTATCACTTTGAAAAATCTCAATGGGTAAAAAGACTAATTAAATGAAAAACAAGAGATTTAAAATTGCATCCTCCTGTTGATAACAAATAGAAATACTGAAGTTCCTACTTTATGAATAACCCAACTTACATTTATCGTATACTATTCTCAGAGTGTTATATTAAACTTTTCATTAAATCAGCTTAAAATATCACTATGTTAAGCTGGCATTTCTTAAGCTTTGTTTTGTTTGTGTGTTTTCATGCATATGTATGTGTAAATTAGAAAATGTTTTAAAATCTAACAACTAGTAAGCAAGGGCTTATCATTTTCCCTTAACATAAAGATTAGTGTCCACCATCCAAAGAAAACCACTTTTTTGGGCGGGGAGGAGCAGGTATACATTCTACTTTCTCTTTACAATACTAAATCATTAGATTGGGGATATTGGGCTCAATTCCTCTGCATTTATGAACATTTCAAAGACTTTGGATAAGAATTAATGAAATGCAAGAGCCAGTTGAATGATCAAAAAGCTGTCTGGCCTGCAAAAGTTCTGGTTCGTCAGATTTTTTTGACTGACTGACAAAGATAGGTTCGCCAACATAATTAAAACGTGGAGGTAGTAAGTAAGAGAATACCATTAAAAATGCTTTGTGAGAAAGAGGGGATTGCACTTACCAGAGTAGTCATGGAAGTTGGAAAACATTCCGTACTGCTCTCACTATCTGCATGGCTGCTTGTATTACATTAGACCCAAAATCTCTGTATTAATTTTCAACTTGTATCTCGAAATCATCAGTTGTGTATTGTACATTCTGAAAATTTTCTCAAAATGTTTCTCTTTTCCATTATAGTTATTACTTTTGTGTTCCCCAGTGCAGCATTAAGTGTTCTGTCGTGTTTAGAATGTAGAAATCTTGGTTAAATGTAGAAACTGCGTTTGTTGAGTAAGCATCCACTATAGCTCTGCCTTTAGCCTAGTTTTATCATTGAAGTAACTGCATACTTGGTGAATGCCAATGGAAACCTACAAAGATTTATCCTGCAGTTCACAAGCATTATCACAGAATCACAGAATCGTAATGTTTGGAAAAGCCCTTTGAGGTCATCAAGTCCAACTGTAAGCCCCTCACCACCCTGCCTGCTAAACCATGTCCATAAGCGCCTCATCTACACGTTTCCTGAACCCTGCTGGGGACGGTGACTGCGCCACTTCCCTGGGCAGCCTCTTCCAAGTACTACTTCTACACTCCTTCCGTGTAGAAATTCTTCCTAAGGTCTAACCTGAACCTCCCTGGCGCCCCTTGAGGCCATTTCCTCTTGTCCTATCAGTAGTTATTCTGGAGAAAAGATTGACCCTCACCTCACTACAAAGTCCTTTCAGGTAGTTGTAGACAGCAGTAAGGTCTCCCTGATTATTATGGTTATGATCAAGTACATTCCTGGGTATACATTACCCCAACCGTGATACAGCAAATTTTTAAGTAACATTTTTAGATTTGTCCTACTGGAATAGTGCAACTGGTGAGTTATATAATCATTTTGTTTATATCAAAAATGAGTATCTGTTTAGGTATGGACCTTAGTAATAAGCTCTCATGATCTTTATTTTTTAATTATTTTTCCCATGGAAGGACTTTAAAGGCAGTTTGCAGGTTGCTTCTGTTTAGTTCCTCAGCATTTCTCACTAAAGTTAATCCATTTCTGTGAGTAGGATATATTGTATGTGATTTAGAATTGCTTTCTGATAATGTTCATATTTGATGAAATTGTTCTGCCTCTACTTACGATTAATTTACACTACAGTAAAAACTATAGATTATACATTAAATGAGGTAAGAACCAACAAACTTCTGAATTTTAAGTATTATAAGAAATGATTGTATATTTCAGAACTAAAAGTAAGACCTATTTCTGAAAAGCAGCATCTTTATAGAATACACATAGCAATTTGCTATGTGTCCTTCTTGAAGTCACTCTTCTTCTTCTGGGTTTCTTCTGTCTAATGTTTCCTGAATGTTTCATAATAACAAATACAAGCCGACTTGGAAGGACAACAATTCTGGAAAAAGGAATTACATGTTTATGTATTAAGAAAAAGCTTCTCTTGTAGTTGCTGAATATATGGGCATTGGTATTGCCATTATGAAAAGGTGTGCAATATTCTGTTTCAGAGCCATGAGGGGAAAAATGGACTATCTGAATTTTAAGCAGAAATAAATTGACAAGTCTCAGTGTATATATAACATATGTAACAAGTAGAGTTATTTACTGGGAAAAGCAAAGAAGAGTTTATAATTTTCAGGTGATAGTGCCTTAAAAATACAACAGATAGATAGATAGTGCTGGATTCCAACTTTCACCAGGTTGTTTTTCATACAACTATCCTTAAATTTCATTCCAAATTTTCTCGATGAGGTTGATCTCAGCTAAATCTAAGTATCTGTAGTGAAGCTATGTCTTTATAATTGCTGGTGAGAATTTAGGTTGTAATTCACTTTTGGTTGTAATTCATCTGACTTACTTCAAACATCTGCTTAAAACACTCCTAGAACTCCTTAACCTTCAGTCTTAATGCCTAGGGACTATTTCAAGTCCTGTGGGAGACAGACAAGCTCCTTCTGTCTTGTCTTGCAAGCAAATAGATGAAATTAATTTCAGGGGATATTGTAACTATAAATATAATTTGTTCTTGGGTGATTTCTATGGTGAATGTAACACATTTTCTTAAAATTAGTGTGAAAATACCTACATCGTGTCTGGCAGCTTCGGGAGTCAAGACTGAAACATTTAGGGCAGCCCTTTCTCTTACAGGGTACATGGTGATCAGTGCATCTTTTGAGAGTAGGTGCATTGAATCATTTGAATGCAACATAGTTTCTCCTCTTGATAGCAGCTAATCTGCCCAATTACATAAAATTAAGTCAGTTCTTTAAAATAGGCATACAAATTTGTGCTTTTAGTTAAAGTTGTCAGCATGTCTAAGAGGTTTTTCTCACTTATCATTGCTTATCATGAATGCTTATTTCTTTTAACAGTATGCTTTTGACTAAAAATAGTGCTTTCACATCTCCAACAGTGGCAAAGTGAAAATAATCTTTTTTTTACTCTTTCACTGGCACCCTCTTAATTACTGAGGACATAATTAATGTCAAGTGAATAATTAAAATATTTTTATCAGCCAAAGAATTAACATTGTCACTTAACATTCAGGAGATTCTGCAAAAGCATTGCATAAATGCATTTTACTATATATCATATTCTACAAAGTGGATGACTTTTTATCAAAAATATCATCTCTCTTTTATCAGAAATTCATCTCTTGGTACCAAGGTCTGTATTTTTCTCAAAGCACTGTAAACAAAGTCATGTTGTAAAGGTATCTGCTGTGGTTGGGCTGAAAGCTATGGATTTTTTTTTCTTGATGGACCTAACTTTATTAAAATACTGAAAAAATAGCCCTTTCCTCAAAGAAAAGTAAAGCATCAAAGTATTCTGGTCCTACAGGTGTACAGTCTTCTGGGTGGTGTATGTTGTTACACAATTACACTATTAATGCTATAGCATGGATATTTCTCCCTTTTAAACTATTTTGTCTAAGTGTAGGAGTCTAACTATGCAAAGTGGATTAGAGGATTAATTTACACTGATTCTCAAAATATGTTTTAGCTCTACAAAGTCCTTACAAAATTTCTATCTCTATCTTCATCTGTACATATGATTTCAAGAAACTGAATGAAATATTATAAGAAACATGGATGGTAATTAAAGAACTGTAAAAATCAAGTTGTACTGAATTTCTGCATGTTGCTCAAAATTATTATATGGCTTTCCTGATAAAATGTATACTACTGCTACCAATTGCCTATCAGAGGACATACATTTGGGATTTTTGAAGTTGTAATAAATACATTTCAATTTAATAATTAGTGTCCTTTCAAATCTATTTAGGGCATCAGAAGATAAGTTTGCACATATTTTTTTGACTGATCCACTATTGCATATCTATAAAGCAGTTGTAATAAAGTTCATTTTGTAAAGCACCATTAGCAATTACTTCCCACAAATTACAGATGTTTTTAAAAAGTGATTTTGCAAAGATAAACTTGGTATAAAACAGTAAGTGTCCAGCTGAGAAAAATGGCTGGTGGTAATTCTGTCCTCTGCCACGCAGGCTCTTCAGCACAGCCTTTATTCCTAAACCCTAGGTTTCTCCCGCTCCCTTTCCAGCCCATTGTAGAACCCCTCTGTTTTCCCTGTTCCAGGGCTACATCCCTCCACGTCAGTGAAGGGAATCTCCGAGCCCTCGGTCTTAACTCAGCAGGAGGCCCGTCTCAAGAGCTGCGGCCTCCTCTTGCCGACCGCCCCGCAACGCAGCGTTTCGTGGGGCTCCTGCCCTGCTTCCCCTCGGCACAGACCCCTTCCCGCCTTGTCGTGCGCCGGCACCGGCCTCAACCCTCCGGCCAGAGCCAAGTGCTTCGAAATTCCCCAAACCGAGAGAAGTAGCTTGTCTAAATAGTGGATAAACCCAGGCTGCCCTTATCAACCATCCTTGTAACTGAAAGCCTGACAGTGCAAGTGTGACAAGTCCCGACTCTAAGTCAGACTTTNAGGAGGCCCATCTCAAGAGCTGCAGCCTCCTCTTGCCGACCGGCAACGCAGCGTTTCGTGGGGCTCCTGCCCTGCTTCCCCTCGGCACAGACCCCTTCCCGCCTTGTCGTGCGCCGGCACCGGCCTCAACCCTCCGGCCAGAGCCAAGTGCTTCGAAATTCCCCAAACCGAGAGAAGTAGCTTGTCTAAATAGTGGATAAACCCAGGCTGCCCTTATCAACCATCCTTGTAACTGAAAGCCTGACAGTGCAAGGGTGACAAGTCCCGACTCTAAGTCAGACTTTTTTTCCTTTTGTTTTTCTAATCGAATTGACAAAGGACCTTTCTAAAAGAAATAGTTTTAGCAGCAGATGAATCCTACAGAATAACAATCTGTGTCACTAAAGTAGCAGTGCCTCAGAAATGACAGAGCTCCATGAACTTCATTAGAGGGACATAGGCAGATTAGTCTGGCTATGTATAGCTCTTAATGTATATGTTCTTAATGCATACATTCTTAAGAGATCTTAAATCTCTTACATAAAGCATTATACTGGCCAGTCTGTTGATGCACTAGGCAGAGAATTTTTACTGCAGCCTGTGCAGCTTCCACATGCAAATGGAAGCGCCCGTGGAAGAAAAGCTACGGAGCAGCTGGACGTGTCAGCGTGTCTGTTTGGGCATTGTCACGGCTGTGCTTCAGTCTCGGAGCACATTTCCATTCCAATTTCTTTTTGTTTTATTCCTCCTTTTTAAATCAGCCTCTTATTCCTATTTGCACTCCTATTTATTTTCTCATTTCAGTATGGTGTTGCTGCTTAACATATACAAAATTGGTAGATAGATGTTGCTAAGAAGGGTTTTTTTCCCCTATCTCTTTATAGCATGAAGCTCAGGAACTGATTAGTTTGACTCTGCCACCTATAGAGGAAGCTATACTATCACTGCCTTGTTGCTTCAAATGCTTTTTTAGTCTGGGGTGTGTGGATCCCTCAAAGTTAGTAGAATACTACAAAGGAGTCTGTGAAAAGCAGCTAATAAGATTATTAACAGTGGCTCAAAATGGCTACACAGAAATCCTTGTCTATTTATACATTTTCCAGTGCACATAAAGACTGAAAGTTGTCAGCACCTCCTGTGTCAAGACTGACCCAAACTTTCCATTACCAGAATCTGCTACATTGTTTGCAGTAGAAATTTGAGAAGGAAGACCAGGACGTCCCATCTTTCAGATGAATTTCTTCATAGGATGAAAACTACTCAGCTCAACCATATTTTAAGCAATGAAAAACTTTAACCTTATTTTTTACTCATTTTTTCAACTTTTTATCTGTTAAGTGATTTTAATCTATTGAAAAAAGAAAAAAAAGTGGCAAATATCTCTCTCGTACACACAATTTCTCAAAGAATTGTTTAGGTAAATATTGATTAAAAGCAGATTATTTCATTTCATGATTTTTTTTGTAATAGCAAAATTGTGAATATTTACCACAGATATGAAATGCATATTTATTTAGGTCATAAAATCTATTTTTGTGCTTTAATTTGAAGTATTTAGAAGTGCTGTGAGAACTATTTAGGTAACTCAGTATGTTTGAAATTGCAATACACTTCATAAATCATAAGAAAACAAGATATTTTAGGGAAGGAGTGTGACAGATGAGGTGACCAGATATACAATATGTCATTTAGGTAAGTCCGTATTTTACCCACAATGTAGTAGATGAACTCATTAGTTACAATGAGAAACAGTACGAAAGAGGCATCTGGCTTCCAACTGCCTGCTTCTGACAAGGTTAAGATCACTAAGTCTAGTAATGTTTTTGCTTTGGCTACTGACATGGCCCTAGTGCTGCAGGAAACTGATGAGGTTTGCTGAAAATTTACAGACTTACTGTCAAAATGTTGTAACACAGACACATGTAATCAGTTATATTTCTGCTGCTGTTCATCTTTAAATTAGGCTGTATTTAGGTATTCCTGAGTATTCAGGACTTTCATAAAAGTAAATGCTGGCTGATTTAGGATGCTCATGAAATACCGCTGTGAATGCAGCAGTCGATACTGGCTCTGTCCTCCTGGATGCTGAAATCAGTAGGAACTGCTGTGACACAGCAGCAACAGCACAGCCTCACATGCCCCAATATGCAGTGTTAAAACAGAATTGGTTGCTCTCTTTGGCCCTTGTCTGGGAATTTATAATTTTCCTAAAATAATGATGATGATGATAATTCAGATCCTGAAGGTTTCCTAACTTATCTTTTCAGGTTTCATTCAGAAAGAGTGGTTTTCTAATGTTTTTATTTGAGAGGAAGAAATGTAATCAGTTTTATCTGTTCTGAATTCATTTTCCTTTGATTTGCAAAAAGTGATTTTGATAGCTAAACCTCTATCTATTTGGTTTACTTGTTACTTTGAAAAATGAGACATAACACATGGAATTTATATAGTTTGTAGAGAGTGCAATTCAAAATGATAAATAAGACTATGCCCTGGCTTCTCATAGTTCCCGGAGGGGCAATAAGAAAAGCGACAGTACAAGTCTGGTTTCTTTGGAAGTCAAGCATCCTTACACTTACCTGCATGTACAAGAACTTTTATTGATCTCTTAATTCCAAAATAATTTTAATAAGTATGTCATGTCTAAATTTATATCCACAAATACATCAAATATAATCCTGAGATGAAACATAATAAATAATCTTCCCTAATAAATACTGCAGTTTTATTTCTGACTGTTTCTTTAATATTATCTTACCATGGTATTGGTTTTGTTTGTTTTCTTTTTAGAAACCTCTATTATTTTGTTTTTTCATATGTGTGTACAAGTGACATATGGTAATTATAGGCATCTGATTAGAAATAGTTATTTTTATATCCAGTAAAAATTTAATTTTCCTTTAATTTTAACTTCAAACAGTACAGTCTTCCTGGCTATTTTATTCTCATTTGCGAACTGAGGAAGACAAATAAGTTCAGTCCGTTATAGTGGAGGCAGAACATCATATAAAAGAATCTACTTTCACACTCTTGATACTAGTTATGATTTTTGAACTCACTATTCTGATTGGAAAGCTATTCTAGAACCTTAGTTCCATATGGATGCCTGTCACTGCCCAAACTAAGTTTCTCCATTTACACTCAGTTTTTCCTATTCCGTTTAACTTAAATACTTATTTTTTCTCGAGTTTGCATGCAGAAATTAAATTGAAAATAAGCTGTATTCCTTCTCAGTATTAAATTTGCCTAAACAAGCCAAACTCTTTTTTTTTTTTCTTGATAGAATAGGATGCTGTTGATCCTCATAGTGACACTTCATCTTTCTCAGCTACTGCACAGAGAGTATTTGAAAACAAAACCTACCAAAGCCCTCACTAACACTATCAGTATAATGCTCTATTGATGGGGCTATGTCTTAGGACTTGGGCTCACATTTACCTTCTCCATGACAGAGTTGTTTTGGTAGCTGAGTAGTTATCTGGTAATTTATGTATTGTTGATCTTTATCAATCATTTCAGTTCATATATTCCAATTACAGTGGAAATCTATGTGTTAGTCACTGAATGCACTAAATAGCTTTGTACTATGAAATGTAATTTGAAGTTCTGTCAAAATTCCTTCATATACTCATTCTTCTGTGCATCAGTCGTACCTCCTGACTTGGTAATTAGTATATTTCCCTAGAATGTTCCTACTTTCCTACTTTTTTTTTTTTTTTGGCTGAAATCTTAATAAAAGTTTTAAACTGGTAGTGTCCCAGAGTCTTTTTTTTCTTTTGAAACTTTTTGATTGCTTCTTCTTGGCAAGTTTGTTTTCCACCTTCTATTAATTTTCAATTTTTCCAGATTGCATCAATATCCTGTATTGTATCAATTCAATATCAATATTGTACTATATTGAAATTGATTGAGTGGTCAGATTTTCTTCATTTCAATAAACATTAAGAAAGATCTTAATTTTTTAGAACCCAGATTGTGTACAGTCTTTTTTCTCTACATTACTATTATTTACTTGAAAATAAATTCTAAAATCTTGCCTAGAGATAAAGTCTTACAACTGTCCAGATCATTGCCCCCAACTTGGTACTGTGCCTGGTATTGTCCAGACAAACTTTTCTGACTCATTTTATCAATTTGGCAAAAATGTGTGTTACCAGACTAGCAATTCCATAGACCGTGCCTTTCAAAATTGGGTTGAAGTCCATTTATTCCCATGCTTTTAATGCATTAAAACCTGTCCTCTGGTTTACCTAAGATACTTTTCCATTATCCTTAATATCTTTAGTTCTGTGTTCAGCGTTGCTGACCTTAATGAAAACTGCACTTAAATGTTCAAGTACTGTTTGTCCATGTTTAGATTATGGACTTCTGTATCTTCACCATATAATAGACCCACTTGTTCTTTCGATGTCATTTTTACATTTATATACTATAGTATATATTTTTTTGCTATTTTATTTACCATGCGTCACAATATTGAGTTTCATTTGAATTTTAGCAATTCTCATTTGCTGTCTGCATTTGAACGTCTAACATAGCTTTTTTTGCTGATCACTCTCTTTCTTTCTTCATTGCAGGCCGTTTTTGTGATCGAATTAGAAGTTTGCTCAATTTCATTTCTAGCTATGCTTAAAAAAATGTAGTAGTAGTGATCACTGGAAAAAATGTTTCTAAGATTTTGTAATTTCTTTTCCTGAAGAAACAGAGATCACCTGATTCCCTACAGCTATAAAGTATTTTATACATTACGTTTTAACCAGGAAGAATCAAATTATCATTCATCTTTTCAAACTATTCAAATCTCAATTTGAGTGCTGCTGAAGGGGTCACGGGATCCTCTGCTGTGCCCTGGTTCCTGTGACTGTCCCTGCGCAGGCTCAGGGCGGCTGAGCCTGGGCGTGAGGGGCGCAGGAGGGCAAGAGCTGGATTCACTGCCCCTCTCCGGGGGCTGCCCAGCCCTTGGGAAGGACAGTCTGTGTGTGGAGGGGGTGAGACAGTAGAGACAGAAGATTCGATGATAGGATCATTTTGTGGATCGGTGTCTTTCTGTGCCAAATATAGATAGCGCTAAGTAGATATGGAGCTTTTACTTCTTGAACTGACAGGTGCTGACTACATATTATGCAGCTCCTAAATCTTTCTACTTCTTGATTCACACAGTAGGGCTGGCAAGATCTGTAGCCGTTTGTAAGATGCACTAAAGGTAAATGGGGGAAAAAGAAGAGAGTGGCCTCAGCATTTGCAGTTAAAAGAAGAAGCTAATCTTTATGATAGGTTGTTCTGCTCTGTATTTTTAAGGCCTCTTTGGTTTTATCCNGTCTTTCTGTGCCAAATATAGATAGCGCTAAGTAGATATGGAGCTTTTACTTCTTGAACTGACAGGTGCTGACTACATATTATGCAGCTCCTAAATCTTTCTACTTCTTGATTCACAAAGTAGGGCTGGTAAGATCTGTATCTGTTGTTAAGATGCACTAAAGGTAAATGGGGGAAAAAGAAGAGAGTGGCCTCAGCATTTGCTAACACCAGTTAAAAGAAGAAGCTAATGTTTATGATAGGTTGTTCTGCTCTATATTTTTAAGGCCTCTTTGGTTTTATCCTTGTCTATCCATTAGTGCTGTTTGATATGAATACTTTTACGGTACCTCTAGGGCAAACAAATACTTGCATAGGCACAGACTGTCATAGACATGTGGGAAACGCGTAGATATTTTACAGGTGATTGCTGTTACAATAGCTGATAAGTTATGTGATTGATACTAAAATAACACTGTTGAGGAATGTTCTGTTTGGAATAGTTCACAGGGCAGAACTTCTTCTAAGTACATTCTAAAATATTTTCCAGAATATTTAAACTTACTAGTATAACAAAACCATACAAATATATAAAAAGGTGGCCCTTGTTCATTCCAGCTAAGACCAGCTAAGTGACAAGACAAGGGACTCAATGTAAATAAGTTAGTTTGAAAAAAAAAGAATAGTTTAGATGTGGGCTTTTTGTCATTACAAATAGCCACAGCCTGCTGCTCTGAAAAGTGTAGCCAAAAGGTTGAGGATGTAAGTTATTCATTACTTTTTCCTTAAGCATACTGAATATTATTAATTTAATGAAGTTGTTTCATCTGTTTCCCTGGAGTAGTTAATAAAGACACACTTTTCTTGCTTGCAAGATGTTGATTGTTAAGGCCATTGCAGTCTGGAAATGTTCCAAACTCCATGTATTTCATTTGCCCTTTTCTATATGTTGTGTGCTACAAGTTGTGTTTTTACTTAATTCTTAACTTTTGCGAAGACCTTTGCAGAATTTGAAGACTTTTAATATTATTTAAAAAAAAGTCTTCAAATCCTGCAAAGGATAAAAAAAAAATCTAGGTACTTATATATATATTTGCATAAAAATGCACACAATATGCAATTTCAATTATTTTTTTGCAAACAAAAGATTTAGCAGTTTCATTTTGTTTTGAGTGCAAGCTTAAGATTTACTGACAGCAATAACAATTTAAAATTTTATAAATTCCTAAAGCGTAAGTGATTGTGCCTTGTTTTCCCAGTAGCCTCAGAGATCATACAGATAAAATATCTATAGACTGTAATTGTTAGTGTGTTGTTAGGCACTATTCTGTTATTGGATTACTGTGTAAATAGTGATCTGTATTTTTTAAATGTCACGGAACTTAAAAATGCCACTGTGGACTCTGGCTTACAAACTGCTACATACGCAAAATAGCTATTGGAACCAACATATGTATGGTTTTACTTTATATGTAGAAGGACCTGATAGATGTAGCCTACTAATATTTGTGGGCTTTCTGACATTTTATGTTTCTGTCTTATAAAACCTTGTGGTTATGATTTATAAAGAAAAGATTCTAATTAAATTATAAATGTTGTTCCTAATCTCTATTTCAATGCAGAGACACCAGCTGTATTTCCAGATAATATCAAAGAAAAAGAAACACCAACGCCAGTTGAAGACATTCAGCTGGAAAGCTCTATTCCTCACACGGACTCTGGCATCGGGGAGGAACAGATGCCCAATATTTTGAATGGCACCGACTTGGAGGCGAGCACGGGCCCCGACGCTATGAGCGAGCTGCTCTCCACGCTATCTTCGGAGGTGAAGAAATCTCAGGAAAGTTTAACTGAAAGCCCCAGTGAAATCTTGAAACCGGCGTCCTCAATATCCAGTATCAGCCAAAGTAAAGGCATCAATGTCAAGGAAATACTGAAAAGTCTGGTGGCGGCCCCTGTGGAAATTGCCGAGTGTGGTCCGGATCCCATCCCGTACCCTGATCCTGCGCTCAAGAGGGAAGCTCAGGCAATTCTTCCCGTGCAGTTTCACTCATTTGACAGGTACGTAGCTGGGCTCATTATTTTATATGGATTTCATGGAGAAGTTTCAGGGATTGTTTTAACATGCTGAAGCTTCTATTCGTTTGTATTACAATATAATAAAATATAAAAAAAACTGCATTAATTTTCTATTTTATCAAAACAGATTATCTAGGCAAAGTAAATTACCTTTTCTTTTTCTCTATTAGCAATGAATAAAACTCTAAGCAGCAGGCTTGGGAAACAAGTCTGTTTGGAAGAAATACTGTGGCAATAAAATCTCTTCTGCTTTAAAACAATATTTTAGTGGGAAGAGGCGTGGAGGGCAATATCTGCTGATATAGGATGGGGTGACTGAGCAGAAATTCAGCCTAAAATTCTTCCAAAAGGTGTAAATCTTAGTTGAGCTCTCCTTGCCATTCTTTTCTGGTGCTGAAATGCTTGAATTGTTAGATTGTGTGCATACTCATGGTAGAGACCCCTTTCCTTTTAGGTCCTTAAAAAGCAAATACGTTCAAAAGTGAGTTTAAAGATAAACTTTAAACTTTAAAGATAAACAGCAAGTCCTTCGTTTGCCTTGTTTGGCTGTAGCTTTTCTGCTTCTAGTACAAACAGTTTTCATTAAATACTTCAATTATCCTGAGTGTAGAAGTTGTGATGAGATGTGCAATTGACAGCATCCTTGCAGAAGACAGTAACTCACTTCATCCTGGAGCCAATCTTAGCGTGTGAAGAGCTAACTAATATGCGTGTTGATATTATTAATTTTTCCAGTATACATGATCCCTGCAGTTTCTTTGTTAAAATGTTAAAAAAACACAAGGAATCAAGAGTCAAGTCAAAAATATGTTAAAACATTTCTCAAAACTTTAAGCAAAGTTTCTTTTTAAAAAATAGTTCATTGGGTAGGCACAAAGGTTAAAATTCTGTAGGACAGGCTATTTGACCTCATAACTACTATTATGAGTTATGAGAAAAAGGTATCTGCATTTCTAGAAAACCTACAAAAACTTCAGAAATGTCTTCATTAAGTGTTAAGAAAAATGTGATCTATATTTTCAGCATAATGTAAAGTGCAAGAAGATACATAAGAATTCCAGAGTAAAAGTGAAGAAGCACTTTCCACTAGGAATTGAAGCTGATGGCTTCTCTCTGTATGTACATGCTAGTACAGAGGCTACTTTTCTGAAATAATTCAGTAAGCAGTCAGCTTTGTCGTAGCAAAGATCAGCCTGAGAAAGGAAAAGCGAAATGTGGCTTAGAAGCAACAAATTTATCCTTTTCTAATAATATTTTAGGTTTTACAGCCATTTCAGAGAAAGGTTGCTCAGCAGCTGTTTTACTAAGAGGATATTTTTTCATTCTTCAAGCTGCACATTGTAGTTTTCAAGATGATTTGAATTTTTTTTCCTCCAAGATTATGGAAATTTTCTGTTAGTCTGTAAGAACCATCTCATTCCTGTTCTGTTCATTCTGATTCATATTCCACTTCTGAAAATTGCATTCCTGTAGATTTAGCAGTACGGAAATTCATACTTATGTAGAATTAACAGCAGCTAACCACCTAAAGATTGCTTTAGTATAATTTGTTTAGCTAAATACCCTCTTTGGTCAGTTCAGAAAAGTACCTCATTCAGAAGGTTCTTAATTCACAAAGTGCTAGGCACCTAGATGAGATTGGGCCATTTCACCTCTAGAAATGTCTCTGCCTTTAGAGAGAACCTCTAAAGGGCAGTTGGAGAGAGTGGTTTTGTTCTTGTATTATTGAGATATAATTTTATAAGAAAGCATTTAAAACTCTTAAATGTACTGCAGTATGCCAACCATAGCCTGTATTTAGCATGATCACCTACACAGGTCTTCTTGAAACAAGTGGCTGCTTGGACATACTCAACATTGGCATAAGTAGTTACATGTGTAGAATTATGGGCTTATGTGAGAAGCTGTGCATGTCTACAGTTTATGGCTTTTGTTAGGCATGTCATACTTTATTATCCTGCTTGGGAGATAATGTATATATATATATATATTTTTTTTTCCTGTCACGTTAGGCTCCTGTCAAAGTTTTGATTGTTACATCCTTTCCCTTTTGTTTGTCTTGGATGTAAACCAATAGGATTATTTACTTCCTCACTGGAGCAAGGATGATGGTAAATGTTAGTTAAGGCAAAACCAGATGTTTGTTCCAATTCTGTTGAGATACTTAGTTTCTTTTTAATAGATGATCCTATGATCCGATTTTGTAGAATGATGTAAATCCGACTTTTCAAATACATCTAGCAACCTTGAAGGAAAAGTTGGCAGTATAAGGCTGGCCATAGCAGATCAGGGAGGATGAACTGCTTACCTGCAGCTAAGCACATGTTACTGAGGTGTGGGTTTCCAGAGAGAAATAATAATGTTTGTAGCCCACAGGACCTCAACTGACTCATTCCTCATTGCTGTTTGTATTTGCTGTGTTAGTGAACATTGCCTGTCATTCAGGCAAATGCCTCTTTCTCCTTCTCTTCAGGCAAAAAGTCAAGGGACTTTTGGGGCCCTTGTGGTGTTCCGTGCAGGCAAAGGAGGGGTGGTTTTGTTACTGTTGTTTTGGTGATTCAGGCTCTATAACTTCTCATGGGGGAATTGAAATATAAAGGTCAAGGGGCAAAAATGCATAATATATTAAAATAATATAATTAAAATAAGAATTGAGAGAGAGTCTTTAGGTCATGATGGTTTATGAACATTTTCTGTTGCTTTACTATCCTACTAATCTTTGAAAATTTGAAAAAAAAACTTGATAATTAGCCCATCATTATACCAAAAGCTTTACAATTTAAACATACTTGTGTTTCCTAACTTAAACCAACAGTCGAAAAGTGCACATTGCATATTCCTGAAAGCAGCCACGTGCCTGTGATCCTGTCGGTTCTCCTGGTGCTGTAGTTTATGCAGCTTTTGGTCCTTCGTTGAGCAGTGTGGCTCTTGGCCATGTTTATCCTCCCTAGGGAGAATCACGAGCAGCAGAGTACATTGTTTTGTTGGGTTGTATTTGTTTTAGCTCAGTTTTTTGTTTGCTTTTGTAAAATACAGTTTTTTATTCTTATTTCTAAGAAAATCAATATTAGATAAATATATTTTTACACTTCAATCGAAAAGTAATCTAAGAAGCAGTACTTGGAAGATTATCTTTTTTGGGGGGGAGGTGATTGTGAGTCTTGTAAAAGACTTGGGATAATGAATAATTTCTAAAACAAAATTGAATCTTTGTAGGTTTAAAGCTTGTTTTTTAGCTCTAATCCCTCATTTTATACTAATTTAAACACTATATGAAGCAAACCTCTGCAAGTATAATTCAAGCTTTAAGTTCTGTTTCACCCTTTAATATGATGTGTTTTGCTCTGCATATTCCTTTTTTAATTGTACATTGGTCTTGTGTTCAAAGCAGTCACTGGATAGTGCACTAGAGTGTATCCCTCCTCACAGTTTTTGCATCTGCAAATGAAATCCAAAAGCACAAAAGGTGCCCAAGCTATTTTACCGAATGGGACTTCTGTGCAGCTAATGTATGCAGCAGTTCAAGTGCTATCGAATGTAAATGATGAGGTGATATTGATGAAAGGAGGGGATTGGGGTCTCGGGGGGCGCTGATGACGGATTGAACAGAAGCGGCCTCGCTCCGCACGTAGCTCAAGTCTGGCGTCTTCACCGCTCAAAGCCGTAATGGGAGGTGGCAGTTTGAAATGAGTCGCCACGGCAAAGAGTATTATTTTTGAAATGCTTTCACACAAATCACTAGGCCCTGCATACAACTTAGTTTCATGCTTTAATGTCATCAGGAGGCACAAATTGGTGTGTCTAATTGTTTGCCACCTGCCAGCAAAATGAGCTGCCAGGCAGCCAGACGGGTTTGATTGTCTGTCAGCCCTTCAATAGATTGGGAGTGACAACATCAAAAATTTCACTTCGAACTCTGAAGCTTTGAGCAGCTTTTCAGAGACCTCTTCCCCACAAGTGCTTCTGGACAACTGCGATTTTCAATTAGTTTTCAATATATTGCTGCCTTCTGCCTCATCTGTCTTAAGGTAGCTGTAATTACATTATGAGCTATATAAACAGATTTCTGGGACGCTGGAGCCTGGATTCCCCAAGTTATGACATGTCTTTCTGTGTCAGACTGAATTCCTTGAAAATAGAGTCCAGGATGGTATTTTTAGAAGAAAACACAAAGGGTTGACTCTCCTACATTTGCAATCTATGGTGCATAATTCCTCCCTGCATTCTCATCTCCTGCCTGGCAAAAGAAAAAAGAAGAAAAAAAAAAGTCCATGCTAGTGATTTTAGAATTTGGCATTTTCATGTTTTGGGGGATTTTGCAGATTTTTTTTGTCCCAGTGTATGGAGGAGGCTGTGAAATTCTGTGTAATTCTTCCCAATATGCAGTTCTGAAGCTTGCCTATCTTTTCTACTAGAGGGTTTTTAGACAGAAACGTCTATGGAAATTCAGAGTGGGCTCTTGTCTTTGAATCTTTCTATCTATCTCACTTATTATTTTTGTAAAATGCATATATTTTTTCAATTTGCATCTATTTTCTATAGTGAGCTGAGTTGTTTCAGTAGTAAGCAGTTTTGCATACACAGAAATCCTTGAGTTTTTGGAAGTGAAATCAGTTACTTTTGCTGCTGTTAAACATCCTTATTCACTCTTAAAGCTTTGTAATTTCATAAATTGAAAAATTATGAGTTTGCATCGTTTAAATGCTCATTAAAGTTTTTACAGGTGTGTTTTGAAATATCAAAAGTCACTTTTTGAAGTTTTTAGTCTTTTTTGTTCCCTACAGAGTATTCTTGGGGCAGTTTTAACAGTGTGCTCTGGAAAGTGGCCACTCGGTGAGATTCCAGTCACGACGGATAAACTTACCTGCCATAAGTACCGAGAAAGAAGGCACTTAGGAAATACATTTTGATACATAGTTATATCTTTTTATATGTAGTTATGTATTCTAGTAAAATTCTGGTATTATACTCTCTATATATTTTACTAGATAAAGCTTCATTATTTTCTGTTTGACGGAATGGGTAAAAGACCAGAATTCAAAAGGTAAATTTAAGATGAAGAGTACTGGAGAGGAAGATTATCTTCTCCAGGGTAATATGAGTTGAGAAGGTACCACAGAAGTTCTGGAAGTTCCTCTCAAATACAGGAAAATAATTCTTTACTATGAGAGGGGTTTCGTATTGAGACAGGTTGCCCATAGAAGTAGCAGTCTCTGTCTTTGGAGATAGTCAGGACCCAGCTGAACATGGTTATGCTCAACTTGCTCCAGGCGGACGTGCTCTGAACCAGGGCTTTGGACAAGATGACCTTTGAAAGCCCCTTGCAACCCCAACTGTTCTGTGATTCTCTGGTTGGTTACTTACCTGTTGTTGCTGCAGTCTTTAAGAGATCACTGATTTACGCTGGTCTACGTCTGTCATTTAAATGTGATATCTACATTTTATTCAAACCTTTCCTGTGAATAAAGTGAAGTCGGTTAGAGTTGAAGTCTCTCCTTGGAGAGGCATTCCCTGCTGCTTTGGTTATCAAAGAATCACAGAGTGGTTGAGGCTGGAAGGGACCTCTAGAGATCATCCAGTCCAACTCCCTGCTCCAGCAGGGACACCCAGAGCACGTGGCACAGGATGGCATCCAGGTGGGTTTGGAAGATCTCCAGAGAAGGAGACTCCACAACCTTTTTTCTAATGCTCTGGAATTGTAATAGTGCAATCACAGTAATCGCGATAAACATGCAAATGAAAAAAAGTGCCATAATGTAGAAATTAAGTTACTCTCTAGTTAGTTCTCTATAACTTTTTTTTTTTTTTTTTCTGTGCAGTTGAGATTTGGGTCTAAGGGAAAGACTTGAGAGATCCTTTCTAGAATATTTTTCCTAGAGTAGCAGCTAAGGTACACTCCAGAGAAGGGAAGATACAGTCTGGCATCCTGTTAGACAAAGAGAGCTGAAGTTGCCTCATCTGAACCTGATCTTACCCACTGAATTGTGAAATACACTCAGGAAGAAAAGGTGGAAGTGAATCTTTATCTCAGCTGTTCATGAGCAAATTCATCCTGAAATTATGAATAGGTTGAAGTAGGGTGAAGTAGGGTATTTTGACCCTTTTTTTTTTTTTTTATTAAGCTGTAGTTTTACATCTCCTTGATTATTATTTAGCAATTTGTACACAAATCTTTTAAATCTCTTCTCATAAACTCCCTTTGTGAGATGCATTTTTTCACTTCCAGTACCTGGAGATGTAGCTATATCTTAAGTAGAATTTTATCTGTGTGTTTTCGGGAGAAAACCATCATTTCTTTACTCTTTAACGTGATTGATTGAATGTATAGGTGAAAATAACCCTGGATTTTTGTCTTGCTTAAACCCCAAGGATTTTTTTTGTAAAATTGTCATTAAAGCTTTATTGACTTTCACAGAGTAGCTGCTTTATAGCTGCTGAGTTGCAGATTTTGTTTTTCCCAGTAGATACAGAAGCATGTTCCCTACCCAGTCCGAGTTTACATCTCATATTCTTTGTTCCTTGGCATTTTTTCTTTATTCAGTGTGTTTCTAGAACCTAAGACATGACAATGTAGCATATGTTCTATCCGCTCTCTTCAAGGTCTTTAGATTTCCAGTATTTCTACTGTTGTCTATTCAACAAGACCATTCAGCTTTCTGCAAAGAGTTAGTTTTTCATATCCAAACCTTGTTTCTTGCCAATATTTAAGATCATTTCAGATGCTTGGACTAATTTATCCTGAGTGCAAGAGAGATACTAGTGCTTAGAATTTCATTGAGATTATAAATAATTAAACTCTCTCCTGCTTGGTTTGAGAGCAAGGATCAGCGACCTTTATATCCCTGTCATAAAAACGCATCTGGGACAATTTACTTTTTTTTTTTTTTTAAGAAACAAAGTTTTATTACTTCAGCGTAGTAGGGTTGTTTTATGTACTTTACAATTTGAATGTTTTCATGAATGTATCAAATAATGACTGAAAAAATCAGTAATAGCTGGACATTCATTGCTACAGCTTCACCTGCAGATATCTCAAAGATTATATACATTCGTGAGCCTTCTGCATCTCTGCAGTGCACCTCACATTTCTGTATGCACTTTTCCTTCTCCATGCCTCTTGTCTCTGAATTATGTCTTTCCTCCTTTATTTCAAACATCTTACCTTAATGTAGTAGTCAACCTTATGGAGGAATAGCTAAAGTAAGATTCAAAATGTGACAATAATAGCTGCTGACAAACACTTACTAAAAATTCAAATCGGAATCTGGATCTGAAATCAAGAAGAACAGCAAGTAAACAGCAGTGTTCTGGAAAGGACTGCACATTTGTATAAGTGTGGAGAATACATGTAACTTTTCAAACCTTCTCAGAGACTGTATTAATTTAACTGTAGAAAGAAGATGAGATGTAATATCAAACTGCGCCCTGTTGTCTACTGTGATTTCTTCTGAAGCATCTGGTAGAAGTCGCTGTTTCATGTGGAATACTTCTGTGAAAAACGTTCTTGAAATCTATACCACATTTTGAAAAGTGGTTACTGAAAATTTTCTCACTGTCTGCTGCTGTGGGGGGAAGGATGGAGGAGAAAGAGCATTAATTTAGCCTCATAAGGTTTCACGCATCCCAGAAAAGTGTGCAGTAATTCTCCTAAATTTGCCAGAGCTCGAATAGACAGTACATGAAATCCTGTATTGAAAGCCTGTCTGACCTCTTGATTGACCAGGGTGACTAAGTTTGACAGTCTTTGCTTATAAAATGGGTAAAAGATTGAGTTTGAATTTGCAGAGTTACAGAATATGGATCAGACTGAAATACTATTATTTCCACTCTTTCTACAGTCCAATAAACAGATTATTTTCAGTGGTAATATCTTATGTGAATTACAAACTGCTCCCTCTCCTCCTAAAAAAAAAAAAAAAAAAAAGAAAATCTGTAGTCCTTTGTTGAAGGCAGCTAATGAACCAGCAGTGCCTGAGTGGTAGCCAGCTGGATCGAACACCCAGCTTGAACACAATTTTTGTTCAGGTGTAGATTTAGAATTGGCAAAAAGGATGCTAGCACAGCAACAGGCTACTAGCTAGTAGTTAGGTAAGTAATGATGCTTCTTTCCTAAAGTTTTGGTTTTATTTGCACGTTGTTCGCAGTGTGTTTATGGTTGGAGTGGTCTCACTGGCTAAAGAAGTTGTGGGTTTTGTTTGTTTGTTCGTTTTTAATTGGAAAGGAGTCAGTCATTCCCTGTAACTTTTGTGCTGCTCCTGCTACACTGATCATTTCTGTATTTTTGCCCACCCCACTTCGTTGCTTGTGTAGTTTCTTAGCACTTTTCATCTGATAGTGATTTCAACACACCAGTCAAGCGGTGTTTCTATTTTATGGGCATGGAAAGAGAAATTACATGAGTTTTTCCTAATCACAGGGATTGACAAAGTGTGCATTGAAATATGAAAGTTCAACTTTACAAGTGTTCCACAAAGATTAAAATAATAGGCATAATAATGTGTTCCTTTTCAGTAGCAGTATAACAGAGTGGAAACCTGTAATGCACAGAACTGTTGATAACTCCATGGCGGAGTCTCAGAAATGTGCTGTTCCTTGTCGACAGGAGCGTGGTGGTACCGGTGAAGAAGCCCCCGCCAGGTAGCCTTGCTGTGACCACTGTCGGAGCCGCCACAGCTGGGAGCGGGCTGCCCCCGGGTAGTACGCCTAATATATTTGCTGCCACAGGAGCTACACCAAAAAGTATGATTAATACAACAGGTATTGTCCTTAAATATTTTTGTGACTCTCATCTTTTCCTGTTCGTTTTTTCTTTTGTTGTTTTATTTTTTTTTTCATCTTTTCTGTGGTTGTTTTTTCACCTTTCAGAACTTAGAAAGATTAAACCTTGTTTTTCATTAGAGCTTGTATTTTCTCTTGGTTTGTGTTTATAATCTTCAGTAGCACATATTGGACTTGCGAAGCTGTATATAAGTGAATAAATAGTTCTAATACTGTATATAAGCATAGTTCAGAATGGAAATGAATAATCTTCTCCATTGCTCTGCAATAAGGGATGTTACTATGATTAAGGAGGATGTTAATCCTTCCCTAAATATCAAAGTAAAGATGACTAGCTGCTTGTGAGTATATCCTAAATTATTAAGAATTTATTGTTTTAGCAATTATTATTTGTAATTAAAAAACTATTATATGATTTAGGAGTAAGAACCAACTTAGTTTAACACCAGTCATTGTTCATTAAATGGCCTGTACAAGGAGAACAAGGCTTTTCTTTTTACTTAATTGCTTATAGTAATACTGATGGGAAATACAGGAAAGAGCCTGTAGATCATGGAGGCTGTAGATGGTTATATCAGAAATGAATCCTTACTGGGAGAGCAACTGATGTTTACTTAAACACCTTTTAAATTTCTAGCCATGATCTGTTTTCCTTCTAAACTAAACTAAAGCACTTAAGATCTTTCTGCAAGAATATCTCAACTTCAGGCAAAGGCTGAGGAAATGCAAATCTCCCCGGGGGTGCAGGAAATGGAGGGGGAAGCTTTTGGCATCCTTTTACTTCATGGAATAAAATGAAGATACACTCATTTTTTTTCTTTCCTTTCACAGTTTACCTTTAATACCTGGTAATAGAAATTTGATTTTTACTGAGAATAAAAAAATCTAAAAATCTCATTATCCTGAGGCAGATGGGAGGAATGATGTGCTGATTAATGTTTTCACTTCTCTGAACAGTTTCATTTGTGTAGCCACTTCTGTCAATCTTGAATGGATTTCCTTTTTGGGTACTTTTATATCATCCAAAAAATATCCAGCATTGATTTTTTTTTTTTCCCAGATGATACTGGGTAGTGTCTCATCAGTGATTTAAATTTGAAGTGTTTAGCTGGAAAGTAGTATTTCTTCTTTGTAAGTAATTCCCTTCAAAAATCAATCATTTCCCTAGCAACGTTCTTGGTAGAGGACAGTGTTGTGGATGTCATGGTATACTCACTGTGGATTAAAGTGATGATTTAATTTTTTTTTTTTTTTTTTTTTTTTGTATGCAACCTTTCTTTGTCCCTGCCCTATGGATTTCCTGGATTCATGGGAAAGTATTGATCAGATGGTTATTCAGCAAATACCAGATTAATTACTAAAAACTAGATATATACTGAACTTCTTACTGATCTTACTTTGGAAAGCCATTATGCCTGAATTCATCTGAGTGACTTTATTGATTAATTCTCTTAAGAACAGTTTAAAAGCTGTTTCCCATCCTAATTATTTTACAAGTTTCAATTAGAATACCATCATTTTAGAAATACTGAATGTGACAGTAAAAAAGAAATATCGCATTGAAAACACACAAATACATTATAGTTAAAAATGCTCACTTCATCATTTTTAATTAGGCTATGGCTACAGTAGTTAAAACAGCGATCATTTATGCCTGTTTCTGAGATGCATACATAAAGAATACACAGGCCAGCTGGGTATATATTTGTAAAGTTCATAAAGTTATCTGGATTATTACTGAGTTTAAATCAGTATATAGAACTTCATTAAACAACCCTTTTTCATGAGGATTAAAAAAAAAGTTTACAGATTTTTACACTCAAAACACTAGATGTCCCCCCAATTCTTCTATTCATAGTTGTGTTTACAGTATGTCAAAGGTATTTTGCACATCTAGTTTTGTCTGGAGATGTGTCCTGTGCTGGCGTGTTATGAGTGGTGTTTTGTGGTGTTGTCCCATGGACTGTAGTGTTCGCATTCCACCATCTGCCATCACTGTCAGTGTCAGTGTCACTGTCACAATGTAATGAGATGTGTGTTATTAACGCCCCTTTAGTCCTTTGAATGTACCTCTTGGGAGATGGGTTCCCTTCCTTCCGCTATTTTTATTATAACCTGTTTCTGTAGTTTTTCGAGTGAATTTCTGTAATTTGTATCCCTGATTCTTAATCTGTGTTAATCTACTAGTTCTAGGTCTGCTTGGCCTTCTCTTCTGGGAGCCTGGTTAAATAATACAGCATCTCATTTTTTGCACAAAAACCTGACTGAAAGCAGTTAACTCTGAAAGACAAAGTGGCAAAGTAATATATAATATGTAGCATCTTTTCATGAATGTAAATGTATATAGAATATGCACATACACGTACGCATGTGTAAATATACATGCACACACACGCACGGATATATAAAGTCAGTTCTTCCCTATATGAAACCTTAATGCTTCTACGCAAACTCCTGTAGTCTCTCCCGTTTCCAGCCAAGTGTGGTGCCCCGCGTGGGAGGGGTGCCCGCTCTGTGTTTCTGTGTGTCCCTCGCAGTGTGTCTGGGCACATTTTGAAGTCGTCCCTAGTCCGAAGACGGCTGCCAGCCCTGACCCTCCTGCCGCGCACGTTACTCAGCTCCTGCTCCAAGGCCTCACTGGCCGCTCTAGAGGTCAACATGCCCAGCAAACCCAGCTTCAGATTTTACTGTTCCGAGTGTCAGTTTCCTTAAACAGGCCCGTCCAAAGTCTAGTCTGTACCTCAATGCTTTCATCAGCAAAAAATATATTCAAAGAGAAAACAAAAAATACACTTCTCTGTTGCCAGAGAAGGCATTTGGCCTCTCTACCTCGCTGTCAGCTGGCTGACAAAGGCTTTGAAGAGCTTTGCTTTTTATTTGTAGGAAACAGGAAAACCATTGACTCCCTGTACGAGGTGCAGGACTTGCTAACGCTGACCAGTGACACGGGGTTAGCAGTTACTGCATTTAAGCCGCCCGTTCTGGCGTTCCCTCCTCCCGTGGCCCCTAGCTAAAACTCGCGCCACGGGCGCCCGGCCTGCCGCGCTGCCCGCGCGCAGCCAACGCCGTGACCGCAGCTCACGACTGCGCTGCTCTGAGAATTCATCCTGATTCCAGAGGGGATTTGGAAAAAAATAACATTGCAGACTTGTTAGACAACTGATAATCTTCAAACACTAGGTTCTGCCATCACTTTTTGAAGGGCTATACATTTGCTATCTTCTCTCTCCTTTCTTTCATTTTTATTTATTTTTTTTACCTATTATGTAGCCTTTATACAGCCAAGAGGTTTGTATGTACAGAAAAAAATAAAATAGTTAAACTCCTAATCTCCAGGTAAGCTCATCTTAAATATACCTTTATTTTAGAAAGATCTTGCTTACAGGATGATGTAAAAATGTTTACAACTTTGGAATGTAATTTGGGAATAATGAAAATGAGGTAAGGAATTTTTTTTGCCTGATATTTAGTAGTTACTTAAGTTTATTATTCTTATACTCACAAAATAATTAATTAATTTATATGGTATTTATATATCATATATGACAATGCTGTTTTAAATTGTTTTAGAACAAGTAAGAATACCTATTTAAAGTAGATGAGTAAGACAAGGACTATATTAAAAATCTCTCAAAGTTTTATGTTTTAAGATTGAATTATACCTCTGTTTTTTTGGGGGACAGGTGCAGTAGACTCAGGATCTTCTTCTTCCTCTTCGTCATCCAGCTTTGTGAATGGTGCTACCAGCAAAAATCTCCCAGCTGTCCAAACTGTTGCTCCAATGCCAGAGGATTCAGCTGAAAACATGAGGTACCTAAGCTGTATCTTTTCACATTAATTATAATTTCTCTTCAATAACCTCATACATACAAAATAAAAAATAAAAAAATAACTTATTTAAAATATATTATTGCAGTTATTTGTATACTTCAGTGTATATTTATTTATATGTTCAGTTCTAAGAATGCACATACTAGAAGAACACTTCACTGAGCAGTCTATCTTATTAGAGTTATGACACTCTAAACATTCTATTATTAGAGTTAGACACTAAAACTTCATTAAAAGTAGTTCTTTAGTTCATGAGTTTTTTATATCTTACAGTGACAATAATAAAAGTTTTCCTATTGGGATGGAGCACAAACACAAAAACATACTTTGGCAACACAGCATTGGCAAGTAGGAAGAGAGGCCCTGACCATTTTTTTTCTAAGCAAACAAAAGCCCTACGTAACAAGTGTAAATACTGACTGCTAATCAGAGCACACATAAAAGACACGTTTTGGATATTGTCAAAGTGCACCCATATCTGCCCTAGGAATATTGCAGCAGGCATGGTAAGAAATTGCTAATCGCCCTCAGTTGTCCAAACACTTCAAGGTATAGTCCTAGGAAGGTGGGAGTTGAGACAGCAACTAATCCAGCTGCTTACAAACTGCACAAGTTCTCTTTTCATAGAAGAGTTTCATTCACTGATAAACTAGAAAGGAAATAAATTTAAATCAGGAACTCTAGGTAATCTGTAAAGCTGTTATTGGTGCTTCATCGTTTTAACACACAGCATAGTACCTCTTTTTGCTCATCCTGTCTGAAGTATCGGGTGAGTGTTGCAGTTGGAATCTCAGCAGTGTGTGTAGGACCAGTCTAAAAGTACGAGGGCTCTTGGCTACATTCAAAAAAAGGGATTAATAATCAAGAAAAGAATGGTGATTATGATTTATTTATTGCTAGACAGTGCTACCAGACAAGTTAATAAAATTGTGGCCTGCTTGCTTTTCCTCTTGTTTACCTCATATATTAGGAATTTACTTCTATGAGAAAGTAGGAGTGAAATCAGATATTGAACTGTGCCAAAATTAAATTGGATTGGATTAAATTTATTTCTAAATTTTTTTAACCAATGCAACATTCATTTTTTACAAGTATTTTGAAACATTTTACCCTAGAAATCAGAAGACCTTCATTTGCAAAATTTACATAAAGAATTGAAATTCTGTAATCACAATTTGAACTCAGAAGTCATTGCACTCGAGTAGTGGCTGAAATTAGTGTCTGAAAAAACAATATGGAGAATTATATTCAAAATATAGATAATCAACTTAATCTCTTTTATACGGATATCCATACCACCCCCTTTTTTTCTTTTACATTTTCTTGAGAAAAATCTATAACTTTATTTTGATAAAAGAATATTTTTCTTGCTGTGGTTTTGCTGTGTGTCAGCTTTTACATGATTAAAACATGTGAGCTGTTTATGGAGTAAGAGAGCATGATGTGAAAGCCACCTTATCCAAGCCTTCCTTATAGCAGCTACACAGCAAAGAAGGTGCTTATGGCTTTGACATGAGCAGGCAAGGGTGAGCAGAAAAATGATCCTCAATTCTTTAAGTAGTCTTAATTTGGAGGTAGAAGTTTTGTCTAGAATGAGAGTGGGAAGGTAGTATGCTTGGAATTAGGAGAGTGTGTGCCTAGGCCTCAAAATATCCTGTCACAATTCTGCTATTACAATTATATATGATATGTAAGGTATAAGATCTATGGATCTTATATGGATCTATACTTCTTGTATTTGATACTGCATAATGCTACAGAAATTTTATAATAGCATGGAAATTAAGTGTTTTATTCTTGACTGTTCTATTAAGAATTCTGCAAGGACAATTCTAAAAAAAATGCTTTTCTGTTCTAATTATTTTTTATTGTACAGAAGTATATTTTAATGCTAAAGAAGAATTGCTGTTGTCTGATGATGTATGATTCTTTAATACAATTTGAAATTAAGTTCATAAAATTGAGAGAATATTTATTTTCTGCCACTTCAAAATATTGCATCCCTCACTCTTCCAGCTTGGAATAATGATTCTGAGTGTTTGTACTGCTTCCATGGGTTTCTGTCCTTCTAACACATCCTGTGATATATTATAGTGCTTCACTTGAAGTCTTAGAAGAGCCCTTAAATATTACACACACACACACACACAGCCCTAAAAAAAAGGCATAGAGAGGTTGTATTGATTTAATTCCAAAGAGCTGGATTGCTGGACAAAGAGCACATTGATTCTCCTGTCATTTTACATTCATAGTCATGTTACTTTTGGCAAGAGGAAGGTAAATCTGTAGGAAATGTATTAGAATGTTACTAGTGCTTTTGAGGATAAAATCCTGCTAAAGATGTAAGTCAAAAGGTTGAAATAACAGCTTCACTGTATGGTTTTAAAATATTATTATTGTGTTGTTTTTCACAGCAGGGAACATGAACACTTCCAAAATTTTTGGTTATTAAGACATAAACTGATGGTTGTGCAGTATTTTTTTTTATTGAAGAAGTGAGGACTGTATCTGGAATTTTATCACTTCCATTGAGAAAAAACAAAAAATACTGATGTTTAGAGGGTGGGATTTTATTTAGATCTAATATCACCACACCAAGAACTATTTAAAAATCACTGCTTGATTCCCGTGAGGTTTTACGCAGTATATAACAGTGCATCGAACAAAAGCTGTTCTTCTCATTCTCGGTAGCTTTTGTCTGTTTTGTCAGATTGCAATAAACAGATTGCAACCCCAAATTTCTCCCTCAATAGAGCTAAATCTCATAAATTTCTTTGTGATCAAGTGAAGTAATAAGTAGTAAGAACTAATCACAGAAATATTTGTTTTTTTTTTCTCACAGTTTAAGTAGTTTCTTTTATCTGATTGTCTTACTGTGCTTTTTTAATCCTCCCTGTCCCAGTTTCTCACTTTTATGTAATTTATTTTCTGACATATGTTGCTCTTAATCTGCAAAATAAATAATCTTGAACATGAAACCTATTAGGAGCCTATATATTTGCTTCGTATGTCCCCAAATTAAAAGGAAAAACACAATACTAACTGTTTACAAAAGCTTCTTCTTAAAAACCTTAATTCAGTCTTGGAAACTGCTTACATTAATCCTCATAGGATGTTTATAGAGGTGTCCAGCTTTAAAAGCTTGGGGTAGATTAATGTAGCAAATGTAAACCTCTAAGCCAGTCACCTGTGTTTCAGGTGTAGTCAACAGAGGCTTTAGCATAATAAAATCTACTTCAAGTAAAGTAATCATCTAAGAAACAGGTCAGGTTCTAAAGGTTAGTTGAGATGATGCCTACTTTGTTTTTAAATGGGGACATCTTCCCTGTGACCTGCATCAAGAAGTTCACATTTATTTAAAGTCTGTACATAACAGATACCACTGAAAATGTGCCACTGTTGATTCTCTTACATCCTATCAATAGTGGTTCCTTCTTTGACTAATTAGCTATAATCTAACTATAATCATGCTTTAAAATGGTGATGATATTTTAGTGCTCAAACTCAAGCATGAAGAAACCATTCTATGCCACAAATAATCTGAGAAAGAACACTAAAAGTGTTTGGTAGTCCACGAAGCTACATAGAAAGAAGCTAAAGTGGTAACAGTCCTTCAGGGAGAACAACATAACTCAGGCTGACATTTTCCTACAATTGCTGAACTTGGGTCCTCAGATAGAGTGGTATTATTTCTGATATTTAAGAATCAAACAAAACTCAAAACACTGTTTCTCATTGTAAAAATGTAAAACAAGGAGCATTCCAGGCTTCAAAGAGTGTAGCGTCTCAGTAAGCAAAGTAGATATAGAAAGGCAAAAAGTGACTTACTGGGATCATGGTGTCTCAAAGTTGAAGAGTAGAACATTTTTTTTTTTGGTTCCTGTGCTAGTCCACTTGTCTCATATCTCAGTGTCAGATGCTGTTATCTGAAAGCTTGAACAAAAAAAAACTAATAATTATTTTAGATGAAGAAACACTTTTCACGTTTGCAAATGCATGAGTAGAAGCTCAGATACATACAATAGATGTATACTTGAATATCTGAGTTTCTTCTTTACCTGTTTAAAAGTGAGGGGAAAAAATGTTTTGAAGTATTCTGTAAATGTGTTTTAAAACTTGCAAGACTGCAAGGCTGGTAAATATGACACAACATTTACTTAAGTATTTTAAGCCCTGTAAAGTTAATCAAATTATGATCATTCTGTTTTCTGAAGAAACTTATAGCATCTGGTAGAAGCAGATTTGATTTGCCTTCATTTACTTTTATTGACAGTTTTTCTTCTACTTACGTTCTCTTTTTCTTTTCACAGTATCACTGCAAAACTTGAAAGAGCCTTGGAAAAGGTGGCCCCCCTCCTGCGAGAAATTTTTGTTGATTTTGCCCCTTTCCTATCCCGTACATTGTTGGGCAGTCATGGACAAGAGCTGTTGATTGAAGGTACTGTCTGTTATACAACTGTAATATTTTTCCTATTGGAATAGGAAGTGAATCTGTGATTTTAACAAGACTTTATGTAGTTATTTTTGATATATAAATGAAGCAATTGTTAATGAGTTGTGATTTTCACTTTATTTCATTTAACTGTATCTAAAGTAATTAAAAGTGATGACTTTCATTCTGTTTCCTAAGTGATAGGTTGCATAAAGATGCATTCTGTCATCATGGAATTCTAAAACCTCTCTATAATTTACTTTTTCCTGCTCAAAGTAATTACATCAATATACATCTTTCAGCCTGACATTGATAAAATGGGGAAAACTGATAATCACAAGTGTTATCAGTTCACTTGAAGAAAGGCAAATGAAGAGAATGCTCCAGAATGGCTGATATGTGCATATAGATTTGGTAGGGACACTATTTGCTCAGGTGGGTCAGTTGAACAGGCAGATAAGGAGTGCTACCTTAATAAATAACAATACTTAATAAAACTTACTTGTTACTTAACTTAATGACTTATTACTTAATAATTTGTTACTTAACAAAAAACATCTTTAAAGAAAAATATCCTAAAACACTTCTGAGGATTTTATCATTTATTATGTATTGTCTTTATGGTTAGGAAGTTTTGGGAAGGAATGAATCCACCTAAGTAAGAGAGTAAATAATGGAGAAAGAAAATAAAGGAATGCAGAAATCAGTGCAAATGATGTAAATTAGTGCACTAAGTAAAGAATCAATGCTAACACAACTAAAAGGGTCATGGGGGAGTTGGAATAAGCATGCACTGCTTCCACATCATATACCCAGAGGAATATATTCCTTCCTGAATTATTTTTATACACAGAGCTACTGTTTACTGAGGGGAAGAAAAAAGTCATTCAGGCAAAGCTGATAATGTTTGAAGATAAAAACAGAAATAAACCACAGCTTTGTGTTCAAATTCTTTGGGGAAAAAACTCCTTCCATTATGCATAATTTTTATCTAAATATCAGTCTTTCTATCAGTGGCCTAGTTATTCCCTGCAAAATGCCCCTGTTTTATTCTTTATGAGAGAAATATTTCCACCTTATGATTGAAATATTCTAACTAGCTTTTTTTTTCTTGGTTATTATTGTTTAATACAAGAAAATCTATTGTAGTGCCGTAATTTTCAGAGGCTTCAGTTATTTTATACTGTTTATTTTGTATCTGTAAGAAAGTTGCTATTCTCCCTTAGTAACACCTGTACTTAATGAACTGAGCTATTCACTCAATAAGGAGATAGTTATGAGGTGTTTTGATGGATTCCATTCTTACATGTTTTATTTTAGCAAAGTTAATTGTAAACTTTGTATCAATAGTACCCTTTTTTGTTTGACAGTTGTTTATTGCACCGTAATTTTATACAATATGAATAAAATTGGCTTGGATTCACCTGAGCTCTTTTATAGGTATAAACAGTTCTTGCCAGTGCTGTTACAACTCTTTTGGTCTTAATCATAATGTGAACAAGGCTCCCAGAGTTCCCAGCATGTGGCAAAGCCCAGAGGCACCAGGAATCTAATCTCAGTAGGGCAGGATGAGTTTTTGTCATTGCTTGTCCATCTACAGGAATGGTACTGGAGCCTGTAACAGTCTTCTGATGCCCACTTGCACTGCTCTCCCAAGTTTTGTCCTTCTAGCATTCTGCTCTTCAATTCAGTCTCAGGAATAATTATTAACAAGCACTGAGTTCCAAAATAAGCATCATCTTTCCTATCAGTTTTGATGTATGTTATGTCTGACTAATTCCTCAATTGCTCTCTTACTCCTCAGTTTAAAGAACCATTTTTTTTCTGCTCAAGAAGTTCAAATAGCAATCTGCAAAACAGAATGCAAGCAGAATGTAGCTTTGACCACAGGAGGCCTCAGGACAGATCTGCGCCTTCCTTCTGAGATGTTTTGGCTCTTTTGCATCTTAACAGGGAACTCTCGGAGCTGCTTCTCTAGTCATTTCATCCTTTCATCCTTTCTTTCTGCGTGGCCTCTGTAACACCCTTGATCTCCACTAGCTTGCTTAGCTAAATTCCCTTTAGAAGCGAATTAACCTTCTCTGCTGGTCCATTAGCCTCTCTACTCTGAGAGATTCCCAGGCATTGTTTACTGAAAGGTAATGGAGGTTTTACCCCTCAAAAGTGCTTTATATGTAAGGGCTCAGGAAAGTAGAGATTAGTGGAGTGATTCTGCGTCTGTGTGTGTGTGTTATTCCGGATACCTGAGTATGTGGAATTCATGTGAGGCCTTAATGTTGGCAAACAGTAACTAGCTTAGAAGTTCTATATGAAATAATTGGTTGCATTGTTTTATTGGCAAAGAACTTAGTTCTAACAATTACAAAGTAGTAAATAAACTTTCTTTAATCAAGTCCGCAATTGCTGTCTATTTTTCAAATTGGTTAACATAAATATATCTTTTGTATTCTATAAAATGTATTTACTTTTGATTACTCAAGCTTGAAACATAAAAATACCTTCATTGCTCTTACTGTCTTTGAGAATATAATATAAAACATTTCCCTGTCGGATTTTGCTAAAATCTGACAGGGAAATCTGACCTTGAGGTACCATTTTTAACAGAGGATTTTTATGTGTGTATGTTTAAAAATTACTGTTGAACTGCAGACTTAAGAATATGAACAGTTTTATAAATTAGGTTTTTGCATATTGGAGGCGGATCCCAATAGAAAAGAGGGAAGAAAAAATGGTTCTAATTCTGCTAAAACATGTTAATTGTGCCAGCTATCCAGAAGATTTGATGCAATGAGATGAGTGCTGTTGACAGATATTTGGAAGGAAGTGCACAGCATAGTTAGGGTTTCACATCTTTGGAATAGTTGAGCTATCTCAAACTTTTGATGAAGAAACTTGCAGTTATACCATGGCACCCCATTTTCCTCGACTTGTACTCTTACTCTGTCCCAATTTTTGGCTGCTTTACGATAAAGAAAATAATATTTAATATCTAGGCTGGGTTATCTTAACTTTCGAGTGTTATTGAGCTACCTACAGTGTCTGGGCAATACAAGACCAAAGACTTGGAGCTCTCTCATTATGGTTAATTTTTCACGATAGCTCTTGTAAATTCCCAAACATGACTGAAGAACCCTATCAAGTAGTAGTCTGATATTGCAGAAGATATTTATTGGTAAAACTCTTTTGTCTACTTACTTTCTGAAATAATATTGATTTTTGCTCCTTTTCATTTCTGCAAAGACATCCTATACTCCTGTCTCTATTTCAGATGATTGACCAACATCCTAGAATATTATGTAAGTGAAAAATGTCCTTAGTGACAGGTTAAAAAATGACTGACTTGCAACTGAATGCAAATAGTTTCAATATACCAAAACCAGTCTAATACTTCCGTGGTTGATCAACTCAGCTTTTTCAATACCTCAGAGAATAGAAGTTGCAAAGGTTAAAATTACCCATATAGAATCTAATTGGAAACAAACATGCAGTATGTACAGGTCACATATTTAAGCTCAGGAATGCTCATTGTGGAGTTCCATTTAACACTTGGGCAGATACGTTTTCACTAATTCCATCTCCATATGGTCTGCAAATACGTTTCATGTAAAGCACATTACAACATTGTAGCTTTTAGGTGAAAATGTTATGGGCGACTGTAAACTGATCCATCTCCAAAAGCAAAGTTATATCCTCTTTCTGTCAAGCACAGATGGGTTGGGGAAAAAAAAATCTCTCCAGCTAGTCCTGGCTGGCATACTTAAACCAAGTTCAAACCTTACTCATATACAATTCTTTCCTTTTTCTTTGGTGAGATACCAAAATGAGCTTTAACAATTCTTCTCCTCTTCCTGTATCACTACCTGACTAGATTGTCAGCCAGATAGCCTTTCTCCAAGCAGGTTTATAAAAATTTGTTGTTCTGCACGATTCAAATCAGATGAAACAAAATGTTCTCATGCTGATAGGAACAGAAACTCTTTTTCCTCATGAACTCACCACATGGCTGTATGAAAATAATAAGTAGAAGTGATGATGGGCTAGGTTCATATTGGTGTGTGGCAGGTGACTCCTTGAAACAATTGAAAAATTGCATAAAACCTTGCTCTGAGAATTGCAGATAGACCTTGAGTGCTAAATGGCTCTGCTTTTAAAGCACCCAAATACTTCAACTGTGCCATCGCCCTGAGAGCAGAGGGTGCTTGTAACTGCTAATCAGCAGCATGTTTTTGTTGTATCTTCTCTTCCACAAGAGAAAATTCACCAATACTGCCACAATTTATGTCTCACTCTGTCACGTCCAAAATATTTGTTTTGTTCATGTGTCCAAGAATGTTTTCTTTCACTTTTGCTAATTTTGCTAATTATTTGCCAGTCTGTGGCACAGCTTGTGTTCAGCTTTCTGACCAAAAAAATAAGAAATAATGAAAAGTCAGTATTACCAAGACAGAAAATAATAAAGAAATACAGTATTGTGCTTTTAAGACTTACATTAAAAGAAATTAGCAGCATGTAAGCAAAAACTGGAGCTATTTATTGTGTAGGAAGCCCTATAAGTGGTCACCTACTGAGCCTGCTTTAGCGTATTTATTAGCAGTTCTGGACTACAAAGCCTGGCAGAGTTCACCGATTACAAAAGGGCTGCTTGTGTATGAAATGGGAAGCAAAGGCATTCTGAAGAGATATGTAAATCGTTTTGTGGAATAGCTATAAGCCAAGAAAAGGCAAAATTTCAATACAGCCAAATGCTGAGTGCAATATTTAGGAACAAAGAATATAGATTCTACCTAGAAGACAGAAGATGAGCGAAGCAGCAGCCTGAAAGACGGAAGGGATAGCTGCAGTAATGAGAGTACCCTGAGCTCTCTGACTTGGTGCTAAGGTGACAAAGACTTGTCCAACCCTTGCGTGCTTAGCAAGGAGAGATAGGGACGTGATGTCACTTCTGTGCACATATATGGCAAAACTGCTATTGCCTAGTTGTATTGCCAGCACTTCAAGAACGATACAGATCCTGTGGAGGGAAGAAAAGAGCAGGGCACAAGAATGATTGAGGGATGGGAGATAAAGTCTATGAAGTAAGATTTAAGGAGCTCGATTTATTGAGTGTACCGAGGAAAAGAGTGAAGCCAATTGCAGAGTGGAGAAGGAAAAAAAAAAAAAAAAAGAAGAAGAAGTTAGATACTGCAGAATGTTTTCATCTTGCTGTCAGCAGAATGCTAGAATAAGAGTATATAACATGGGAAAAATTTACTAGGTTTTGCCACCAAGTGTCAAGATCATCATTAGTTGTAGTCTTTAGAATGGTTTAAGTATCTTTTTTTAAACACAGTCTTCAGTCCAACTTCTCAAGAGGAAAATTCACAGGCTTTGGTACCTGTGAATCCCTATTGCCTCTGTACTTGAACCATGCAAAGAAAGGTAGCCCACATTGACCTTAATTTGTTCTAATGTTGTAATCACTGAATTTATTCATATGTTTGTTGTATGCAGATGTGCTTCATAGTGAGTTGGCCACCTGCAGGGGTTAGTCAGAAAAGGTGTTTTTCCCTGGTTCTGCCTTTGGCCAGATGCAGTCAAAACACATATCTGAGGTATGAGGGATGGTCACTGTTTAAGCCCCTGTGTGAAATAGATGTTTCTCCTGAAATGGAGGAGGCAAGTTTTTTCTCATGTAAGTGGCATATGTGTATATACATGAGCAAACTGATTTTTATTTTTGAGTTGAGATTTTTAGTCATCATCTTGGAGGTCATTCTGGTATGGCTTGTAAAATACTTTTTCCTTTCTCTGCATGATGCAGTTTGTCTTTCCAGGCAAACCTCACATAAGCCTCACGTCAACTATAGCACAGTCCTCAGATTTCAAAGAGAAAATGTGTAAGTGCACAGCAATGCGTATACTGCAACGTTGTTTCTTGCAGATATAAGACTTATGATAGCATTGGGTGAGGAGAATAGGTCTCTGCTCCTTGGATAAGTTTTGACTGTTTCAAGCTTTTTAACAGAGGAAGCTTAAAAGATGATATTTTTCTAAAGTTTTCATGAAAATGAGTATGTGGTTTAAAAAAAAAATCATATAATATCTTGGTTGAGGCAGTAGTTACATGTGTATTTCATCAGCTTAAATATCTGCTCAGCTCCATCATTTGGGATATACTGACACTGTTCCATGTGATCACGTAGTAAATAACTCAAATGATTTGGTTGAAAAATGACTCAGGGTTTGTAGCTGCATAATGCATGGTGTTGGTACTGTGTAATGGATAGTTCAGAGGAAGGAATAATAAGATAGCTGATTTAGCAGCATTGGTGGGTAACTGCAGCCTAAGAGAGAATGCAGGATGAATTTAGCTCCATTAGGCATCAGAGAAGCCCTATTAGAAATCAAAGTGAATGTTAAAAATGTTTGTGTGGGGAGACAGGCATGAATGTTCAGACTGGTGCCATCTGTATGGGTTGCCTTGCTGACTGTGTTTACACTGCTCGGTAAAGATCAGTTTAGCTTATGGATTCTGAGGGTTTTACGGAAACATGAACTTCCTTTCCAAGCCTAAGGAGTTCCTAGCACATTTCCCCTCTGTCGCTGCCACCCCTCATCCTTTCTTTCCTTGTGTTCCAGTCGTCTCAGTATACACTCTTTTGTCTAGTAAGAGATCATGCTGCCAACTTCAAGTACTTCAGTGCAAGCTGATGAATCCTTGGCTGATACAAACCTTTGAGTTTGGTTTTCTTAACTTGATGCTCACAAATTAGTTGGGTGAAGGAGGTAGAATTTCTGTTCAGAGATTTATTTTTATCTTTCAACAAAAACATTTTCAGAAAAATCTTAGTGAGAACCTTTATCATGTCATATTTAGCTAATTAAGTTGGATGAGGATCTGATCATGCTTTTTTTTTTCAGAAAGTTTAAAACATTTATTACCACTAAGTGGAACAATTTAGTGTTTTTATATTGTTACAGGCTTTGGGTATTTGCACATTCAGTCTGTGAGGATGATCTTTGCTTGACATGAATTTCTGCAGGTGATGGAATTCAAAGGGGTATCTTCTCCACCATGCAGAAAATCATAAATATTTTTTAGACAAGACAAGAAAACCCTTGAAATGCTCCAATGGATTTAAAATACTGCGCTGATTGAAATCCCACCTGCATGGGGTGTAATCCCTTCATAAATAGAAACCAACTCTTTATTTCAGACTACTACTCAGAGGCTGTTGGAATTTGATTTGCCAGTTGTTCAGTTCTCTACTGTGACTAGTTCTTAATGTCTTACTGAAAGGTTTCCCAAAACATTTGTGTTTCCAGAAGTCTGGATGGTAGGAGCAATGGAATGATGAAAGGATAAGTTGATATTCAAACCTGCCTATTTTATTTACATTTATTCCTGCAGGGTCAAGGTTTGAAGCTTTACAACTTTCATGCTGTTTTTTAGAATGTGCTGCTAACAAGACAAATCTCAATATTTTCATTTGATAGAAGATCTGAAAAACAAGTCCCAGGGCAAAAATCTCTGCTGTCTATACACATGGAAATCTCCAAACTATAATAACCTCCACATTGAGTTACTGAACACTTTTTCTTTTATATAATACTCATTTATGACACCTTTAAGAGCATGTCCTGTAAATCCTAGAAAGTGAAGAGGATACACATATATCTGATTTTGAAGGTTTAACTCTTGACTTGCTGAAGTTTTGTGCACAGAAGGATGTTCTGAGCAGATATTTAACACAGCAGGAAACATTATAGATCAGAGATCCAGATAGCAACTAGAAAATGCAAGGCATCTGGCACCTTCTTGAAAGTGAACCTGCCAATAATTAATTACACATATGAGCCACTCTATCCCTGTCTAATGAATTGGACACTTACTAAGATATATTAGACTATGTACCAGAGGTTAACTGCTCATGCCCTCTCCTTTGTCTTTGGCTTGTGTGGTCCGAGTGTAACTTAAGGGTAGAAATGGTTGTTGGCACTCAGGTTTTGTGTCCCATCGTTGTTACAGTAGGTAGTAATCAAAACAGCTTTACAGTCCAAAATGTAGTAAGTCCTCATTTTCTGTTTGTTACCAACAGAGAAAAGAAAAGGACCGAAAATGTAAGATTAATTTTAAAGCTTAAAATCACATATATTCAGCAGAATATATTAAGATGCATCAGTTTTATATATATATATGTATATACACACACTCTCAGGAAAACAAGTACTTGTAGCTAAATACAGGAGTAAGATGCTGAAAGAAGCATTGAAAGCTCTCCTTGAATACAAAGAAGCCGCTAAAAGCTTGTAATCATTAAAGCAGTGTTAAAAGTGCTACTAGAATATACGAATATACATTATATATATCACTAGGAAACCACACTGCCAGTATTTGTTCTTTAAGTTGCATGAAAGATTGAAGAGAATATTGGAGTCTGTGGGGAAGGGAGTTGTTTGTGGTCTTCAGATCACGTTTAACCTTCAGCCATGTTGACACTTCCTCACACTTGTGTTTTTCCAAAGCCAATATTCCCTTTACAAGCAGGGAAGGCCTAGTAAGGACTGGTCTTTTGACCTTAAAACTCTAGCAGGAAGTACCCTCCTCAACTTAAGAGTCTTCTCTCCTTTGTCTTAATGCCATCAAGGCCAGATGTCCCTCCACCAGCCGTTTTGTGCTAACCTGCAGTTTTCATGCAAATCATTTTCTTTGTTTTTTCTTTCTCGTTTACCACATTCATGAAAAAAAAGAATCGACTATTTCATGTTGCTTCAAGCAATTAATTTTTAACAGATTCTTGATAAATCTCTTTACATATGCAAGCACTACTGTAGCATAGCCTGTAGGTGGACTCATCATATCAGACATACAGCAGTGCTGCACTGTAATGCTGAACTAAGTTGTACTTTTTTTTTTTTTCCTAAAAGCAGCTACCTTTTTTTTCCCCTTATTATTTTCTTCTTTACTGTCCAGGCCCAAAGAAAAACGAGGTGGTATGCCAAAAAGGTATTCAGTATCTACAGGATGTTCATGCTGTGACTGAAGCTCCCCACAGGCAGAGGTTCTCCGGTTCTTATTCCACTTAATTCATCATCCAGAGCTCAGCAGGGGACTCTGCCTGATTCTGGACTTGAAACACTTAGGCTGGTATTTGCCCCACCCATTGTCCTCGAAAGGCTTAAAAATGGAATCAATCTACTTTATTATCCCAGCAGTATTTTCCAGAGAACTACCTAGCTTTGATAAACTATAGGGTGCAAATAACATCTCTGTATCAGATTTTGCCCTGAAAGCTGTATTTCACATAAGGTAGAGTTTAATAATCCTTTTCCATATAGTCTGATCGCTGCAACGGAGTCCTTTGCACAACTAATCTCACTAGGACAGGTCACAGTTTCTCCTTCAGCTTTCCTTAGCTCGTGTCTCCTTGTCACCTGCTCTCGTGACTCAGACTGAAACCTTTTAATCGGTGGCCAAGTTTAACTAAACACCCTATACTTGTCCTGATGATTTAAAGGCACTTCTGCAGTTTGGGTATGAATGTCCTGCTTCCCACACCTTCAGGGCGTAAACCAAGAGAGCTCTGCAGAAGCTCCTTCATGAATACCTTGAGAAGATACTTCGACTGAGAGGTTTTATAAATAAGTATTTTTTAAAGTTTCACTTTTTGTAGAAAAAGAGTGTTACGATAGCATAAGTGTTAATGAACCATCAAGTTTGATTTATCTGGATGGTGACAATCTCCCTGCAGATCCGGTATCATCTTTGCAAGGACTGAGAGGCACCTGAAAAGAAGCTGTTCTTTTCTGTGTTCTGTCTAGCTTTGTGCTGTCATTTACTTAAAATAAAAACCCTGCTAAACTTATATATATTGTCTTATACTATGTCTTTTTTTTTGTACAATGTTATGTGCAACTTTATGATCAATTTTTTTTATACTAATAGTGATGTCTTGCAGTGGGAAACCTTCACACTGAAAGAATTTGTCAGAGAATAGAGACAGTTGTGGGATGTCAAATTAAGATGGTAAAGTGATGTCAAAGCAGGCCCAGGGAGAACCCATAACAATGTTACTGTCAAGGAAGTAAAGGAAACAGAAATACAAGAAATACAAGTTATTTCAGAATACTGTAACTGTGGTGCAGTTTTGTGTTTTGAGAGACACTGTTTTAGAATGATTTCCATTTGTCAGCAGGGCTTCAGCATAAGAATGAGATCTGATGGCTGCCAACTAAGGTCAGCAAAATCCAGCATGGAAACGGAGCTTTTTTTCTCTGTTGCTGAATTCTCAGACAACATTCATCACCTAAACAAAATACTAGGTCACCAACAATTTGCTCAGCTATATGCAAAAGTTAGGCTTATGCTACTCAGGAGATGAGATGAGTTAAAATAACTCTCCTCTTGGCCTTAGAAACTTATCTGCTCCTATCTGCAGCTGTGCTGGTTCCCTCACTGATCTCTCACTGTGGTCACAAGGTTGCCAAAGAGAAGAACCACAAAGCAGGAGGGAGAACAGGTAAAGAGTAAGTGGTTGTACGGCTGTGCAGCCTGCCCTTTTCTCCCCTGCCTTGTCTTGTACTCCCCATTTCACTTGTGTCCAGACAGGATGATGATGTGCTCTCTGGTCACTGGAAAAGGTGTAACAAAGCATAGAAGGAAGTAGTAGATAGAAGAATGGAAAAGGCAAACCATGTTTTTTAAAGAAAAGCAAGGCGAAAAAGAAAAAAAATGATTTAAGCAGAGAAAATAAGGCATGAAATAGTAGGAATGAGTTACAGGCTGAAGCCAAGCAAAGAGTTGATAAAATTCAGGAGGAAAATAATACTCCCAATCTAAGGAAAAAAAACTAGCAATACATACAATTACATTTATTACATTTTCAAGTAAAGCATGGTATTCTTGAAACTGTAATTTTGTGTCTTATGTATTATCCACCTAATTAGGATATCACTTTTGACAGCTAGGGAAAGAACTGGAAGTTCTCAAGATAAGGAGAATGCAGTCTAGTAAATGAAGAAAGCATAAATGAATGCTAGCCTTAGAGATGGAATTAATGCTCTGACTGAAAATAATTCACATAATTTACTGTTGAAGTAATTCTTCAAAAAATTCTTCTTTTCTGTAACACGGGGAGGAGAAGGAAGGAGAAAAAAACAGAGAAAGGAGGGATAGACATTTCTTCATTTCAATAGGAAAAAAACCCTGAGAGACATTAATAGAACATAAAATTTCAGAATAGATGCGTTCCTCCAGATGTGTTAAATACATAGCAACTTCTTTGATATCATTTGTTTTTATTTAGCAATATATTTTATTCACTTTTGGTCACAAAACGACAACTTGATGAGGAAAAGAATGGCATCTTGAGAGACTGCTGCATGATAGAACTTGAAAAATCTTTTAACTTTCTTATAATGTAAATTACATTTTAAATGCCTCTTTCCCATTTATTTTTCCTTACTTCATCCCTTGCGATAGGGATTATTGCGATAGGGTAGTGATTGTGGTACAATTTCAGCCACAAGCTCGAGCTCATCAAAGGATGTCATAAGAATAGAAGGGAAAATCAGGAGACTTCAGGATCTTGTTTTCATTTGTACATTAAACTGATGGGTATTGGAGAACAATCTGGGATGGCCACTACTGAGATTCCTTTAGGTAAGTAAGGATTTTCCAGCTGAAAAGGATGCAGTTTATTTTTCAGTTTTTCCCAAGCTTCCCTCCCTGCAAAAATGTTTGCAAGCTACTCAAGTGCACCTAGAACTGAAGTAGACTTGAACAGAAAACCAATAGAAGTTTGCCACTTCCAAGGTGGCAATTTTTTTAGTTTGATAAGCTGCAGTGAGGTGTGATCAATGGGGTTGTAGTTTTAACCTATTGGCTAGAAGAGGACTTTGGAGGAGATGGAGCCACATTTGTTCTCTAAATTAAGTTCTAATATATGCTGAGTACTGTGTTGTTCCAAAAAATATCTGCTTCACTTAAGAGTGAATTGATATCTCATAGCTAGCTTTTACATTCTACTCTTTCATATGAAAAGAATAATCTTCTGTCATTAATGTTGATTAGAGACTGTTCTCAGTTGATACAGGATAGATTTATATCAGTTTTAGATCTGATCTGGTAAATCAGTTGGGTAAGTGTTTTACTTCACTGTGTCACAACAGATATTTGAAAACTATCCAAGAAGATACTGTTTTTTAAGAGAAGGGCAAAGAAAAACAATTGCAGATATTGAGTAAATCAGAAAAGATTGCTGGTGAAGTTAAAAATAAGCAAAGGTGCTAGAAGATAGACACAATCAGTTTGGAAAATCTTAGTGACATTAGAAATAGACAAGGGTGGTGGATTTTATTTTGTAGATTAAGCAATCTCATTCTCCTTTGATGAAGGAGAATTTGTTTGTGTAGCCCATTAACACTGATGGAAAATTCCCTCATGTTCAAAAATTCCTTATGTTGATATGAGGCTGGAGGCTTCAGAACCATATGGCACCAGCATCAGTTTTGTCAATATTACAGCCCAGAGCATCACAATACAAAAGTCCATAATTTCAAAAAGTAGATTGTGTACATTTTAATAAATCCAGCTTCTGTAGAAAACTTCAAAGAATTTTTTGCCATTCTGTGGTTCTTTCGGGACATTTTATACTCCTCTCTTAGATTCTTTTAAGTAACTAGAATGGTGAAAATGATTGTCTTACTTTGAGAAAATAATTTATGAAATTGTTACATAGCACTGTGACACTTTTTTACGATTCTTCTTTTAGGATGTCTTTTATTTTACAAATCCAGCTAAAATGAACCAACAAAGCTGGGTTTGACCTATTTATGTTGACCTATCAGTGTACATTTGCAATGTTCATTTTAAGATGCAAATTCCAAGATTTATGAGAATATTTTAAAGTTTTGATAACTCAATTCTAGATTCATACCAAATGCCCATTCTAGATGTGAAGTTACCAATAGAAACAATATTACATATTTGTGTTATGTAACAACCAAAGATCTTAAAAATAACTTTATACTTATTTATATTTATATTTTGTGTTATACTTATAACCCTGACTGCTACTTCTAATAAGTGTGTGCTCTTTGAAATGGCATGTCATTTCCTCTAGTGTGAGTAAAGTTGTAAATATTTTCCATCTTGGCTGTGATTTCCTTCTGCAGACTTTCTGCAGTTCCTGAATATCTACCAACCTTTACTTTTCATAAATTAAGACCATTAATGTAACTTAAATATCTACAAAATATGTGAGGTAGGTTTGACTTTAATATCAATTCTGAGTGTAATCTGTCAATACCTTGTATTCTACTTAATAAACATCTTGCTTGTGGAGGAATAATACCATTTTCCTTCCTTCTCAGTTCTTGATATCTTCTTCCTTAAGAAGAAGAATAATCTTGCCAAATTCAGCAGTGCACCATTCTTTGTGTTTAGTCATTTTAAGATGAAAAAAAATGTGTCCATTCTATATTCCTTATTGCTAACCTCTAAATTAGATCTTTTCTTTCTGGAAAACTGCCTACTTCTCTCGGTTTTGTGTAGTTTTGGTACATCTTTATTCTTCTAGGAAAGGATCATGGCCCCTCTTTTCTAAAAATCACTTTGCTTGGGATAAGAAAACCTCATATTTCACTTAATAATTTTATGGATGTAGTACTTACTTCCAGTCTTTTTGCTATTACATTTTTTCTCCACAGTATCTCTTTACAGATCGGTAGTGATCTCACCAGCAACTATAGATGATTAATACCATGGATTTGAATCTAGATTTGGATCCTTACTTGCCATAAAATTTTGATGGCAGAAGGAGACATTTTTGCCAGAAGTTAAAAAATTAAAGGAAAAAAATACCACTTGAAGGAAAGAAACAAACCAAACCTACCAACCAAACAAACAAAAACTAGCCATATAATGGTCATTTTTGATAATATAATACTGCCAACTTCCAAATATGCTTTTGTTTCATCACCAGAAACATTTCTAACAAATGTTTATATTTAATGGAAAGCTGGTCGTACATATGGTGAAAGGTAACTTCCTGTGTAAAACTCCTGTTCTGGCCCTTGGCATATGAGGTAGAAAGGATTATGGAACGATACTTTGATACTGGTTACCAGTAATCACAATGAGCAGCCTGAAACAGGGCAGGATTGTTTAAAGAGCATGGCAGGCTCTATCAGTAGAAAAGAGCCTGCTTAATGAAAGTGAAAAAGAGCATTTAAGTAAAAAAAGAGAATGATAGCATTTTCTGATCCTTTCATTAGCTTTAGGGCATTATGGTTGTATATAAAGTTCATGCACTATTCATATATTAATAAAATAATGCATGTAACAGCATATCTTTATTTCATTGTATTTTTTTTTTCTTCTAAAACTCCTGTAAGTTTTATGATATGCCACAGGGGAGTAAAGACCAAGTTTTCTTTGTGAACCAGGTTAAACTGAGCAAACTTTCTCAAGCTTTTTGTTTAGCCATACCCGAGACTTCCAGTTAAGTAGGAGACATTTTTGCAGGCTGTAAAGTATAGTTAATTGCATCTTTTTTTTCCTAAGTAAGTTCAACACAAGATATAAAACATTTAACGTTTGCTTTTGCTAATATTACAATTGATTCCAGTTCCAGTAAGGATTTAAGTTAACATAAAGTAAAATCATTGAAAGAAAATGCAGGCAAACCTTGATAAAGACCAGATGAAGTTGTAGTGGTATTCAGTTAGACTCATACACACATTGTATTAATAATAATAAAAAGAAGTTCAAAAACATGATCTTATTTCATAAGGATTTTTTGAATGATTTTATCAGCCTATGTTGTATTTCTTCAAAATAGAAATTCACATTGATTGACTAGTTCAGCATGGTGACTTTGAGGTTTTGAACCCGTGATTTCATTAATGCCACAGGCATGACTAAAATAGTAAATTTGAAATTAATCTTTTTTTAGACATTAATAAGTCATAGTGAAAAGAAATAATTAGCATATCTTCAAGGCAACAGAAGAACATTGAAAAATAAAGAAGTCATGTAAACCAGAGCATTTAAAGATAATTGCCAGGCATACATCATTTATTCCAGATTAGCTAAGGTCATGCACTTGATGCTCCCGGTTTTTGCATCCATATATGTGGTCATTGTTGCCATCAAACTGCTGCATTTTGATGCCTATATTTAATGGACTGAGAATAGACCATGAAGAAAAGTACTAAGACCAGCAAATATAAAGAGCACATACTCTGTTCAGTTAAACAGTGACCTTTTTAACCTTGCTGTATGCAGGAAATATCCACTTGTATTTTAGTAATTGCATTAGCTTCCTTAATGGCATTTGATACAGATGGTATAGGAAGAACTTATCTATAGCTGAAGAATGCAGGCAACAATTTTAGTTTGAATTGCAAATATTTTTATTACTGGAATTAAGCAGGAGGAAAGAGAAATTGAAATAAGTTTCTGGCTAGCCTCAATTAGAGGAGTCATTATTTTTCAAAGCTCGCTATCATTGTTCTTTCCTATTATGTTAAAATTAATACAATTTTGAGCACTAAAAATCTCTATGAAATAATGTGAGAAAAGAGGAAGAATAAGTGCAGTTATCCATGCATTTGGGCCTTAAGAAATTGATTGGATTCTGATTTGTGCTACAAATTCTATTTCTGAATTTGTGAAAACACTGCAACCTCTTTGTGTCTTCTCTGTTCTCTGTAAAATGGGAACAAAATATTTTCTTCCTCCTCTCTTTGTCTGCTAGCATGCACAGTCCAAAGAAGGAAATCATCCCCAAGGGTCTGTGCCCAGCCTAACACAGTGGGGCTCCTAACACAGGCTGGACTTCTTAAAATAGAGGATCATGCAAATTTAAAAACAAAAGATTAAAATGATCTTATGTCTCATCTATGTATGATAAGTGTAACAAGACAGGTATGATGATTATTCCTTAACTTATTTCTACAGTTTTTGATTATGTGGGATCTTCGTAAGCCAGAGATTGTGTCCTGGCAGATTTTCCATAATAGGTATAAATGGATCTGTCCTCCTTGAGTTTTGGTCTACTTTTATCTCTAGAGCCTGCACTATATCTCTAAAGATTAGTTGTGTATCAGAAAAAAAAAACCTTTCTTCTTTTTATTTTAAATCTCTGCCTGCTCAATTATGAAGAGGCAAAGATAGGAAGAAGCACAGGGGACATAAAACCTCCACTCTTGGCAGCTGGGCAGGAGGAAATGGAGCATGGGATGGAGGATGCAAGTACGAGCCCCCTGTATGATTTGCGTGGATGGAGTCCCTGAAGTGCAAGGAGGAGGCTGATAAGCAGGAAGCTCATGACTCGAAATGCTGGTGCTGCTATGAATGTTTCCTTTTGCTTCGAGTAAAACAGATTGCAGAAATGTATGCTATGAATACTTAAAGGAAAAAAAAGTGGTGAATAGAGCACGCTGCACACAATGGAGTTTCTGTTTCCTTCTGCCTACCCGTCAAGTAATTTGTGTTTCTTCATTTTGTGTTATGGCCGCCCCTATCTTTGCTTATTTATAACTACAGACTTGTACGCTTTATTTCTGCTTTAGGCTGAGCTCTCTGCAAAGGGAATTCTCTGCATCCATCTCAGTTTCCCTGAGCTATTTTTATGAGAACTTCCTAGCTCCTCTCTGTTTTCACGTATGAAAATTGCTACATTTTGGGGTTGTTTATTTGTTTCTTTTTGACCTGAAGACCAGCCTCTTACAACATCAAATTCCCAAAGGGATTGGTGATGAGAGGTATTAATGGCTCCCATCAATGACTTATTTGATCAGCAGGCAATTAAAAAGTGGATTACAACTGATGGGTGTGCTGGTGTGCTATCCAGCACTTTTGGCCTTCTCTTCCCTTTCCTGAATTGCACCCAAATCTGCTTGATTCTCCCGTGTCCTGCTAGAGTGCTGCATGCAGGCTTGCCGTGGAATAGTTGGCATATACAAAAAGTTACCAAGAGATGTAGAGACAAACGGATAAAGGCATCAGTATTAGGTCAAAGGGCTCTTCTACTCATGCTGCAATAAGGCAGGCTTTAAAAAGTTTGGTCTAGTATATAAACCTTCTTGTTGCCACAGACAGGACGTTTTGCACTAGGGTGTTGTAAGCTCTTCGGGGAGCACGGCTTTATTTTGTGCACAGCGTTTCTGTCCCTAAGGCCAGAGCATCACTGTTACCTGGGCGATAGCAGGGAGACCTGGGCCTATTTTGGTGCCATTTTAGGCAGGTCTGTTTTACTGCATGCTCCAAACTTTTCTCACATAGTCAGCAGCCTTTCCTGGGTGGTTATCGCTACCAAGTGTGTTTGAGCGCAAAGAACTTCGCATTCAGCGTGGGAAGGGCACACTCTGTGCATGCCTTTAAGTTTTGGCATCCAATTTTCTGTTCAGAAAAATGGCTGCCAATGCATAAGCCTTTTTATGCCATTTAATTGGTTTATCTTTATTTTTCATAACTGTGTGTGATGCTTATTCTGGAGATACTTGTTTTTTATACATATAATTAGAAGGTAAAAATACTGGCAAATTTCAAAGACTCTAGCACATTTTAAGTACCTACAATCTCATTTTGGAACAGAGGTTTGACAGAAAAGATGTTCTGTTTTCTTTTAGTTTTGCAGAATGTGAGATGGATTTGTAATAGCACACAGAACATTTGATGATAAAATATTTGCTCTATTCTTGCTACCTGCATTGCCTTAGCTGGAGAGTTTGGTCTTCTACCGAGGTTTTCTTTGTCAGCTTTCAAGCAGTCGAGGTAGCCTGCAGGTTGATAAGTATCCCATTAATCTTTCTGATCCTCTAGCACTTGAGCACGAGAAGAGCTGATCAATTACAGCAATTGTCTCCCTAAATGAGCTTTTCACATCTGCCTCTTATTTCATTAGTTAACTGTCTGCTCATATATCTGATAGAATGGAATCCGAGTGGCTTCTTACAGCTTGTTCTGTGTTACTGTACAATAAGGATGGGGTTGTTAGCAAAATGGGCACAAAAGGGTATTTATCCGCTTCCCGCAATAAATATACATGCTATTGTGTAGGAGGGCTTCTGTCTCTAATCACTGTTTGTTGAATCCTACTTAAAGCACATCAGTTTGCTGCTCAGCAAGCTGCTTAGTCCTTAGTTGTAAGCTTTATAGATGTGAATTTATCATTTTTATAACACAACAAAATGGTCTCGTGCCCTAACCCATCATATCATTGCATTGTCTGCATGATTTTAGAAAACAAAATCTACTACATTTAAAGCTAATGGTAGAAATGTAATTTCCTTCATGTCTTTTTAGAATGCGTCTTTTATTTTCAAAAATAGGATACCTTATCTCAGAAAGTAAATTTGCATTTCCAAAGCTGCAAACAAGTATTGACAGTAGTGATAGTGTTGCAATGTTTATTCAAATTAAGTACAAATAGTGAGCAACAATTGCATTGTTTGGTTGGAGGCTCCTTTTAAGAAACACTATGAACTATGGATTTCACTTTTTTATTAAAAAAAAGAAGTTTTCACATGAAAGCCACTTTAACTAATGTTCAAACTTTCAATTACAAGAAAACTACTTACCAGAAGAAAATGTAAATAATTTCTAAACAAAGGCCTCTTTCACTACCTGTTAGTATCTGATCAGGTTATTCTAAAGAATTTACAAGATTTCATTTTCAAAGATTTTTTTTTCAATATTTGGCATTTATGAAATTGCTTTGGAAAACATTTATGGGGGGGGGGGGTCCTAAAAAGTGAACAGAGCTAAATGCTAAAAAGACCCTCTTAAAAAGTATTCTGGCCTGCTTCTGGTACAGATTATTTCAGATGATTCTTTGATGCTTTCTGAACATTTAGAGGTGTTTGAATCTGTAGTGCTCAGGATATTTGTTCCTGAAACTTGTTTCAGTGTATTTGAGTGACGGAAAGTAGAGACATTTTATGGAATTGCTAAGACCATGGAGGTATAATAACTAACTATCAATCAGCAATCTTTTAAATTCACTTTTGACTATTTATTGCAGGTCTGGTTTGTATGAAGTCGAGTACTTCAGTGGTTGAACTTGTTATGCTCCTTTGTTCACAGGTAAGAATTATTTGGTTTTAACTGTATTAATTTCTTTGCATAGTGATGGGTTACTGTCAACCTAACAACTGGGTCCATTTCAGTATAGGGAAATACAAATTAATCTCTTCCAAAATAAAGTGTATTTTTTCCATGTAGTATGTAGTATCTCTATATCCATATTTTCTACAAAGGATGTATGCATTTGTTCTTTGGAATGTATGAAGAATGTATATTATTTCCTTTTTCTGTGTATGAACTCCTTTTCAAGCCAGTTCTTATTTAGAATATATGAATAGAATGTTTTCATAAATATATGTTAGAATTGGTCTTTGAATTTGTAAATCTAAATACGTTGCTTTTGAGTGATACTATTGCGTTATACGTGCCACAAATTATTGCATATTTTATATAGGATTATGGTTTATATATGATCCTGGTTTTAATAGCCTTCAAGAACCAGTGGATACCGGTAGAACATTTCTGTTTTTAAAACGTTGTAGCCATGCTGTGCTAATTGTTTAGCATAGTAGTAGTTATTTTGTGAAAAATCTGAAACAGTTAGGATTTTGTATTAGTATCACAATTAAAATAATCAAAAGTAAAACATTTTATAGTGCTTGCTTACATCTTAACTTTAATGTAATTTCCTTTTTACAGAAGTGAAGTATTATTAGGTAATTTCAATTATTTATAACTTTTTACCTTAAATTGCCAGTAATGAGTCATCAGCACTCAAGACATTTAAGATTTTTGCTCATTTTATATAAGGCAAATAATTGCATAAGTTACATAACTTCAATATTTTACAGTTCTCTAAAGACTTATTAACAGTGTATCACTTACCAAGTTTCCCACAGATTTAAAATAGCAGTTAAATTCATATCAGCTTAGTATATAAAATGCCCAGGTTTACTTGTTATATTGTTAGCAAGAAAAAGCACTTGGTAGATTATGTGACCATTCACTGTGAATATTGAAAGTATGCACCAAAAATGCACTAAAACCCAGTGAGTTTCTCAGGACACTTAAAATGAAGATCTACTTTTCAGGAATTATCTGAAAATAATTAACATTTACAACTGAATTTGGGGGAGGGGGCTCCAACTTACCTGCTGTTTGCCCGACTGTAGGTTGCATTTCTTCAGGCTGTGTCATAAGGAAATCATTAGATCTTGTTTTCCTTTTTTTTTCTTTCCTTTTTTTTTTCTCTCTTAGCCAAGATGGATATTGGTTAGGGAAAAGAAAAAGAAAAATACATCCCTGGCAGGAACCCTCAGTGGGGTTTGAACTTCAAACCTTCTCCTGCAGGGCATTTGAAAAATTTGTTACCTAATGGTTAAATCCTGGGTTCCAGGAAAATTCCAAAAAGAAGGCTTTTAGCCTTATGTTCATGTCATGAAATTTTGTTTCTGTATTTCTTTTTCGAAGAGCTTTTGAAACCCTTACTTTAGGGAAGGAATAACTTGAAATCCTTTCGTCCTTCCTCTTTGGTTTTACTGCAGTTCTCAGGAATAAAGTGGAATGTAGCATTAGGGTCTAGTGTCTTTGATGGCCTCATCATCTAATCATAGGTTTAACATTACTCATTTGCTGGCTCCAGGAATTCCTGCCATTAAGGGCCCTAGAGATGAAACTTTGCCTCAGATATTGATTGAAAGGAAGAGAGAGAAATTTAAGCTCTTTCTGCAATGCTTTTTCTTTAGACATCCCAGTAAAGCTATGTAACAAATGGAGCTAAATCAATTTGTATTTTTATGAGCCTTATACAAGTTACTTATTGTTTCAAAATAGTCAACTATTTTAAAAATAAGCTTCATTTTATACTTGAAATAATGTAAAGAGACTAATCATTTTGAAATTTTGACCATTTATTTAGATTCTCTAATGTTTATGTGGGAGAGAACTCTTTTCCATCTACTCAATTAATTGAGAAAATCACAGTTTGAAATTTTTATACCGCCTGTGATATTCTATGGTAATTTCCTTTAGCTTCTAAAGATAGGGAAAAAATAGTATACCCTACTGCCTGTTTATTACCAAGTACTTAAGAAGCTAATGCTCTAACATGGTTCGTGGAGTGAGACTAAGCGTTCCTGTAGGAAATGGTCAATAGGGGGCTGTAGGGATGCAAGTTGCCATCTCCTCCCCTCCTCTTTACCAATTGTAAACAAGAGGCTTTTGTAAATTCCATACAGGATTTTGTGTTTCATCCTATAGGTACCCAAACAGTCAGGCCTGCGGCTCCACTCGTGTGCATGAAAAATTTACTTAACTATTTCATTTTTTAAAACATAAATACTACAAAAACACTAGTAAGACACGATTGTAATGTAGCTGCAAGCAAAGAGAATGGCAGACAGGCACACAACAGCATAATCCAGTATATAACTAACCAGGAATTAGGAGATTAGGAGTTAGTGTCCTCAGGAAATGAGATGAACTCCTTGCTAGATGAAGTCGGACAGGGCTGATCTTCTCCATAACATGAACTGAGCGCGGCAAAAGGGAAAGAGTAGCTGTATTGTATTTTTAATTTTAGTAAATCTGGTGTAACTAGGGCTTTTCTTCCTGACATGGGTAAATCCTTCATATTCAAACTGAATGGCATTCTACAGATTATGTAGATTGGGAGGTTTGAAATGGGTGTCATTCAGAAGATAGATGACGATATTAATGACCTTTGAAAAGTACAATTTTGTGTGCACAGAACAGAGTAACTTTAGACATTGCAAAGGAAAGGGAAATGCAAAGTTTGTTTTCCTTTCATTTGCTACAGCAAATTAGATGCTTTTATGCTCTTTATGTTGGAAATTCCATGTTAACGACTACAGATTAGCAAGGATGTCAGATTTTTTTTCTTATCTGAGCTCCTGAATAAACTCAACATTGCCAGCGGCTCACGTCCAAGGTATGGTCTAAATTTACATGAAATATCACATTACAAATGTCTGAAGGTACATGTCAGGGATAATTCAGTTCATATGGGCAGCCTTTTAGACTCTCAGGGATATGCAATCAAGTCTTTCCCCCAAAGGAATTTGGAGTTTCTGTGAAAAATACATTTTAAGTTTTAAAGGAACTCCTGTAGGGATAGTGCATCATTTGTGAGCTTGAAAAAGAAAAAACGTTATAGTCTTTGTTTTTCAGACCATCTCCCATACAATAGTGTGCTTCCACCCAACCTTTTTTTGTTATCACCTACTTCATTAGACTACAGGTTAGATTTATTTGAGTTTTCTTTTTTATATTTCTTGTGTAAACTACAAGTATACATTCTTGAACTTGACATATGTTTTTTATGTGAAATTTATAGTAAACATCTAATGATTTTCACTTTTCACGAAACAGGCATTTTCATTTGGATTTAGTCTATTTTAACATAAAACGGATGAAGATGTGTTATGTTTGACAAGATCTGTACTTGATTAGCAAGTCTTTGTTCCTTCAGCCTAGCTGTGCATGTCACAGCTGCGTTGCTGCTTTGTATGGCAGATTTTTTAAATAAACCATACAATTAAAAAAACTACTTTTTTCAGAGTAGTTCATTTTCAAAAGCAAATTTAGTATTCAGTAAACTTTTTCTTATTTTTCCCCAAACACTGCAGTGATTTATAATTACTTCCAGATCTGCATTTTTTTGCCTTTGGAGATAGAGCTTCTGCAGAAACGGAGTGATGGTTGTCCAAAGTAGTCTTGTCATATACCACTTGTATTTTTCTGTATCTAGTCTATGTGCAATGATAATTTATTTTCTTAAATAAAATACTCTCTCAGTATTTAAAACACCTTACTACTTCACTCATTGAAAATGCAACTATTACAAAGAATGTTTTATGATTACTTTAGAAATAAATGCTGTGCTTTATTTAAACATTTATTTGGCTGTAAATATGCAATTTATATAATATTTAATATTTAAATATACAATTTATGTAATTAAATATATTACTTGCCATTCTAGAATACATATCTGACCAGTTTAACAATTCAGTATTTTTCAACACATTATTTACTTTATTAATTTTGCCTCCCTCTATGTTTGACTGAGAAGTTTGATTTCCAAAGGAGTATTCCAAGGAAATATCAAAACTAGAAAGAAAATACTCTGCTCATGAACTAGTATATTGAGGAAAAGTATTTCTTTCCAGGTTAAAAAAAAAAAGAAAAGTGAGGAAAAGGAATTTTGCATGTAACTAAGAACACGTTTTACTTTATACTGTCAATTAAAATTGTTAGGAGATTTTCTAATATTGATAACACTCAAATGATTCTTCCTACAATTAAGTTATACATAACATCTGTAAATATTTTATTTTCATGAAATTATTTTTATGAAAAGTTATAGAATGGGAAATATCTTAGAAAACAAAATGCTATAACTATATCCGTTATTTTACCCAGTTGCATCACTAATACATAACTGTTGCATAAAGTGGATGTTAGCTAAAGCATTTCAAACTCTGGTTAACAGTGTTAGCTTCTCAAAACGATTCACGCCTCTTCCAGTTCCCTTTCCTTTTAACCTGGAAAGCTGGAAGCTGCTTGGGCTGGATCCAGTCTGCCCCTGCACATCACAGTGTATACTTTTTGTTACTGAACAAATCATATTCTTAGGTCTCTAGAAAGTTCCAGCAGGATTCTCGAGCTGTGCTGCGCAGCACCTTCCTATCCAGAACCACCCTGAAGGTCTTAGTGTGTTCCGTCTAGAGGCGTTCAGCTGCCTGCTGTGCTGCACGCGCGCATCCCCGCATCCCCGTGGCTGCTGCCTCTCTCCAGCGTGACTTCACAGGCTCACCCGTGCTGGGATTCAGCAGGCCCCTCCAAGGCCTCTTCAACTCCCAAGCACAACTCAAAATTACACAGACTTGTTTTGCCTCGTATAGGGGGTTAAGCTAGCGGAGATCCAAGTCCAAAAACTAGCAGAGCTCTTCAAATGGGAGGGTCCAGAGGAAAGAGAAAACACTGTTCACATCTCCATTGCAGCAAACTGTACATTCAGATCTTTTCCTAATGCAATTGTGTTTTTTTTAGTTCCACTTACACTTACCTCAGACCAAACTGGCCCTGGCAGGGGTAGCATGCCCTCTCCATCTTTAGCTGTGTGTTCCTCCTCACTCCCTTTTACCAATACATGCAGTGCTGGGAAAAGCCACTTCAGTTTACAGATCCAAATGAAAATTAATCCTATAAAATAGTATTTTTCAACTGATTCTACTTCTAGAGTAGCCACGAAAGCAATAGCTCGTAGTAGGGGACTGGTGGGATAGCCAGGGTTATAAAAGGGAAGGACAGCCCTGTGATAATATCAGTCTTTGATCAGATTAAACGGATCATGAAACCACACTCTTAGGCTTTTTATTTCATTTTTCATTTTTTTCCTTTTATTTTATTAAACAGTTGCATGGAACCATTCTCTAGGGGAACATCTTATAGTGGCTTAGCTTAAGCTATTTACAGGGAGGTTTAGGATAAACACAAAGTAATGTACACGTTTACTCTGTATAAAGAAAAACTATTGTTTAAAAATGAAGTTAAATTTAAACATTTCAGCTTCTGTCATACCCAAGCTCTAATAAGATACAAGAAGGAAGGATGTAGGAAACTTGCCCTTTTCCGACTCCATCACTGCAAACTGAACAGATCACTAACTTTGTTGCTTGTCATTCCTTTTTCTTTGGAAATTACTGATACCCTCAAATTCTGTCATCAGGGTATCTCCTGAGACCTTCTCTAACATATTTCAGCCCAAATTAGCTGAGTTAATTTGAGTGTCAGAAATAAAATGTACCTGAACGAGTGAGCTACCAGTTGAAAGGAGGGAGCCATTACTCTTAGATGATTGCATTGTAAACTGTCCCAGCCTTCACCAGAAAAGCACATATTTATTCCCCCAAAGACTTCAGTCTTTTAAATATTTGGACATATGATTCATTCCAGCATGTAGTCTAACTAAGTTAAATTTAAATTATTCAATTTTAATTATATACTTAGGTGCTTGCAGAATTGATCCTATATATAGCACATGTTCTCTGAAAAGAATCATGATAGTTGTTAAGTAAATAGCAAGAAAATAGAAATTATGACATTTGATGATAAAAATAAGTTAAAACTTAAAAAAAAAAACATGAAATGAAAGGTTTGTGACTGAAAACAATCTGTCACCTAGCTCCAAACTGGGGTTTCTAATTTCACTTTTTGTCAGTCTAAAATTTGAAATTCAGTAAGTCCTTTTAGCTGAAACTGGTACTTTCTCTATTATTGTCAAATATTCTCTAATATTTATATTTGGACTATGTAATGGTCCAGACAGAGAGACAGACTTTTTCCTCTCCCTATCCATTAGCAAATATGGCACAAAATAAACATCTGCTTTGCTTATGTTCCGTTGTTTATTTTGGACCGCTCATAATCCACAACATGGCCTCTACATTGAATAAATTGATATACACACTAAGTGTAATTACCAGAAACGGAAGTGAATTCTAACATATACAACAAAAATAGACTATCCTTAGGGCTAGAAGAACCTTAAGACTTTTATTCCTTTGCATTTTCTTGTTCTGAAGGTTAAGTGATTTTTTTCTCAGTGTTTATCACTTGCTTTCTAGAACTCCGGACGTTTTCCAGAAGGTCATCATTTTGCATTTTCTTCTTGAGTTAAAGGAGTGTCAGAGAGTCTCCTTGCACTAATTTCTCATCCATTTGTGGAATGTCTTCTAGCTCTATCTCAATCTTCATCTGCATCTGCTTCTGATAATTTAACTTTCAAATTGAAAAATATCAGTGTATTGTTTTTTACTTGATTGGCAATTTTATTTTCTTGATTATTCTGAGATATGCCTTTCTAGATCCCTGTCCACTCAGAAAGGTGCATACACATTTTACCTTTAGTAATGAACAGGTTCCCTTATCTCTCCAATATCTTATATTTATACATGAGTTATAATGGAACATCTGATGCTTTCACTGGCAAGTCCTTGTCAAAAATTATTTACAGTTATTTACAATCAGTGAGATACTGATCTGAACCTCCTCTAAATTTGTGCTGAAACAGACCAGATAAGAATACTGTGAGAATTACCCTGCACATATTTTAATATATCAAGGTGTCTTCTCCAACTCTTTATTTAGTTGCCTACAATTCAGGGTGATCTTAGGTAGCTCAGATGAAAACAGTTAGAAAGCCAGGATTCGCCTGGGATTTTGGGAAGGACTGAGAGAGGGTACAAGAACTACCTTGACTTCACCAAGGTGTTTGACACCGTCCCTCACAACATCCTCCTGGACAAGCTCCGGAGGTGTGGGCTGGATGAGTGGTCGGTGAGGTGGATTGGCAACTGGCTAGATGGCAGAGCTCAGAGGGTGGTGATCAGCGGTGCAGAGTCTAGTTGGTGGCCTGTGGTTAATGGTGTCCCCCAGGGGTCAGTCCTTGGTCCAGTCCTGTTCGATTTATTCATCAACGACCCGGATGAAGGCACAGAGTGCTCCCTCAGCAAGTTTGCTGATGATACGAAGCTGGGAGGAGTAGCGGATACTCCAGAGGGCTGCGCTGCCATCCAGAGGGACCTGGACAGACTAGACAACTGGGCGGTCAAAAACCTCATGAAATTCAACAAGGCCAAGTGCACGGTCCTGCACCTGGGGAGAAATAACCCCAGACACCAGTACAGGCTGGGGACCGACCTGCTGGAGAGCAGCTCTGCTGAGAAGGACCTGGGCGTCATGGTGGACGACAGGTTGACCATGAGGCAGCAGTGTGCCCTCGTGGCCAAGAAGGCCAATGGGATCCTGGGATGCATTAAGAGGAGCGTCTCCAGCAGGTCGAGGGAGGTGATCCTGCCCCTCTACTCAGCCCTGGTGAGGCCACATCTGGAGTACTGTGTCCACCTCCAGTACCAGAGGGATGTGGAGCTGCTGGAGAGAGTCCAGCGCAGGGCCACGAGGATGATCAGGGGCCTGGAACATCTGCCCTATGAGGAGAGGCTGAGGGAGCGGGGCCTGTTCAGCCTGGAGAAGAGAAGGCTGAGAGGGGACCTGATCTGTGTCTATAAGTGCCTCAAGGGAGGCAGTGAGGAGGATGGGGCTGGCCTCTTTTCAGTGGTGGTCACTGACAGAACCAGAGGAAATGGCCACAAACTGAAGCATCAAAAGTTCCACGGGAACTTAAGGAAGAACTTCTTGGCAGTGAGGGTGACAGAGCACTGGAACAGGCTGCCCAGAGAGGTTGTGGAGTCTCCTTCTCTGGAGATCTTCAAGACCCGCTTGGATGCAGCCCTGTGCCACGTGCTCTAGGTGGCCCTGCGTGTGCAGGGGGTTGGACTAGATGACCTCTAGAGGTCCCTTCCAACCTTAGGCATTTTATGATTCTATGATTCTAACTCATTGATAGTTCCTTGGCTTTCATTGCTCATGTCATGGAGACAAGGTAAACAGTAGTTTTCAGAGCATAGTCCTCACTTTACTGGTATTTTTGGGAAAGCTTCAGATCTGTTAGGCATCCCTAACACCAAAATGGTCGAATATTAACTGGGCTGCCTTTTGTCAGAATCATCCATATACAGCAACACAAGATGTTAATGATAATTTTAAAATCTCTTAAGAACTATTTTTCCTGTCATGAAGTAACCTGGAGAAATTCTGGAGATTTACCAGAATTTCTACAAAGCAGTTAAGGTTAATGTATCACCAAAATAAATTTGCCCACCTAGTGTTCTGGATAACAAATGTTTTTGCAATTTGAGTATATTTTTCTCTTTTTGTTTAAATGGCAAGAAATGTTCCTCTGCGCACATTTCACTTTATTTGCGGGAAAGAATGGGTAATTACTGCCTGTGATCCAAAGGAGAGTGAGTCTATGTGTTTCTAGGAAAGAAAAAGATTAACATGTTATCCCAAGTCAAGAAAACATGGAAAAAATGAAACTTTAGCCATGTGAAAGTGAAATCTAAATACCTTTTGAATACCTTTGCTGCATTTTTAAGCCATGTTCACATAAATTGTGTTGTGAGAGTCACACATTCTTTTTCTGTTGTGTGATTTGGCCAGAAGCCCAGTGGATTCCAGTACTTGGGAATTGCCTCGCAGGAGGATGTCGTCAGTCATTCTGCGACTTCCTGGTTGTGGGAATTAGTCATTTCTAAAAAAAAAAAAAAAAAAAAGACCTAGCATAGAACCCTAAAACTGGCCTCAAATTCACTTCAAAGAGTAAAACATAAATAGATTCTATTTCTAATCTATCATCAGGGTATACGTGTGTGTGTGTTTGTGTTGCAGTGTGGAAGGCAATAACATTGGAATGCTTAGATGTGATTCCTCATTCCAGTAGTGGAAGATTTTAAAACTTTGATTCCTTTACTCAATTCTTGTAAGAATGGAAGGAGAAGTCCCATTAACCTTAAAATTGTAAAACCCACTTAAAATTTTCTGCTCATACCTACTGATTTTCTTTTTCCATAAATAAATATTTCTTCAATCTCATAACATTTCCTTTGAATCTTTCCTCTTAACTAAAGTAAAGCAAGTTATTAGTGGTGTTAGGAGGCAACTTCACAACACAGAATTCAAACCCAAGCTAAAATACATGCAAGTTGTGAAGTATAAGACATGGAGAAGAGAAAGTTCCACAGAAGCTAAAAGTAATTAAAGATTTTAACTCTTAGAGTGGAAGAGTTGTAGGGTATAGGGTGGGCATGAATCTCCCTCCTCTCCAACTGCAGTTTCTTGAAAAACTTAAAAATTGTGAAGCAATTTTAGGCTTTCCTACAAAAATGGGAAAGTGTGAGAGCTGTCATGGAGATTAAGAAAACGCTAATGATGACCCTTTTTTTTCATGTGAAATTATAATGTAGTTTTAAATAGTATCAGAAGATTTTATATAAATATATAGATATATACAGCTGATCACTGTGAATAAGATCCAAAAAGGGATTGTAAGCAGAGCTTGGTTTGGAAATAAATACTGTATAAACTGAAAGAAAAGAAAGTTCTTAGGTTGCCAGGTTTAGTTGTGTAAGGTTTTTTGCCCTTTAACTGCTTTTTTTTTTTGTCTATGTGTTTTTTTTCTGATATCGGTTTAACGTACTGTGCAATTCAGGAACACTAAATTTGCAAATATTATCAGTAACATTCTCAGTAATAGAGAGTGGGGAATCATAAAAAATAAGCTAGGAAAATATCATATAGAAAGAAGACATAGTAAGAATATAGGAGCATAATAAAATATAAATTATGGATTAAAAAATAAAACTAAGTTTGAAGTAATGTTTGTAGTTAGGAGCTTTAGCTATTTACTCTCTTCTCATTTTATTCATCTGCTCTCTTGCCCTGCAAAGATAGTTTCCTAACTAAATTCACTCTGTACTTTCTGTGAGGGAATCTATACTGGTGCTTTCTGGATGCAGAGGTGCTTTTCAGGCAATAATATCACAAGAGAGGAAGGGGGCAATTTAGGTCTGATTTCTTTTTCTGACAGAATTCTAATCATGTTTTATGTTGTCTATAGATATTTGCATAATAAAATATTTATAGCACACCCACATTGGACAATAATGTATTTCAATCTCTAAAGTTATAATAGTTAGTTATTGTAAAGAAGAACAATTTCTGGATTATCTTTTCAAACAGAGGTAAAATTTGAAATTAAATTAAGTATGATCTCCTGATTTTAGATGAAAAGTGGTAAACATTATTGTTTTTCAATATTTTGATTTTTAAGGAAATTTCAAAAGTGTCTCTAAGCTTATTTCACTTATGATGAAAAGGAATCAGCCCTTATGCTGTTAACAGTAATAGCCACTGTCCTACAACATGGGAACAACTTCCTAAGGGAAGAGAGGACAATCTGCTATTGTAAAAGAAATTTCCTAGCACGGGCATTTGGCAAAGTCTTCCTTTACTTTTGTATATAATTGACATGAGCAGTTTTGATGCACAGCAGTCTCTCCCAGCTCTTGCTTTAATGCTCTGAAGATGCATAATGCACCAAAACCACTTGGGAGGTGGTGTCGTTATTCAAGCAGTTCACTGCTAATAACTAGATGTCCATACTGCGCTTGTACAATTTTTCCAAGCCCCCATCCCTGCATCCATTACTTTAGGTGAATATATGTTTGAGCTGCTTCTATCTTGATAGCTGGGCAGGCTGTTTTGGGAAACTAAGATAATAAAATCAAATTACTTCACATTCTGTGAGCACATAGCTACAAGCCTTAACCCAGTTCTTAATGTTTGTGCAGTGATCTGAATTTGGGTTGCAAGGCAACTTTAGTGATGACATTTTCAATCCCTTTAAGTATTTGATTTTTAAAAAATAGTATAGTGTTTGGCGCTTTTAAAAACAAATAGGAAAAAAGAGAACCAGTTGTCTCTTCACAGGCTTAGTTAGCATTACATTAAAACCTGCTAAAATTGAGAAGAAATTATACTAGTAAAAATACTATCTTATTTGGGAATCAACAATGAAGGGGTGGCATATAGTGAGTTGTTAATGAAGCAGTGTGTGAATGAGGAGTCTTTGCTTCTTTCTGGTTCTGCATTTTTATTTTTACTAGTTTTTCACAGATAGCAGACAGCTGGAGTTTCACATACCTTTACTGTGGCTGAAATGGTGAGATTTTCCACCTATGGAGAGATAGAAGCATTCCTTTGCTTCTGCATCTGATGGCTTATGAGGCTGAGACATGTCACGTGAAGTCTAGTTAGTCATTTTGGATGTCCTGAAGTGTTTGAGACATCTACATGAGGCAGAAAGATCTGGTAAAAGAATTGTAGGAGTCCCTTGGCCTTCTTCAGACACAGGTAGATAGGGTAACTTAATGCTCTTAACATGTCACTACACAGATACATTTAGACAGTTGAATATTTTCCTCTTAGTCTCTCAGAGTGGCTTTGGGCCATTCCAAACTGCTTCCAGTTAGGCTCACTTGCCTCAGTTACTGGGTTTGGAGAAGAACAAAATCAAAACCTCTTACCCATGGGTCTGACGTAGTGATTTTCTAGTCCATAAGCTAGTGTCAAGAATGCTAATACTCCCATCTTCCTTAATTGAGATTTCTGCTGAGATATGGATTAAGGGTATGTATGTTCATTATTTTGCTATTTTAGCAGTTATCTTCTCATAAATCCAATCATGAGTGCAAGAATATGTTTTTTTCAAAGAAAGGCATGTGACTCAGCTAAGTCTCCAAATTTCTGTGAGATCAACAAGAAGAATCATGTTGGTTGTCAGCAGTTTTCACAACTATTGTTAGAGAAAATTTCCTAGCTCTGTGCAAAGCAATTTTACTGCTCAGGTCAAGAAACATTGGGAATTTCTGCCTGACTTCTTAGATCTGGAAAAAGGATATGTAAAACAAGTTCTGTAACTGTAACTCTCTCCACCCATTTTTGCTGATAGTCTGAAGTCTTAGACTAGAAAATTTATTTCTGAAGTTTATCTAGATAATATATCTTGATTTCTTCTGAGTAGTCAAAAGGAAAGTTTATTAGGCTTACAGAAAATTTATAAGGAATTATCCGAAAAGAGTTCCCTTTACTTGCTGGCGGGATGTCCTTCCTTTTTCTTGTTTTTTAACTCAACTGTCTAAAATCAGTTTGTGGGATAGAGGTGATAGGTTGTCTGGCAGAAAGTAACAGCTGGTAATTATAGATTTCGAATTTTCTCTTCATCCCATCATGTATGATATAAAATGCTATTATCATTTAGTATCTATCGAATGGTTTAATAAGCTTCAAAGTTGACCTTGGAAATTAATATTAAAATAATTAAAAGTCTCATTTTTTCCCAGCTACTATTTCTGTTTTCACTCAAAATGGGAAAAAATGAGTAATGAACTCAAGGATGCTTGGATTTTGCCTTGTTATGTGTTCAAATGTAGAGAGTCTAACAGTAAAGTGATGAAGATCTATTACCATTCTACATTGTTGCACCTCATATATTTATTAAGCAACTGTACGAGTTGGAGAAATATTTTTGTTTTGTTTCTGTTTTCCCCCAGCTAGGAAAAATAAAGATTTCTTGAATAATCAGGTCATTATCCTTTGATAGAAAAAGCATCAATATATTAAGAAGTTCAAGCTTGATTCAAACTCCTTAGGCAGTTGTCTGGGTTTGGGTCAGTTCCAGAAACACTGTTTAAAATCCTTGGTTTTTGATCATGTTATGTTTTATCTTCTTAGGAATGGCAAAATTCTATTCAGAAGAATGCAGGACTTGCATTTATTGAGCTCATCAATGAAGGAAGGTAATTAATTTTAAAGCTTTTGAACAAGTAGTCATTTTGCATTTTATTCCATTGGGTGATAATACTTTCTCACCATCTGTTCAAAAAGACTGTGAAGAGGCCATTTTAATTAAGAGGTTTATTGTTTAGATATTTTGTGTAACAAATATTTAACTTGGAAATGTATACATTCTTAAATTTGTGTTTATTGAGAAAAGAAAATAAAGCCCCCTGCTACCTTGTGTGTGGGTCTGGGTTTATTTGAGAGTTGAACCACCATGTTACTGAGCAGCAAGATTGTTTCACCCAGACAGTCTAGGGAGCCCAATCTGTAAATCCATCTGCTGCTCCATCTGTTTTAGGAGCACAGCATTCATTGTACAGATGCCCTTCATTATACTATCAGTTCATAAGGAATTACATTATCTAGAATTTCTGGTCCAATTTAAGTCTTGTGTAACACACAGAACATCACATTTATAAGAGCAGCCTTGCTTTTGCAAGTTGTTAAGATGTTTATTAACAATCCTCAAGTAATTTTAATGCTGTTTCTGTTTACATCTTCTGCTCTTGGCAGTTTTTGTCAGTACTTTCGGACAGATAGTAATGGGGCACTCTTTGGCCTTGCTGGTCATGAAATGCCAAAGACAAATGCCACTTGAGTCATGTGTGTCACTTTTATAGTCCAGGAAATTAGATCCTTATAAATCTAGATTTCTTGATACTTGCAGTTGAATAGAAATAGTCATAGTAATGTTCCCATTGAAGAGACTTCAGTGTTTGTGATTTTTTTTCTGATACCATATTGTTACCAATATAGAAATACCTCAATTGTTGAAATGGTCTCTCTTTTTACAGTAGGATTTTTTTTTGTCATGCTATTATTTCGATTGTCATTCATATGAAAAGAAGACTGGAAAATATTGGAGAGTAGGAATATAGGAACACTGCTCTCTGGAGAATAGGAACGTGTACCTTGATACCAGATTTTTGGTTAGCACAAATTCCCTTAGATTCATTGCAAGCACTGAAAATACATTATGGTATATACCATTTGGAAGTGTGGCCCTTTTAATTGGAAGTCTTTTCTGGCTGCAAAGTAATGTATGGATTTACACAATAATAGGGTTTATCTAAGTAGGTCATCTACTATGCATTATTATACAATAAATATTACACAGTGGTAGAGTGAGTAATTATAGTAAGCTCATGTTCCTGGATGGTAACATGGAAACCTGTTCTACTGCTTTTAATTTTATCAACCTTTTTTTGGGGGGGAGATAAAAATTTTTGTAAACTGGTTTTGTTTATGGTACCATTGGATAGTAAGATCAGATTTTACTGTATACTCGTGTTAAAATACTTGTTCTGAACAAAGTCCATATCAGCATTTTTATAGTTTTTTAGTTTATTAAAACACCAGTAAACCAACTCTTCCCTCTAGCAATAACTTTTCAAAAGATAGTAATAATTAATAACTGCTGCTTAAATGCAGTCAAATGAACGTCTAATCAAACTGCCCTTAGACACATGTTCCTCTATATACTTTTGTCATAAACCTGTCTTAGAATAAGTGTGTGCAGATTACTAGAATGTTTGTTGTACTTTATAATCAGCCCATCCGTTTTTAATTTGTCCTTTTGGGGATAAAGATAACAATCCTTTAAGTGGAAATTGTTATAAATATTTATTCTACTTAATAGCTAAACTTGTGAATGCAATTCATCAATCATAGCTCGAGAACGCAATTGTGCAGTTGTCAACAATTAACAGGACATAAACAGTTGATGAATGTGCAGCTGAATTAAAGTGCTCCCTAGGATAACCTGAAATTATAAACTGGATCATTTAAAGGAATCTAACAAAGGATCTTTATAATTAAAACAAAGCAGGGTTAATGGGATATAAAATTGCATATAATCACTGTGCAATAATGATTGAATTTTAAATTATTAAAAGCAGAATGAAGGCTAAGAATATTTTGAAGGATTTTCTGGATAAGATTTTGAGAAACATAGGTAATAAATCAACAATTTTAAATGAGCTTTTTAGTTGGGTGGGAAAATGATTAGATGTTGTGTGGTGGATCATGCTTTTTAATATTTTCAGTTACACATTTATCTTTTAATATATGGATATTATTAGGAGATTTTCTGAGTTTTTTTTTCTTCATTAAAGCATTTGAATTCCTTTCTGATCATTGACTTTATTAGAAATGTTCTGAAAGAAAGTATTTCAGTTCAGATGTACTTTAAAACATATTGTCTTTGTTCCCTCCTTTTAGTAAGTTTTGGCTTAATTATAAATCAATCAATTTACTGTATCTGTTTCTCTTTGTACTCATTTTAGATAATGTTTTGCTAGGAAGATCTGAATGACACATAATTATAAAGTTGAGGGCACAAATCATAGAAACACTAGAGTTGGAAGGGACCTTCAAGATCTCGTCCAACTATAAATCCACCACCGTCATGGCTACTAAACCGTATCCCTAAGTAAGTGCCTCATAGGCACTTACACTCTGACAGAGTTTTCTAAATATAGGAATTTGGAGAAGGAGGAGAGCTGGAATGTCTTTATTTAATCCTGAGTTTGTTTTTAACTGTCTATGAATTTAAAAAGTTACCTCTGTGTCACGTTTTCTCATCTATAAAATAACGAAACTAGTTATTGTATAAGAAGAGAGTTGTGATAAAAATGGTTTACAGCATGAAGATAATTACATGCTTACTAAATATTATGAAAAAAATAACATCTAACAAGAAACCCTATCTATAGATTAAAATTAGTATTTTAAATGAAAGTATGTGCAAAGATATTTATTTGGGGAGTAGAGAATAACGTTGTCAATAAATCCGAGGAGTTTACAGAGACATTCTGCTTATGATCTTGAACTTTATGCTTCTTTTAATCAGTCTCATGTTATGAGTATCTGTTACTGAGATTATCACACGTCAAAAGCTCCATTAACATCAGGTTATTAAGGATTTCAGATATATGTTTTGATGTAAATGGAAGTAGGCTTCTTAAGAGCTAGATGTAACTACAGATGTAACTGTAACAGGGAACATCAAAAGAGTTCTTTAGCAGTGATGTGCGAGGGAGACTATGACCTGCAGTTAAGTAGGATAGTGATGGCTGAGGTTAAATGCAAAGGGTGCAGAGTGATAAGAACAAGAGAAAGAAACAGGAATACCCACCTCAGGTGAATATGTGATCACTGAACATCATTAGAGTAAATAACATTTGGTGGGATAGCCTGCATGGCTAAGCGCTGTGGTGAACAGATACGAATTCTTCAGGAAAAACAAAAATACAGGCAGGGAAGCAAGAAGGGCCTTGCCATGTGTGCAGAGGATCGGCGTAGCTTCTGAAGCTCGGCGATGGGGCTCTCGCAGTCTGGCCCATGGTCTGTGGGTCTGGCTGTGAGGAGAGGCCAGCAAGGGTGACAGAATGGCAGGAGTTTGCTACAGCCCAGCCAGTAAGCGTGAGGCAGGGGAAGAAGCCTTCTTTAGGAAAAATAAGGCAGTTTCTGCATCAGACACCCTAGTTCTCATGGGGGACTTCAGCCTTCCTAATATTTGCTAGAAGTGCAAGAAGGTGGGTTGCCTGCACTCCAGATGATTGAGGGTGTCTGAGATAGATAGATAGGTTTTGATACAGGATGGATCAACAGAGATGCCACATAGCTGGGCCTTCACTAGCCAGTGTTTTAGGATGTGTTGATTACTGACAGCTGTGGCTACAGTGACCATAAAATAGTAGAGTTCAAGATCCTTGAAGGGATGAGGAAGGAAAGTAACAGAATACAGACTTTAGGAAAACAGATTTCAGCTTGTTTAGGAAAGTGGTAAATGGAATCCCATGGAAGGAGAACTACCAGCGGCGGACAAGGATTAAGCCAGGGCTAATGTGAGAGAACTTAACCCATACAAATCCATGGTACCTGTTGGGATGCATCTGATGGTACCGAAAGTCCTTTCAATGCTTCTATCCTTGTCAAGTTGCTCTCTGTCATCTCTGAAGAGTGTGGCCTCGGAGAAAGCCACGGTACTTAGAGAAAGGGAAATTTCATTCTCATCTTAATTAAAGTCCAAAGTAGCCAGGGAGCTGGAGTTTGGTCAGCTTCACTTCTACCTTGAGCAAGAAAAATGTTAAGCAAGTCCCTCTGGAAGATATTTCTGGCTCTGTGAAGAAGATGGTGCCCAAAAACAGTGAGCATGGATTTACGATGCCTGACCAACCTGATTGCCTTCTATGACAAAATCGCTAGATTTTTAGACAAGGGAAAATAGTCATTTACCTTGATATGATTTACCTTGACATCAGCAAGACTTCTACACTGTCTGCCAGAACATCCATGTACCAAAGATAGAACACAACAGACTGTGTGAGTCTGGAAGACTGTGACAAGTGGAACACCATGAAGGTTTACCCGTCTAAGAGAAAGATGTTACAGATATTATCTCTCAGAATTGGATTACTATTCTTAATTCACTTTCATTTCCTTCGTGCTTTATGTTTTCACCACACTTAAGAGATGTCTTTCTTGTTTCATTTAAAATAGTTTAATTATTGCATAATTTCCTCATTATGAAGAGCAGGATTAGTCTGACCATAACTGAAATTTGAGAAAGTGCAAGATCATACTTCAGCTCAGGTCTCAAACTGTAGCCTTCAGTTCTGTAATTCTTTCTCTATATCTAAGTCTGATTTCTGGCTTTAGCCATGAAAAGGCATACTTTTGTATATCTACCTACCTGGAGCTCCATATAGACTTCATAGGGACCTTCATTTTTTGAAGTGTGTGTGCTTTTGAAGTGTGTTGAGAGTATTCACTAATTTCTGGGAAAAAGTGACAGGATATTTAAACAGACTGACCTTGCTTTTCTTTAAATGTAAATGAATTCCTAATTAACACCTTACCTAGTACTGTTGGTTAACTGCAAGAAATGCTCTTTCTGAAATCTGCCGTTGCAGCTTGGCAAGAGGTTCTGCTCTGTTTTGTTTGTGGTAAATGAGCCACATAATAATGAATCATTGTTATCTTGCTATTTGTTGTTTATGACATATGCACATGCAGTTGGATCGCGAGATACTTCTTGGAGAACTTGTGGTCTTGAGGCATTATGAATATTATGTAGATGTGGGCTACCAGAATGACTTGCCAGGCATGCCAGTCTGACATGCAAAATCCAATACATGCAAATCCTGACAGAAAATAGAACTTTATAAGTAGTAATACTTGAGATACAAGATATTAAATAAGGACAAAAGTATTTAATCATTCTCTCTTTGACAGATGTAGCCAAATTCTGTTGTATTATCACCTCCACCAAGTATAATTTGTGAAAGAATCTTTTATCTTTGAATGGGTCATTTTATAGAAAAACATCAAAATGTCATCTTCCATCAACAGAGGATTCCTATCTTAAATATTTTTGTCAAAGTGGGCACTGAATATCTGTTTCTGCTCCACCTGAAGCATGAACTTGAGCTCCCTATTATATATATATTTTTTGGCTTCTCATATTCTTTAGTCCAAGTGTCCTTGTTCAGCCTTCAGACTAGCAGACTGTTTTAGACAAAACACACGTTGTTACAACAATCTATCTACCTGTTGGGTTAATACAGCACTGTTCTTAGATCTACTACAGGTTTTCAGGCTTCCTCTCACCTTATAACCTTGTGTGATCACGTCATGTGTCAAAGCTGAGACTGGTTCTGAGGTACAGGACAGTGGACACACTAACTGATGATCTTGGGTGTTTAGTGGATACACAGTATTTGTTTCCTCTGAATTTAGAAAATTCTTAATAAAGTAGGAAATGCTTATTGGGAATGGAATGTAGTTCTTTGTAGTTGACAGAGTCTGTTGTAGCTTCTGTGCCATTTCTGAAGCATTTGCAGTTACTTTCCATAAAGTTTATCTTGCCAATATACTCATGTTGTACTCCAGTAGCTGGTCTTTGCATGCTATACTTTCAACATTTTCCCTAGTAAATTCTTTTATCACTGCCCCTTTGCCAGAAATCCCATGCTAGACACTACCTTCCAAAGTTTATGGGATTTTTTTAAAGCATTTATAGCAGCACCTCATCTTGTAGAACTTGAAACTCTTTAGAACAGGCCAGTTTATGCATCCTGTTATAAATACTAAATGCCACAATAGGTTTCATTTCTTATGAATGCTGTTAATAATTGTAAAAACAACTATGTTTGGTGAAAAAGTGGCAAATTTCCAGACTGCTTCTTGGAAAAACTCAGCTGTGGGCATCTGATGAAAGGAAGTGCAAGAAACATCTGTTTCCCTGGACATGTGAGTTGGCAGAACTTCAGGAATGAGTAGAGGAAGCAAGACCTCAGCTAAATTATAACAAATGTTCATTTTGTAATCTGTTTTGAAAGTTGTTGTTTGGGAATGATCTGCCTTTCTAGATTATCTCGAGTGAAAGAAAGACTAGGCAACATAAATATAATTATTTTATCTAATAATATAACAGCTAGGAGCCCTCTTTGTGTGTGAGACTGCTACTCTGAAGAACTGACTGCAAGATAGCAAAGTCAGATAAGACTAGTTAGTGAGATACAACTTCTAATCCTTCATTTTTGATAGGAAGACAAATAGCACTACTTGTGACAACGGATCCCAGTCCGCATCTTAAAGTGTTGTGTTTTATGTTTTTTGTATGTTTCCAAGCTAGTCTGGGAATATTCTTATCACTAGTTTCAAGACTGAAGGGGAAAAAAAAAAGTCCCAGGCTCTGGCTTCTTATCTGAATTATTTTTTGGAATCTTAAACTTCACAGTCTTAACTTTTTTAAAACCCTGATAAACACAGGCTGGCTTCTTATTACTTACATGTGCTCCTTCACAGCTCCCCTTCAACTGTAAGTTCTCTAGACTTTTAAAGTAACTCTGTCAAGGATGGCCTTAAGGAAAGCAAACCACATAGTCCTATAATAACTCATTCCTTTCTCCTAAATAATATTTGCAGATAAGTCATCTTTAAGAATCAACAAGTCCTGAGACATACTCTCACCTGGTCTACTCTCATTCTGGCATCTTAAGTTCTTGGATTTTTAGGTGTGGAAGAAATTTCAGCCCTGTCATGCTTATTTCAGATCATCTGCATATCTTAATTCTATTTTTTTCTTTCCATTTCCCATGTGGTAAGCTGGAAACTTTGTGCCTATCAATACAGAAAACTCATTTCCTCATAGAAATACAGCAGGACACTGCTGTAAACACTTGAGTCATCTCAGACTGCTTCATTGGTGGATTCCTTACTAAAAGTACTTTGATTAAAAACATGTTAGTCCTGTTTCTTAAGGGAGCTTTAACTGTGGCTCACAAGTTTGTGGGCATTTAGTAGAAATTGAGTCTGTCTTGTAGAGAGAAATCGTAATTTACTAAGTAAGTGTGCCATTTTTATTTTATTTTGTAAGAATTGCAGCTCGATATTTTTTTCTGTTGATCAGCAAAACTCTGCATCAGCTGACTGAGATCAGCTCATTGGGGAAGGTCATAACAGTCATACCTGGCTTCCAGTTCTGGCAGGAGTTCGAGCGGTGAAGCAACAGGAATTGTCACATATGGTCTAGCCAAAAGTCTTTCTAGACCAATGCATTCTCTGTTTTGGTCAGTCACAAATGACTAGAAAAGAGTATAAAATTTCTAGCAAGCCTGTGGTGACATTTCTCAGGCAACTCCCTAGCCCTGCAGGAGTACAACTTGTGTAGAGATTAATAAGCCTGACCAGAAGGCCAGATTTATCACTGTCTCAACATCTGTCTGTCTGCTAGGTCTTTTGAGGGCAATCCTGCTAAGGCAGGATGAGGAGCTACAAAGGTGAGTGAGAACAAGGGGTATATTTTAGTCACAAGAAATTTTCAGTTGTAGTAATAAGAACTGTATGTTTTATTTCCAAAGGAGAGTAAACATGATGGTCCTCTCAAATTTCAGATTTTCAGATCTTGCCCCTGTTTAGCAAGTCTGTGTGCATTTTTATGCAAGTATCATCTTAGTTGAATTGGTTCTCTGCCTCTGCAATACAAATGCAGAGATACAGATGATGCAGAGATTTGACTTTTCCACAAAAGGGAGTGTTCTGAAAAACCTGTTGGTGGGACACATAGTTGGGCAGATGAGTGCAATAGCAACCAACATAAATTGAGTGGGTGCCAGACCTCTGTTAGTGTAAATACAACATAATGTATATAATGTAAATACAATTTATGCTAGAAGCTACTAGTTCATCATTTGGAAACACCTGAGGATATAAAAGACCAGACCACTGTTAGCAGGTTTGTGGATAGACTCAGACTATTGGGCTGCACTAAAGGAAAAGGCTCTTCTAGAACTGATTCAGAAAAGACATTTCCATGAAGAAAAGAGCCATTAATGCTACGATGCAAATACTGGTGAGAACTCGACTAGAATTTTTAGCCGCTGACATTTTTAGCTATGCGCATTCAATAAATGAATTCAAGGTGAATTCAAACTATGTTTGACCTGAATAAAGACCCACAAGGCAATGTTTCTCCTAATTAGTGTGGCATACATATAGTCTGGTTCATTTAGCCTGGTAAAATGGGGGTCAAGATGGAATATTAGAAGGTCAACAGAAGGAATAAGAATTATAAGCCTAAGGGCACCATTGCCATAAAAATGAAACAGCAAAGGCTACTGAAAGATGCGTTTGAATTGGAAAGTATAAGATTTTTAACCGTCAGAGATTTCGGAGTGACCTTCCAAAGCTGTGCTGGAGGCTGGAATCCTCATCACTTTTTTATAAACTGAAGATATATTTCATTTGCTAAATTTCATACTTTTCATAAACTAAGGATAGTTTCTGAAAGAGTTTGTGTGATGCGTTGTAGTGAAGGAGTGAAATTGCTGACCTAGAAATCTTCTTTATTCCTGTCTCTTACTTGCAGTGCATGAAAACAGATTCTTTGGATATTTTGGCAACCTTTGATGCTACTGAGTATGAGGATTTTCCTGGTTTGGCGTCTTTTCTGAATCATTGTCATTATTTTTCCTATGAGAATCCACAGGGTAGTTGTAAGCACTTGTTCTAAAGCCAGAAAAGTCTGGGGTTTTGGATTTTTTTTTTTTGTTTCTGTTGTTAATTATTTTATTTTAATATTGTACAGTGTGTGTGATAAAGATTTAGAGAAGTAGGAATATATTCAAATGATAGTGATCATTCTGTACTCAAGTGTAGTGCAGTTAGGACAACACGCTCAGTTACGCTGTGTCTATATGATTTCAAGATTCAGTTGGAGTTACCCGGTTATGATTTAATCCATATATAACAGTAATAATGATAACGTTAGCTATTCTTGCTTGTAGAAATGTATTTTGAGACTACTGAATAACTTCCTGATAAAAACAAAAGTCAGGGACAAAGAATTATATTTTTAAGTAGAATTCTTAAATTTGAAAACATAACAATTTTCCTAGAACAAACATACTAGTATCTGCCATGTAAGCAAGTTCCTTTCCAAAAACTTCTGAAGAACATAGCTTTACTGACCTTGCAGTAGCTGCCTTTCCTTTCCAGGCTAAGAGGACACATTTAATGCTTTAATGTCTTACCGTTTCATTTTTTTCTACCCCGCATCCTTGTACCTACAAATCAAAATATCCAAGGCTTGCTTTGTGTACAGGCAAGGTCTGTAAATGGTGGCTTAAGTTTTAAATAAACCTCTTGTTTTAAAGTTTATCTTTCTGGCAATGGTTCTTAAAACTAGTATAATTCTAAATAACCTTAAAGAAGCAAAAGCATTTTTGACCTTTTCATGAGGTTCTCTCTCCTGTAAGTGAATGTACATACATCCTTTATGAGCACCCATTGTTATAATATTCTTTAATGCTTATTATTGCTGATGTTTTTTAACTGGTAAATTAATGGATAGTGGAATCACTTTTACCATAATCCCAATTTGCTAACGAACATATAAGCAAATATTTTTTTTGTTTCGTTTTTGAAAAACAGGCAGGGATTGACAGAATATGATAGTACATGAAACATCTGGCTAGACACAGTTAAAAAAATACTGAGATATTCCATAAATGATATTTTTGATAGAAAAATTGGAAGAGAACAGCTGTGCCTGTGATTTTAGTAATACTGGATAGTCTGAGCTGGCCTATGTTCATACAGTTTAGGGTCGCCAATGCTACTCATAGAATCACAGAATCACAGAATGCCTAAGGTTGGAAGGGACCTCCAGAGGTCCCCTAGTCCAACCCCCTGCACACGCAGGGCCACCTAGAGCACGTGGCACAGGAAGTGCAGAGTGCACAGTGCAGAGCGTCTGCATCCATCCTGTGCAGCATTTGGTTCAGGTCTTCCCTGGAACCCATACAGCACCCTTTTTACCTTAAGATATCATTACTATTTTGCCTGTTAAGTTCAAGGTTCCTGGAACACCACAAGGGCGGCATTTTACCCATTAGAGTGGTAGGTCCTGTGTTTGCTGAGCTAGGGCAGTGTGTGCTTGGAGAGAGAGGTTGAGCTGATTAGGTTTCCCTCATGTGCTTTCAGTGAAGCGGCTCCAGATCCATGCCCAGATGTGTTTAGGATGGGAATGAGAGCAGTCTAAAAGGATGAGCAAGGAGAAAACGAAGGTTTTGGGTGCTGTGGACAATCATGACATAGGCTTGGGTGCTCGAGCACAGGCGCTGGTCCCGTGTATTTAATCATTTCCCTGACTTTGGAACTGTGGTTCCTGAGGCCTTGCAGCATTTCAGGGTTTCCTGTAATCTCTCTCAGTTTGCTTAATGTGTTATCTGAAAGCTACAGCAACTCCCAAATTGTGTCAGGAGTGGATCAGGCTTCTCAGTGTCTGAACCAGAAGGGTCCATCGGAGGGCTGGGAGAGGCGGCTGCGGTTGCCAGCAGTTTCAGCCATCTGATTTGAATCATCTGCTGCATGTCTATAAAAGTTCTCATTCTCTGTAAAGCAGCCAGGGACTAGTGTTGTCAGATTTTTATTTATTTATTTACTTATTTATTTTAAATCTTTTCCCTGACTATTGGCAAGTGATCGATTTGTGGAAATCAGGATCCCCTAGCAATTCTTTTGAAGTGCCCTGCAGGTGTTTTACGGTGTAAATGGGCACTCTGAGAATGTGAAGAACACTTCTTATTGCAAATAAGGGCAACTAAGATGAAGATGGTCTATATTTTCCTTCCTCTGTTCGGAGACCAGCTCACAGACCAACGCAGTTTAGATGTTTTTACTGGGGTTTAAAAGCTCTGCGCAGGAGTCCCAGCTCATAATCCCAAGGAATCCAAGATAGTCTGGATCTCCAAATTTTTGGTGATGGAGAGCAGCTAAAGAAGCCTTTTTATTTCATCTCAAATGATCCTGAACTAAAAGCCTGCCTGGGCAAAAGCAGACTTAGAGACACTGAATTTGCCCTGTGCTTCATTTATTTACTAACATAGTTATTCAGAGACAGATGTCCAGATTAGACACTTGAAATCTATCTGTGTACTTCGTTTTGAAATCCTATTTGATTCCTGGTCATTTAAAAAAATATGGAAAAATTCACGAACATCTGTGATATATAAAATTTTATTGCAGATATTAGACACTCCCACTATTTTCTCATTTCAGAGAAGCATGTTAAAATCATGAATGCAAATTTATATCTGAATGTAGCTCTGTGCTTGCTTCTTAACAACAAAATTCTGAACACTTGCCAGTAATGAAATACTAAAACATATTCTCCAACAGAGTAGATTAAACTGAATACATAAATTTTGAAGAGTACCATGGAGGAGACTTTAATCCTTTAAGGTTTGCCAAAAGAATCTTCATTTTCAAGAACAGTAGGGAAAGGTTAGGTTGGAAAAGACTCATGAATATGCACTGTGACCCAGATTTGTTAATCTTTACGTCTAAACAGAGACCCCCAAAACTATGCCCTCCTGTGCCGCATTTTTCCATATTAAACATTAGCACAGGGTAGGTGATTTGCTTTTTTCACGGATAGTAGAACACGCCAAGCAAGGGAGGTTAGAAAACAGTTCAAGTCTTTCCTCTCTTACTGTGCAAGGGCCAGAAATCATAGTTTTCATTTTCCTGTAAGATCAGGGGCTCCTAAGCAACAGACACCAACGTTAGGCTGGAATTTGCTAGTAATTTCACATTCTTAATAAAAGAATGTGTGAAATGCAGTGTGTTTCCCTGATGCTGCCAGAAGGAAGGTGCCAGGCTGTGCAAGTGTGGCACAAAGCAAACCAGTTCTTCCTGATCTGAGCAGGCAGATCTCTGCATCCTCAAAGAGAGCATTTCCTCCCTGCTGGGAAGGAGGGCAAACCAGGTGTGACAAGGCTGGGCTGCCTTGGGTATGGAGAGTAGGGACCATCAAGCAGGCGGTTGGTTCCCTTCTTCCTCCCCAGTAAGGCACCAGTGGTGTTAAAAACCATGTTGCCTTTTTTTTTTTTTTTTCCTAAATTTTTTTAATGCATCTCACAATACCTGGAGATTTATTTTTCCAAGAGTCTTAATTTAAGGTGTCTGAAATTCTCAGTCTCAATCCAACTTTATTTTTCTATTTATCTTAAGTATTCTTCTATTTATCTTAAGTAAGATTCTGTTTCCAGTGTCATAACAACTTGGACGCGTGGTACACTTCTTCCACCCTAGTATTTAAAAAGATATAAAAATAGATTTCTATTTTGCAAATTTAGGAGTTTTTTTATCTTGGATAATCTCATGGTTTTTGAATATTTGTGGGTCTCATACTGAGATTACTTTTAAAACCTACTGGAACTACGGTACTTCCATAACAAACATTCCCCTTCAATAAGAAACAGAAAGCATTTTTTCAGTATAATCTGCTTTGTTTGTGTTATTACAAATGCATACAGTTTTGGACAAATTATATTTGACAATATCATTAGTTCATGAATTTTCTTTATTTTCCATTTTAAGGAAATTTATTGAAAGAAAGTAAAATACAAAGTTAATTTCGATTTTTCTTATTTCAGATTATTATGTCATGCAATGAAAGACCATATAGTACGTGTCGCAAATGAAGCAGAATTTATTTTGAACCGACAAAGAGCTGAAGATGTCCACAAACATGCTGAGTTTGAGGTAAGTCTGCGGATTGTGTAGTCTTGCTTTTCTGTTTTCACTCAGTTGTCACCTAGACTGTAACTCCATACAATAAAGATTTTTTTTTCCAGGAAAAAAAAATTACATTGAAGGCATTTCAAAACTAGTTTTTAAAAGCTTTGGTAAATGTCAAACACAGGGAACTGGTTTAATTTCTCATCTCCTCACTGAAATTCATGAAAACATTTACAGCTTGAAGAAATCCCTTAATCAGAATGTCGGCTACACTGCTAGGGCAGACCCGCTAGCTTCCCAGAGAGCTTTTCTAATTTATTGCAAAAAGCAATGCAAATAACATTAACAATTATTTTGCTGGATTTTATCAATAACATATATGAATTTAGTAGAAAAAGAAAAGAAGTTAGTACACTTAAGGTACTTCTTGAATAATAAGAGATAGGGATGTTTTGGGTTTGCAAAAAGTATTTTTAAGATAATTGTGCCAGAACATTTTGGATTTTTGAGCTCTTTAGGACATTTGCTTGCTAAAACTTGTATTAAAATGTGATATTATATGTCTTTGTTGCTTGTTAAGAATCTTTAAATACTGACAATGAGATTATATTTTAAGTATCATATCTTTAAGTATTGCAAGAAGTAATCCTGCACTGGATCCAATAACCTTTTAATGTGCATAATTCTTAGTCCTAAAAGCAGTGAACATTTAATTGTTTTTTCATCAATAAATGTTCAAAATACATTACTTGTAAATTATACAAAATTACAAAAGCTATTTTTAAAATATTTGTTTTGTTCAGTATTTAATTGTTCTCTGATGATTTCTCTAGGATAAATTTTATTCCTCTTTACAAAAAAGTAACAGTGATGGAATAAAGTTCAAATTAAATTTCTAATGTGACTTTATCAAGTATATTTTCATGTTACCGTGTTTTATGGTGTCTCTATGCAACATTTTGGCATCAGTTTTTGTTGTCATTTCTAAATCTGCTTGTGTTAGAACACATTTAGATATAAATAAATATGCACATACACACACACACACAAATATTTTAAAGTTCTAGTGACCTAACATTAGGATTAAGATAAACTGACTTAGTAGTCTTGATGATAATAAATAGCTGTATCAATTTATTCATCTGTCAGAAAATGTCAACAAGCACCTGGTGGCTAGAAATAGGATCTAGTAATCTTAGTTTTGATGAGGTTTTTATCTCATTGAAGCAGCTCTCTGAAATGTACACTTTGATGTACTAGTTCTTGTGCTCCTTGACCTAGCTGAAAAGTATGAGACAGTGAGATATCTGTTGTCATTTTGAATACATATAACCTTTACTTCAATTTGTCAGGCCAGACAGCAGACACTTGTCATATGGGATTGCAACAACTTTATTACCAAGCATATACTGGATATTTTGAACTTAGATAAAATCACATTTACAATTAAGGGTATGTCAGAATGAAGTTTCATATTGCCTCAACAATAAATAACATTTGATATTTATCAGAGCATCATGCAGTAACCTAAGATGACAATAGAAGATTGAGTTATCTGCTCTTTGAAGAATACATTGAGGTATAAGATCTGTCAGAACTCTAGATAAAATGAGAATATTCAATTAACTTCCAGCTTCTGTTAGCAAATAGGATTTAGAATATTAACTAAATTCCCTAAAGGAATAACCTTAAGTCAATCTTACTGTGTAGTAAAGAAACCAACACATTTTTCAAATATGAAAATTTTCTTTATATTTGTCACATGAAAAGCCTCAGCTACGCTTTCAGATGAGTAAGATAAAATCTGCGAGTCAGAAGAAACTTATGAAATGTACCCTGTGTAAAATAGTAATCTTACATGTGTATATCTTAAAATCTAAAGGATTTTAACAACTTTAATAACCTTGGTAAATAACTGAACATTTTATTGCTCACCTTACTTGAAAGTGGTAAGGACAAAGGGTTTTCTGGTAGATTTCTGCTGCATAATTGTAAATCTGTCACTTTGTTTTAATAAGCTGTATCGGTATATGTTCTCAGGTTTAGTACATGTTAATTGTTGCTCTCAGCAGGAAAAGTGACTGGCTATTTTATTTTTACCTTTTAAACTTTAATCAAATCCTCATGGCAGCAATTATTCTGCCCCAGTTGCGTCCAGTTACTGTGGTGCCAGTCGGGGGGAGGCCACGGACCGGCAGGTAAATTTTGTCCTGAGCCTGCAGTTGCGGTGGGTGCAGGGCAGGTTCCTCCTGGAACGGGCGCTTCACAGTTAACTTTCATTTTGTTAACCCTTATAATTGTTCAGGAAGAAAAATGAAAATTTAATTTTACTGTCCAGTGAGCTGGTGAAATATTAACCTCATTACCGAGGCAGATCATTGTACTAATTGGTGCTTCCCTGTACAAGAAGATAAATTGAAAAATGAATTAACCCTTTGTGAATGAGTGGGATGATTGTTCTTTTCCAAACAGATTACTTGAAATAAGGGCTTTAAGCTAGCAGAAGGGCCGCTGTGAAAATTTAACGAAATGCTGATCTGTAATAAAAATACAGCATGCAGACTTACGAAGAATAAACTTAATTTTCTAGTCTATTCAGCATTAAGTGTAACTGTATTGAATGTTGGCTAAAAAAAATCATGCAAATGGTTCTATAATCTGTGGATGCAAAAATGTAGGTCTCCCTTTTAAAAAATAATTTTAAAATGAGCTGTTAACATTATTTTGAGAGTAATTTAGCTTTTATAAATTATGTTTTATAAAAACAATACTTGTAGTAGATTTATTTTAATTGCCATGGCTGCATTTGCCTTGTTTAGACTTTTCAAAAGGATCTGTACTAGGAGGAGAAATCTAATTTGAACTTAGTGTGGTTTTGGAAAAAGAAATAACAAAATTGTATCTTGCCAGTTATACAAAAAGATTTTATCAAGACTAAAATATGCTTTAGTGTTTTGCCAATTTTAGAAACAAATCTATCTGAAGGTAAATTTACCCAAAGGTAAGAAATTTACACGAAGCCACAGCATTCATCTGTTAAAGAAACATGATGAAAATACTAGCTCCTGCTTTCATTTGGAGAGATGAGTGACTTTTTAAACATTAGGGTTTCTTAGAACTTATACAAAAGTTGACAACATTTTTTCATTTTGTGATGTAAGACTGAAAATACGGCTCTTAAGTTAATAGCTAAAGAAGCTTCCTCTCTAGTATCCGTAATAATGAAGTTATGAAATTGATCATTAATTGTACATCTTAAAGCGTTTTAAAAGTCAAATAAATATATATAATATTTTTCTGCAGGACAAATAGTAAGTTGAATACGTGGTATTGATTGGTGTGTTATTCCTGAGAACATTTGAAAATTTTGCAGATAAAGACCAACTTTTAAGGCGGACACATTTATACATGCAGAATTCTATAGGTGAATGTATTTTGTTGCAATTCAGTTGTCTTTGCCATTGCTGATTATATTTTTAAATGTTACAACTGAATGAGTAGTTTCTTTCTGTATAATGTATATTAACAAAACCAATTTAGTTGAAAGATGGGTCCTATTCCTCCTTAAGCCTTTTAATTGACCTGGTGATTGTGGACATATATAAAAACTTTTAGGAAACAATTATTTTAAGGTAATTCCTAACTAGTTTATCTTTTACAAAATAAATATACTTCTCATTCCTAGTCACAGTGTGCTCAATATGCTGCTGATAGAAGAGAGGAGGAAAAGATGTGTGATCATCTTATCAGCGCTGCTAAACATCGAGATCATGTTACAGCCAATCAGTTAAAACAGAAGATACTCAACATCCTGACAAATAAGCATGGCGCCTGGGGAGCTGTCTCCCACAGGTAAGAGGCAAACATAAAATGCATGGTTTTTAAATGTAGTTTTCAAAGTTTAAATGAAGCAGTCATGGCTTCTGTGACATGTGAGTGTTAAAAGCTAGTATTGCTAAAATGTGTTCTTCTGTCTTCCTCACTTACCATTTCTTTGAAAAAAACTCTTTACTGTAGATTCACAGATCAAAGTCTTTTGTAGAATGCAGACATAATATTTTATCACATTTTAAATAAATTATAATAGAGTATTTGTCAGTTATAGTGTAGCCTTATTGTTTGTTTATCAATAGTTTTGGGGACTTACATATTAAGATCATTCGGATCTAAATGCTGTAGATGAGACTGTAAGAGAGAGTTTCCTATATAGATGAAGGAAGGGTAAGAGAAAGAACAAAGAGGCAAGATCACTTGTCTAATGTTAGCATCAAATTGGCAATCAAAACCAGATCGCTTCAATGTCTAAGCTAACTCACTTCTGAGCTCACTTCTCTATGTAGCTTTTCTGTGTAAGTAATAAATTGGTAAGTCATTGGTAAATCTCAGCTCTTACAGCAAACCAGTAAATACCAGCCACATATAATCAAACGTACATGTTTAATTCAAATCTTATATGTGTACTTAAATGGAGCATGGTGCACAGTTGTGCATAACTAAAGTGCATGCTTAATTCTGTGGGTGCTCTTGTAAAACAAGTTGATTCTAAATATATAGTTCTAATTGAATGTAAGTGGTAACATGGTAACTGAGGTTTTAATTAGAGCTGTGCTGAAAACTCCTTAAAAAAATTGTTCTATTCAACACAGAAATGAGATTAAACATTTTCATATCTCGTATTAAAAACAGAGCCTGTTGTTCTGTTTCACAGAAATAGCCAGTGGCAAAAGAGCTGAGCCTCACATGGAAGACTCAGGCTCAAATTGCTCCTTTCCTTCATTCAGAGCAAGGTCTTGAACCTGGGTCTGCCATGTGAGTGCCGTGTCTGCCAAGCTGGAGACTGCCAAGTCTTGTTGTTGTGTTTGCATTCTCAGCAATGAATACCTGATTATTTATTTAAATAGAAGAGCTAAAAAGGAAAAAAAAAGAAATAAAAAGAAAAAAAGAAGAGAGAGAGAGATGAAGGAAAATCTATTCCCAAACATCTATGTTTCTATAGTTTAATTTCCTATTCAAGTCAGTGCTTCAAATCAGGCAAGCAGAGCAGAAAGTTCTCTCTTATTTTTGAAAAAGTATTTTCAGTGAAAGTCTAATTGAGACTGATTCTACAGATAAATATATCAAAAATTCTATATAAGGGTATTTTGAATGCATGTCTAGAGCTTAGGCTTATTAGAAAAGATACTGGTTAGTAAATTTGGCAGATAAGTAATAATATTTAATAAATACCATTTATGCTGTTCATGTTTTTTGTCATTTTGTCTGGTTGGTTCTTGCAGTTATTTAGAGCAAAAAAATGTAATTTTTCACATTCATCATCCTTATATCTTCCAGCGAAATTGCTATTGCCTACCTGATGATGGAAATATATTTATTTTTAAGATGGTAGAAAGCATATAAGAAAATCAGTCTTTACAGAAATTCTTTATAGTCTAACATCAGAGAGGTTTGGATGGAAATTACAAAAATTTGCTTTTAGAAGATTATAATATAGTTCATTCAATACCATCTTAGTCCATAATGGACGCTCATGTCATCTCCAGTTGAGGCTTAAAGCTGTATATCTGGAGCCTTGAACCTGATTAAAAATTTGTTAAAGCTTCAGTTCCTTTAACGTCTTCAAAATGTTGAGTAAAGTTGTTGCTCAAGCCCATGATTGGTTAGAGGCACTTTGCAGATGCAGATCAGTTTTTTCTCCTTGTTGTTCGTTACTAATGCATGAAGGAGAACATCTCTTCTTTGGGCCTGCCAACTTTCCTATATATCTGAAAAGTTCTAAATGGCAACGGCTCCCCCCTGAGACTTATTCTTCACTTTAATCCATGGTAGTTATCCGTAGGCCAGGAAACTTGATACATGCGGCAAACCTGTCAAATTTCATATACTGAGCAAAACACGCTTGTGTTTCCCTGCTATCGTGGCACTTGCTGTGTGCGCCTGCCTCTCGTTTGCTCACCTTTCCGTTTCACATCTCCCTGAGAGATGCAGCCCTTGGCCGAGTTATTTTGTAGCTGCAGGTTGGTCCTGTCTGGCACTTAAGGTGGAGGCAAGGCAAGGTCTCTGAGGAGGGTTTTCACGTTCACAGGAGCCGGGCAGGAAGCCCCTATCTTTGTGCTGCAGCCCTACCCCACGTGTCCCGTGCAGCTGGGTGGGTGATCCAGCACCCACGTCTCGTGGGATTGGCACACATCTGGGCTGCGAGTCGAAAGCACTAGGATGGCAGCAGATAGATAGGAGAACATGCACAGTGAGAGACCGTATGGGCCTTTTTAAGGACCAAAATCCCCAGTTTGCAGCAAGCAAATTTAAAAGGTTTCATGTCAAGAAGAGACTCAGGAAACTAATTAAGAAGGCAAAAACTTTTGTTATTTAGGTAGTTTTCAATAGCTTTTTATATGATGGAAAACAAAATGGATTCTAAAGTTTGACCCAACTACAGAGAAATTTTTTCCTGTGTTTGGAATTCAATGCAGTGAATTTGTAAGCCTTGCCAGTTTTTGTATTGTTGTACGGTACTATTGTACTGTACTGCATGTACTGTTTTTGCAGAAAACAACAACCACCATTTACTATACTTAATCTGTAGGTGCCACAAAGTTCATTCTTTGTGCATTTATTAAGAAACAAAGAACTAACTCAACTGCTGGTAGCACTGAGTACTGAACACAAAACAAGGGGACTGATGAGTGAACCCTTACAGCCTTTACCAATTAGGAACTTGGAATATGTTATCATATATGTCTGAAGGAGAATATTGAGCAATAGGAGTCAACAAAATAGCATATGAAACTTCTGGTGAAGTATAGCTCTGCCTGTACACTTACTAATCTGATACTTTGAGTCTGAGAGCATATTTATTGGTTAACCTCTCTCTCCTTAAATATTGTAAATAACCCTTTTGAAAATCCTTTCTTTTATACTGCTAAAATGTTAACTTCTTCTTCACAAATATTTTTTCCCTTTGCTTATTAAAGTCAAAACCAAATAGAATTTGCTCCATTTCTTTCAGGTATGAGCATCTCCTCTACAGCAAAAGGAAATTGCTCTGTGATCTTATATTTTTCCTACATAGCTCAGTCAAAGAATAATAGATTAAAAGAATGTATCTTTAGTTTGGTGTAAAACATGATTCTGCCCTTAGATTGAACTAATTTTGTTTTTCTTGTTTTGGCAATGTGATACTTTTAGGTATCTTCATGATAGCCTAACCTAATCATTTTTTTCACTTTTTTTAATTTTAGCTTTTAACCAAAAATTAGAATTCGGCATGTTTTTTTCTATTCAGACAAGAAATTGATGAGCTGGTTATTTCTTTGATGCATTGCCACTTATTCAGAGTGAATATGCAACATCCTATTTCCTTGAACTCAGGAGGAATAGAACGGGGTATTTCCAAGCTTATTGTTCAAAGCCTCTTTAAGCCTGCACTTACCCTTAGCTTTTTTCAGGGTTATGGTCTTCGTGTCCCGACATATGCTTCCTTCTGACTTCTCTGTCAGCTTCATATGGTGCTTCTCTTTCTCCCCATCTGCTTCTCTCCCCATACATATCTTTCTTATAAATAAATAGATAAATAAATAAATAAATAAATAAATGAAGGCTTAGTAAAACCTGCTTATATGCACAAGTCAAATTCTTTGCCAGCCATATGTATGCCTGTGTTTTGAGTAGTATCCTGTGATCATGTTTGTTTGGAGTGTCTTATATGAGCTGCTTGATTTAATCCAATATTATTACTTTTTAAAATATGGTTATTTAGGAACATGACTGTGTGTATGCCTTATGGCTTCCATAGGTTGAAGACAATCTGGGGCAATACAAAGGGTTCTGAGTTCCAGTTTGCATTCTAAATGTAAGCATGAAATACTTGTCGCAGTCGTGTTATCAGTTCCGATATACTCAGGAGGATTACTATAATGAGAAAAATGACATTTAAAAATGAGACTTGGTCCCCTTGCTTTCAATGATTTGATGAAGGAGGTTCCACCTACACTAAAGCAGCTTTACCAAACAGCAAGTATACGAGGGCTCTTTCTGTTCAAATCCATCTTTGGTTAAACTAGACACCCATAACAAATTAATCATTCATGGTGGAGGGCAGAGCTGTCAAACTCATTCTGTGGTGAAGACCAAATTCGTCTAGGGAAACAGGCTGGAAATAGAAAGTTTCTTGCCAGAGAGCTAGCTCTGCCTCTCGCTGCAGCGTGTGCTTCTGCAGGGATGGGGTTCTGCCCTGCTGGGGGCACGGGGGGAAGGAGGTTGAAAGAGGAGAAGGCCCCTTTCCTGAGCCTATAGAGCTTGGCAGTTAAATAAGGTGGGAATTCTGGGAAGACACTGTTCTAACCCAGATGTTTCCAGTTTACAGCAAGAGGGACCAGAACACACTTTACTAAAAAGGAGTTTCTTTACACTCAGCTTGTGGCGTGGTCTGCCTGCACCACTGTACTAGCTGCTGCCTTGGGAAGTTCAGAGAGGCAGAGAACCTACCCTGTCCCCCACTGAAAATCAGCCAGCTGTTCGTTCATTTCTGCCTCATTTTAACTGCTAGAAATAAATTACAAAGGGAGCTTGAGAACAGTGGAAAAGATCAGTGGGAGCAGATTCAGCCTACTGGATCCAGCGATATACTTGACATGCCTGCTTGAATGCCTGTTCAGGTTATGCGTTTTTCTACATATTCTCCAACAGCTATGAATTTAGTCTGTTCCTAGAATTCCTGGAGTATAACTCTCTCTTTTGAATAGTTCTTCCCCAGGTTAATTGTACAGAAACTGCACTCTTTTCTAGTTATTATTGGCTGTTTTGATTACAAGTTCCAAATTCCAATATTTAGTTCCAAGATGATTTTATCATGATAAAAACATTAAGAAGATTTTTTTTCTGCCTTATGGTGTTCATACTTAACTATGTAATCAGTACTCGAAATGACATGGTAGCAGCGGATGTTGTGTCGCCGTATTGACATACCCTCCTCTATCAGGGTTTAGCCATAAATGTGAGCATTACTTGTCCTTTAATCTGATCACTTCTTTTTTTAATTATTTTACTCTTCCCAATCCCTTTCTTCTCTTTCTTATCCCATTTGAAGTTTGTGTTGCTTCTGCTGCTCTGCACCAGTTTTATTATGTCCACTTCTCATCCTGTACCCTGTCGCTTTTTCTTTCCCTGGTGACCACTGTGAGGGCAGGCAGGGTCTTGAAGGAGCTCTTGAGAAGGGTGCTGTGGCATTTGAAGAGCATGCTGGATAGAGGGGGGTGGAAGAATACAGCATCATTTCTGAAGGATGGGAAGTTGTGTGTGAGTTGCTATTTGTAGCTTAGAGAGACTTGCCAAGAAAGGAGTCTTGCATAGCCAGAGACAGGCTGTGTGAGTGCATAGTTTTCTTTACACGTGGCATACTCAATTCTGTATCTGTGCAATTTTTTTTTTTTTTCTTGGAACTGTAGTGCTTATTATTACTATCATTTTCTCTGATGTAAACACTCTCTCTGAAAGTAGGTAGTATTTTCCAGCTCTAGGTAATCAGGTAATCTAGGTAATCATGTAATCAGGGAAGAGCTGTCCATTTCAAGAGAAAGATCTCGCTGGAGGTACAGCACATTTTATTGGACACTGGAGGAGGGCTTCTTGGTTTACTTTCATAGCATNAAGAGCTGTTCATTTCAAGAGAAAGATCTGTTTGTCGCTGGAGGTACAGCACATTTTATTGGACACTGGAGGAGGGCTTCTTGGTTTACTTTCATAGCATTTCTTGTACAGCAGAAAAATATTTTATCTTCTTTACTCTTTTTGCTTCTTTTTATTGTGTTCTCTATCCCTTGTTTTTCTTTGCTTTTATTCCATGGCAAACGCAGAAGAAATATATGCCTATGTTCTTTCTCTTAAAGCTTTACAAACAACAGATCTATTAGATGTCAGTAGAATCTTCAGCTGAAACAATCACAACAGAAATCCAAATTACATGTAGTTATCTTACTAATGCAATAAGAATATATATACTTTGAGAGAAAGACCAGCCTTAACAAGCTGAGGACTCTGGCTGCATCTCAAGTCTAGCAGTAAGCTAGCACCTGCACATACAGCAGCCTTCCAGCACACCGGTGATAAAAGTTGTGCTGGTTCAGACGAGGGATCCATCTAGCCCAATAATCTAACTTCAGCTGTACATGAGTGTTCGGGAAAGGGTAAGAATAGAGCAACTGCATGTGGTATTTCCATCTGATACTCTCATAGACTCTGTATATTTTCAACTCAGCATTTCCTGAGCAATCTCAGTTTCAGTCACTCTCAATTCTGAAGTTTCCTTATCTCAGTAGGACATCAAAAGTTCAGCTGTCTTCCTTCATTTTTCTACTCCTAGTTCCTGCAGAGGAAACAGCCTCTGCAGTGAGTGCCAGCAGATTGGACTCACAGTTTCTATGACTCTAGTTTAGGCAGAGACAGAGAATCACGGAACAGCTGAGGTTGGAAGGGACCTCTGGAGATTGAGTGCAACCCCCCTGCTGAAGCACCTTTCCTATTGCCAAGAACTTTGTCCAGAAACTTTTGAATATCTCCTAGGAAAGAGACTACCCAACCTCCCTGGGCAACCTGGACCAGTGCTCAGTGATCCTCACAGTAAAGAAGCTTTTCCTCATGTTCTATTGGAACTTCTTGTATTTCACTCTGTTTTGCCCATTGCCCCTCATCATATCACTGGACACCACTGAAAACAGCCTGACTCCATCCTCTTTACTCCCTGTCTTCAGTTACTTATACACATCGACAAGATCCCTTCCAGGCTCGAGTCCCAGCTCACTTGGACTTCACTCATGGGAGACATGCTCCCTTAATCATCTTAGTAGCACTTGGCTGGACTCACTACCAGTAGCACTGTGTCTCTGTCATGCTGGGAAGCCCAGCCCGGACACAGCACTCCAGGGGTGGCCTTGCCAGTGCTCAATATCGCTCCCTTGACCTGCTAGCAACAGACTTCCTAATGCAGCCAGTTCAGTGGCCAATACCATTGGCCTTCCTGGCCACCAGGACACATTGCTGGCTCATGGGCAGCCTGCAGTCCACGCGGACTCCCTTCTCTGCAGAGCAGCTCTCCAGCAGTTCAGCCCCTGGCAGGTCACGTCTGGTGCATGATGTTATACCTTCCTAGGGGAAGGACTTTGCACTTCCCTCTGTTGAACTTCATGAGTTTCCTCTCGGCCCATCTCTCAAGCCTGCCGAGCAATCCAAATGGCAGCCCAGCCTTCTGGTGTACCAGCAGCTCAGCAGAAAACACATGAAGGAAGAATTTCTCTTTCAACCGACACACTTGCCTCGTGTCAATCTAATAATGTCCATGCACTGCAGAGGTGAATTCCCCATTTTTTCCATATAATGCTCAATCTGTAAGAATGGAAACCAAAGAATTTTTTTTTTAAAAGAACAAAATGCACTGATAATATTCTAAGAAGGTAATTTTTATATTTCCGAAAAGGCTTTTTTTAAATGAGTAAAAAGCATATTTATAAAAGTTACACCGAGCTGTTGTAGTACCATTACAATCTAGTATTCTTGTCTCATGTGGTGCGTCAGTTGTATTATAGATATAAATTCCAAGCTTTAGAAAATCCTTGTTTCTTAGGGAAACATCAATAGCATTTTCACAAACTTAGTTTTTGTTGGATTCATAAAAAATGCAAAACTATATCCAAAAAGAAATCCTAGTGGAACCATTTTGATCCTCCCTTCCCTCAAAAAAATTGTCTTGTGCTTTTTTGTATGAAATATATTTACGTCTAACCATATGTTTGTAAAATAATTTGAGGCATTCAAGATGGAAAAGAACTCAGGATTAAATCATCCTCAGGCACAGACACAGGCATAATTTAGAACATCCCTATCACATGTTTTATATCCCCTTTTCTTTGAGGGGGAAAAGAAAGTGAAATTCTGCAAACACCTTAGGAAACCTGTTTTGTTTCTTAGCAGTTTTATAGGTGAACTTACATAGATGTTATTGGTTATTTTCCTTTGCTACAAATTAGACCAGTTGTACCTGATTTTAAAGCTAGCCCTTCCCAAAACCTGTGGAAGCTGGCACTGTCCCTTCAGGGTGGTGTTGTCCTTACCAGACCAGCAGTTCTTTCAGCCTGCGTTCACTGGCCAAATTACCTACATCTTGCATAACTGTGGCGTCTTTCTTTAGATTCCTTCCAGTTTGTCTCTGTCTCCCTCAGAAAGCAGTACTCAGAACTGGACGCTGCATTGCAAGTGAATCCTCAACAGCGCTAAGTAGAGCAGAAATATTAATTTATGTTTCTGTCGTGTTATAATCTCAGTGATGCATCCTCGGGTGAGACTGTATGGTCAGTCCATACTTCCCGAAGCAACTTGTAGACTCTTTACCTTTGAAAATCACTTCCTAATTTGTGTCTGTGCTTCTAATTATTTCTAACAAAAATTGTTATCCCTTTCTTTCATCTTACAGATTTTAAACACTCAGACAATTATTATTCTCCTGCATCGTGTTCATAGTTCTCACATCTCAGGTGTTATAAATTTTCTCTGATTCTTCATTGAAGGTGGTAATGAATATGTTTAATACAGCAGAATGCAGAGAACAACTTATTGATACTCTCACTTGAGAACACCTCCAATCTGGTTAAGGAAGTTAACTACTTCATACTAAACAAAAGTACTTCGCTATTGTTTTTCACAGCAATAAACTCTGATTTGCCTTGGCAAGGTTCTGTGGTGCCAGCCTAAGCTCTGTCTGGGTACTAAGGCTTTAACTTCTGATTTTCTCTGTTTCCCATTGTCCCCATAGCAGCATGAAATCAGTTAAGATATGTATCAGGCTGATCCATTTTTCTTCCTCGTCTCCTCAGTCATCATAGAGCAATTCCCCCTCCCCACAAAAAAATTAAAAACAAATTCATCTTTTGAGGCGATAGCTATTTTTACTTTTTGTGGTATGACATTCTTCTTTAAACTATTTTAGATTTTTCCTAAGTTAATATATCAATAACATCGAGTTCATCTGATGGGAAAGAGAAAATATTTTCTCTGCAGAGCAGGTTTTGGTTGTGAAAACCAGCACGGCGTTTGAGGGAATCAGAGATCTCCTGTCAGTAATATCTTTCCTTTCCTTGTCATCTGTAGTCTTCGATGATCCGTACCTTTACCGTGAACCAGAAAAATACTCTGTGCTTGTTCCTATTTCACTTTATCTCCTGTAGCTCTGCAGTAATTTCTAACCTGCTTGGAGTCATACCGGAGCAGTACATGGATTAAACATGGCATGGAGCACCTCTTCGCCTGCATGAATATTCAGAAAGTGGCCCCAGGGGCTAGGCTGGGGGCCCGCATGGGGCACCTACAATTCCAAAGCAAGGAAGAGCACCAGTCAAGTGGAGGACATACTCCTTTTGCCTTTGTTGTCAGTTTTGGCATCTGGAATTCTTTTGCTGTTTAGCTGATTCCTTTGATTATTTTAAATCCAGTCATCTTAAAGCTCTTTACTCAGTCTGCCGAGTCTCTTTCAAGAAACTATTACTGTAAAAGAAAAAAGCAGGGGGAGGGGAGTGATAAGAATGAGCTTAGTCGAGTTGATTCAGAGACCCAATAACTGTCAGAGACTCCTCTTGACTTCAGGAAGGTTACTCTACTTGGTCATACTGCATTCCTCCCTGATAAAATAAATGCAGTAGTGCACACTGAAGTACTGAGGAGTAATTAAATCACTCAGGATGGTAAGATGCTTATTAAAAGTCTTGAATAGGTTTAAGTGTCATTATCATTTGTTTTTACACAACCTGTATAGATTTGGTACCTGTGAATTACAGCATTTACATGCAACGTAAAGCATTTATTTTCCTATGGTTTATTTTATTATGCTTTGCTGTTTTTTTTACTTGGTAAGCTCTTTTTTATTGGCAGTAATATCTGTTCATAGAGAGGTTTGAAATATACGTAAATATATTTCTTGTACCCTTACAGACATAAAATATCTAAGGGTGACTTAAATTGCAAGCTTCTCCTAGTATTTGTGCTCTCGAGTATATTGATATCTTTTGTCAATAATATGGGCTGTTGGTTAGGCTGTAAAGCTCCATTGCTCAAGAGTGTTGTATTTTGAAGTCCTCTGTCATGGATGTGTTGCAGAGATGGAAGACTATTTATGTTTATGGCATTTTAAGTAACTTGGTAAGACCCTTTAGAATATACAGAAAAGGCTTGTTTAATGTCATCACTGCTCACTTAATCCTGTGACCTTGACATGATAGTCTGCCCGGAAAGCTCCCTGCGGGTAGTTCAATAAAATAGATGAACATCAGAGTCTAATGATTGTTTCAGCTTCAGGAATATACTGCCTTATGCTATAAATATTTCTTAAACATTCAATAGTGTGGAACCATTTTAAAACACGGTAATGTAGCAAACTAACCAATTGCGAAGTTTATTATGAAATCCACAAAAAGATTCATAAGCCTCATGCACACTTTCCTTATACAATTTGAGAATGTTAACCATCATTTTAAAAATATTCTGCCATACCAATGAACTAAATTTTTAATTAATGTATTTCTTAAAGAAGTGCTCTATACCAACTCAGTTATTCTTTTTATTATTTTATTGTGTAGCTTATGCTTGGATATTTAGTTTTCAGGTTCTCACTGTTTTGCCTTTCTTCTTTCATATCAAATTATATTTATTGGGTGGGAATGCTTCTTTGTTTTTGTTACTTTCACAATCTGAATCCAGAAAAGATTAATGTGTAAGAAATCTCTTTTAATGATTTACTAGAAGTTATATTTGCACTAATGGTAGGAAGCAATAAAAATGTACGCAAAGAGGAAACTAAATTTGACATCTCTTAGGCCCAATTTAGGAGTGCTACTGAAACCTTTGGGATTCAGGATTGTTTGCTATAATAAGGCCTTAATTTTTATGCGTAATATATCTTGTGCTATGTGAAAACAGGGAGGAAAGTAAAACATGATATATTTGCCTCGTGATGAGTGGAAGTGTTGTTAAAGCATTAGTAAATATATTTTCTTTTTTTTAATGTAGAAACATTTAAGATTTTTTTTCTTTTTTAGTTAGGAAAGTGTTGTTTTCACAAACCATAGTTTTCTTTTACACTGAACAGTGCCCCCACTTCTTATATTTTTGTATATAAAAAAAGCTTTGTTTTCCAAGTTGATGACAGCTTAGTAGTAGAGGTAATGTATTTGATGAACTTCAAACAATATTTTCCATAGTCGAATTTTATACAGAAATATTGAGCCAGAAATCCATGAAAATGAATTGACCGAAACCCTCCAGAAAAGAAAAGCTGCCAGGAGCAAAACGTGGTGTGTAGCATCAGAACAAAACTCAGTCTGCTGTATTTACTGATGTAACCTCCATTAGCTACCACTGAGAATATAGGGGAAAGAAAAACAAAACAAAACAAAACAAAAAAGTGTTTGGCTAAAAGGCATCCGAGATCACATAGGAAAATAATTTTATAAGGGCATTTTCATTTGAAATGATGATGATGAATGAAATTATTTGATTTATTAAACAGCTCCAATTTCCATTTATTCTTAAAGGACTTAGACAAAGAAACTATAAATGTTCCCCAAGTATCTGTTGCTTTTGATTCTTAAAGGTCTTAAAAATAACAATGCAGCTGAATTGCCATTTGAATCTTGTGGGCATGATAATCTCTGATTGTTATTATCGGCTTTAACAGAGGAGGTGATATAAAGGTATGAAGTCTGTGAGAAGAAAGCTAGAGTAGTAAAATGAGTTCAAGAGAGAGGTTGGAGTTTGTGTTCTATTAAGTAATGATAGAGGAGTATTATCAACCATCCTTAAAATCAAGATTTTCAAGATAAAAATTACTTTTTTTCTGGTAGTTTAAATAGTCCTTTAGCAGTCAGGTATACATTGTCTCAGTTTTCTACCTTTTTTTTGAATGATGATACTAGGTGTGTTGTCTTTTTTGCTTGTTGATGAATATATCCCTTTTCCTCAAAAGAAACAGACTGTAACAAGAACATCCAGTGGTGGGCAGGAACATCAGTTTTCCTAATGTGTATATTTCAGAAATTAAAGTGGAACTGTGAAACTGTGGAGCTTCTAGAGAGGGTGCAGTGTAAAGCGACAAAGATGATTAAAGAACTAGAGCATCAAGATTACGAGGAAAGACTAAGCGAGCTGGTCCTGTTTAGCCTGAAGAAGAAAAGATTGAGAGGAAATCTGATCAATATGTACAAGTACTTATCATGAGGGGTGATTGTAGGGAGAATGGGGACAAACTCTTCTCAATGGTGGCCAGTGACAGGATGAGGGGTAATGGGTACAAGTGGAAACGCAGGACGTTCCATCTCCATGTGAGGAAGAACTTCTTTCCTGTGAGGGTGACAGGGCCCTGGCACAGGCTGCCCAGAGAGGCTGTGCAGTCTCCTTCTCTGCAGATCTTCCAAACCCGCCTGGATGCCACCCTGTGCCCCGTGCTCTGGGTGTCCCTGCTGGAGCAGGGGTGTTGGACTGGATGATCTCTAGAGGTCCCTGCCAACCTCAGCCGTTCTGGGATTCTGTAAAGCCACTGTAAAGTATGTTGGATTCTGGCTGTGGTGTTCCCTGTATACCTGAATCATATTCTGTATTCTGTAGCTGAGCAAAGTTCAAAAGGTTCTGCTAGACACCACTACATTTTATTAGTACGAGACAGAGCTTTCCTTAGCTATATCTTATTCAGAAAGTACTAGGATAGTTCCTGTATTCCAGTGACCCTCCTGAGGAAACATCTATACTGTCAAAAGGGAAAGACCATACTGGGCATTCCCTTAGAAGTTCTACAAGCTGCCTTTGTTATTCGTGTTTCCCAAAACATTTAGGGTGTTAAATCACAGGTAATAATATATTGATGGACTTAAAAATTTAGTTGTGAAAGTGCAGCTGTTCAGGGCTGATTTTCATTATAAGTTAGATATACTAGATCTCCATTACTCAGTTTGCGAGGAAGAACAACTCTACACTGTGCTGCTGCATATTTAGGAGAACATTATTTAGTCTGAGGGGTCTTCACCCATTCTTCTTGGGTGCCGGCTCTCTCAGCTCACCCTTGGCTCTGAGACTACTTAGAAGTTTCTGTTGTTACTGTTTCTACCCTTGCCAGTCTGCATCACCAGTCATCACGGTTTGGCAAGACAAGTGCCATCTGCTGGTGCTGGTTCCATCCTAGTAGCAATTGGTAGCTCAGATCCTCACAGATAGTAAAGTGCAAAATGTCAATGTATTATATAATCGGCTGGAAGAACCTCTTGCTGTCTGGAAACTCTGTATTATTAATCCTGATTGAAATCTCAGGCCTCTGGGCTAAAAAGAAAGGAAAAAGAAAGTGAGATGGAAAGCAATCCCTAAAAGGAATCCTTTTCCCACACTGAACACATCATCTCAGCATCACTGATGCAATGGTTATGGCACCTCATGGTGATCTTTTAAACCTAGGCTTTGTTTAAAACTCTACTTATGCCAAAATACATAGGTGAAACAAGATCAGACCAAGAATGAAGGCATTAATGATCAACTGGTCTCTTCCAAATGTCTGTATAGTTTTCTGCCACTTCTAATTGTCAGCTTTGTTTAACCAGTTCAATCTTAATTTAAAATAAAAAAGAATGAAATGGAGAATTTTTTATGCCTAATATTTTTACCTAAAATTGCTCTTATAAATAAGGATCTGTTGCCTTTACACTTCAATCTCGTGTGGATACAATTTGTTCTAAGCTTTTGAGTAACTAATGACCTTCAGCCTGTTTCTGTTATGAACACAGCATGTGGGGCTATTGCATCCCCTACCTTTGTAGTGCCACTGGGCTGCTTTCCATGTTGCTTATACTCAACTTCTGCAAATAATAAATACACTTTCCTCATGGCAATAAGTGCCTAAGGTTTAGAAATTACAGTCACTTTGAAACCTAAAGCAGACAAATAGAGTAGAGAGGGGAAGACTGTCATTAATACCAGTCTACCTGGAGACTGGTTACCATCTAACCTCTGCTCAGGTTTCAGGAAATTGTGAACTTTGTCAGGGCAACCTCTCAGTTTAGACCTAGCGGAGAAACAGATCTGGAAGGATCTGGAAGCACTGGTCTTTACTCGGCAGTTTCCGTGCTTATGTCTGACTTCTGGAGCGAAACTATAATGTAACTGTCAGACATTTGTGTTGCTTTTTGGGCTGCCTGAAGTTCAGATAAGCAGCGCCTTTCTTCACTCCGTTGCAAGCAGAAAAGGAAGCGGTGAATTTTCTTCCATTCTTTATCTATGTTCCTCACTCTTCACTTAGTTTTCCTTCTGATAGTAAAAAAGGCAATTAGCCAAAAAATCAAAAGATGCCAGTCTGACATTAATGTGGAAACCTTAGAGTTTGAAGTTTTTCATGAGCTGGAGTAATTTGCAGAATCTCGGGAAGGGCAAAAATCCCTAATGGAAATTCTAAACTCTGATAGAACTTCACATTTTATGGTATGCAGCAAGAAGGAGCAAAACTTGGAAGGTCATTACTTGAATTTATGGAGGTAAAGGTTGATGGTGTATTATTTACTTTATATTTACATAATGTCTTCCTTACTTTTTTTCCCTAAACCATCCAGCAATAGCAAAGGGGCAACTGGGTTTACAGAATTTAGAGTATGGATCCTGTGCCCCCTTCTTTAATTTCTCCCTAAACACAGTTGTCAGTGCAATTGAATTTAAATTCAATTATATGCTTCCAATTACAATATCTAGGTATTACTTACAAAACTTTTCTATAGACTTTGAACAGTGAAAAAAGTTTAGATGACATAAGTTAAGTCATAGAGCTTATTTTGGGGTATTTTCTTCAGCACTATGGATTAATTATCTTAAAATTTTGTAGATTAATTATCTATTTGAAGTTTTGATTTTACAAATTATATACCTGGACATATTTCTTAACAAGCTGAGAAATGCAGGAACATTTTCTGCGTGATTTCTTTGTGTGGTGAAGGGTGGGTCAAGAGAGCAATAGGAATGCAAAAATGATGTGTTATTTCCATGATCTAAGTGCTCTGCAGCAGCAGCTGAGCAGCTCACTGTTATTCAATGCTACATTAACTTTTCCATTAATGCTGGTGCTGTAAAATATGAAGCCCTTAAGCACTGTGAAGTTGCTGTCTGATTTTTGTTCTTTTACACGTCTGCTGTATATTTGCATGTAACAACCATTATATGGGTAATCACCATCATTACTTTTTAGAAGGTCGTTCTCTTATTCTGAATACAGTTAGATACAGAAAAGCCTTAAATGGAAAGGGGTTCGCTGCTATAAATGTTGTCTTTTTAGTTACTTCCTACTGTGATTGTATGATGGCAATCCCACTGTCAACAAGAAATTTTGCTTCTGTTGACAAGATATTTTCGAAAAAAAAACCCTCGAAAAGCAATTGGATGCCATGAAAAAAAAAATGGACCAAAAATCTTTTTGGGAAATACTTTTTTTTGGAAAGTATTGCATGTAATTAAAATTTTATTATGTATTTTCAAATTCTATAGAATTTTTTTTTGCAGTAGAATAATAAGTCATGATTGGAACAATGCTTATTCAAGTCTACCACAGATTTATTTTTTAATTTTTTACTGAAAAGGCACGTATGCATGGGAATACTGGTTTAAACAAGTGCCATTAACACATCATAACGTCAATTCATGATGGTTGCTCTGGGAAGACATACCAACCTTTCCACCCACTCTCCCCTTCAAAATTCATGGTACAATTCATAGAGGAAAGCGAGATTCATTGTTCTGCTATGTAAGCAGTCACTTTATGGCCCCAAAAATGAAGTTATGATCTTGGTAGTACCAGTAAGGTGACACCTTAACAATGAATAAATCATTTCAGCCCTTGTCTATCTGCCCTGCTTTCCTCATCTGTAATACGTAGATGATAGTGTTTTGCCAAGAGTAACTTGAGATCTGTTGATATAAAAAAAGAAAACCTAAAAAATAGTGCTGAATTATTATCTTATTTTAAGAGGAACATTTTAAATATTTAATGGTTTTATGTCTTATTTCTAGCATGCTCTAGCACTATAGTCCCACAATGAGTTCTTGCTATGCCTAAAATTCACTTTGTTTATCAGCTTGATGGTTAAAATCAAGCAACATCTGAATAAGAGTTTGTGTGCTGACTAGTATAACGTCTTTTCTAGCTGCATGTGGCCATTCTGGTTGTACTTAAGAGTTATGTTTCTAGCATTTGTGGAACAGAATAGAAAAACCTATCTGATTAGACTAGCAATTCTTGGTTTGTACATTCAGGCAAGTTGTTTTATTTGTTATTCTGCACTTTCTGCTCCCAGTTTTCGGTCTCCTATGTTACATAATTTTTGTTATACTGACAATTTTAATGCAAGTTCACATGTTTTGACTTAATATTATTTGCTTCTAAGTAAAATTAGGAAGGTGATTTTGATATCCAAATTGTAGAAATAATGTTCTGTATTCCATAAAAGGACGGATCCTAAGTCTGCTGAGGAATTCTACCCCAATTTCAAGACACTGTCTTAGAGGAAAATTTAAAATTAATATAGTCTTTTCAATATGATAATATTGCATTTATTTCAAAAATTTCCATTACCTCACATTTAACATAATGATTTAGGAGTTTCTCCCTGCTTAGTAAGTACTAGTCTTAAGTAACAAATCTTATAAGTTTGCATTTACCAGTCTAAACCCTCTTGGGTGCTGCCTGAAGCTCATTCCTGGACTTTGGCCTTCCAGTGTAGAACTACAGTTTTTCTCATTGACTTCTTATATGCTGCTGATGAAATACTTCTACATTTTTATGCAGAGTATATTTCCTCTTTATTTGCCAGCAGCAGTGTGGTATTCAGAAATATTTGTGGTCCTGTTCAGGCATCTGATAAAGAGTCTTTTCAGGAATGGAGAAGAAAATGTTTAAAAGTTGTTTGTTCAAGAATGCAAATTAATTTTAGATCCATACACTTAAAAATTGTCCTACAAAATTGCACAGAAGTTTCTGATGATTAGCATTTTGAATGGACTGTCATCAAATCAGTAACTATGAGCAAAGTAATTTATAAAAATATATTGTGTTTTGAATGCCTAGGAATAATAGAGCACTTGGATAGCACAAAAATTAGAATAGATAAACCAGAAGTGAACAGAACCTAGCATTCTCATGTAGCGTTGTGTGCGTAATCACAGGGTAAAGATTTTTGTTTCATGAAGTGGCTAGATCTTTCTGCTTAGGAGTTTCCTTTTCTTTTGATACAAAAAGACAGATAGTCTTCCCTGAATCATTAAGTGAGACTGAAATTGCAGGGAGAAGGTTAGTGCAAGCATTTAAATAGCTTGAAGTTCTTGTTTGTCCTTGTATTAGTAAAAAGTGAGCACAATCTCAGTGTACCTGATCAAAAAACAAAGGGAGGTTTTATTATCTTCCTAGGTATGAATCCAGTTAAAGGTTAACAGTACAACCCAGACTTTGAAAAGAAGAGGCAAAAATATATTACTAAAAATATAATTTTAGCTGTGATTCGCTATTATGCTGGAAAACCAGATTTCATTTAATTCAGTAGAACACTATTTAGAACACTATATTTTGTTTACAAAATAAATTTCAATATTTTTAGTATGGCAGGTGATGAATGTTCTCCCACAGAGGTTATATCAGAAAATCAATATTTGTAAAATTGAAACAGTATAGGTTTGTATTGATCCATGTGGCTAAATCAAAATGAAAGGCTTTGTAACAGCTTTCTTAGACAGCCTGCTACCCAGTAATGGCAAACTATCAATTTTAGCTTTCCACTGATAAATCAGCTTGAAAATTGGATGTCAAAATTTTTTTTTCACGGAAGTAGTGATTTTTTTATGCCCTCTAACCTTTCTCAATGTGTTAGATTGGTTTATAAGACTAAGCTCTGCCTTTTTGAAAGCAGTTGTCAAAACTGACATAGGGATATATTTTCAAACAAATCCTAAACTCTCAAAGCCTAATTTTGTCTCCTGGCTGCCTTGTTGGTAACTGTGTGTCCGAGCATGAGTATATTTTAACCCAGAAAATGGCTTTGGTGCAATGTTTCAGGTAGAGATGTTTCTCACTTTTCTGATCTCTGGAGTTCACAAAGGTCAGGTCTTCACAGCAGCTTTTAGAAACTAATGCTCTAGAAAGTACTTGAGCTTTCAGTGCCAGGAAGATTGATTTGTCTTTAATTGACTTCTTTTTCATTATTTTGTGTTGTTAGACTTTATGAAATGATAACAACTACATCAGTTTTAGTGCTGATTCCGAGTCCTGAGCACTCGAATGGTTGCTCGCTGTTTTTAATGGCAGAGGAAAGAAGATCCGTTTGTTTCTATCGGCAACCAGAAGCAGAAGACTTTGTAGTGGTGGGGGGAAAGCCCTTAGGCTGGGCCTGGTGCTGTCCTTCTCAATGACAGCTGACAGAGCCATAGCTTCATGTCTGCAGTGCAGCATATAAGTTAGCCGGAGTGGGTATTGATTGGGAAGTTTGCTGCTGTATAATTACTTTTTGCTGTAGAAAAATGTGGTGTGTATTGATCGAGATGGAAGCATCTGACTCGCAGTTTCCCTTGGCTAACGGTGAGTGTCATCTTTCAGCCATGATAAATGGTAACGCGCCGGGTCAGCATAATTACCTGGTGCTGAAATGAACCTCCCGTAGCCTTCTCCCGCTCCCTCTCCTGCCATAATCATCTTTATCTGAAGGCCGTGATTTACTGAACTAATCATCCCCTTCATAACGTCCTTTCTCCCCCTCCCTGCACGCGGTGCCCATTCTCCTTGTGGCTCCACGCTATTACTTGCAACGCGGAGCGGCTCTGCTCTGAAGCCACAAGTATAATTCTTCCCCGAGCTCTCGTCACCCGACATGGACCTGCAGGAGCTCAGCTCTTGCGACCGTCTTTTAACCTTCCTGTTTCGTGTTTACCTAAAGAACAGAGAAAGATGAAGATATTCCTTGTTTTGGTGCTCTGCTTTTTAAGTCCCGGAATCAAACTTTATTAACGCAGTAGTAAATTAAGAGTCCTGCAGTGAAAACTGCCGTAGTAATTTATTGGCAGTAGCTCTTTATTTTTTTACAGAGCAGTGTAGATTCTGGTTACACTGTCTTTCAAGAACATATAGGGTTGTCTTTTCACAATATGCTGCTGGAACAGCTTCATTTATAATAATTGTGACAACTCATTTAATGAGAGTTTTAAATGTAAGATTAAAAATATATATATATTGGCTATTTTTCCCTTCGCATTGACTCTAGTAGGTGACAAACACATTATCAGAAATAAGGATATTGAATTTATTGCCAGAACAGAAAACTGTGATGATTTGTATTGTTTGGCATCTCTTTAATAGGGAGTTTCAATTTGTTATCAATATTTCATTAAAACTTCGTAGCATGTTGTTGAAAATGGATTTGTGTTTACTTGCCAGTAGTGTAATATGGCCCTGGGGTAATGACTTTTTGTTAAGTAATGTTAGTTAAAGAAAATCTGGCAATAGTTTTAGATCATTTTAAGACAGCTGTGAAGGGTTTGGATAAAGGTCATTTTCAATGATTGTGCTTAGTTAAATAAATGTGAAGGGTTTCACAATGGGAATCTTGCTTTTCAGTATGCTGTCATAAATTTCCCTTTAACACATCTGGGAATACGAAGTAAAATGTAGTTGTTTCTGCCTTGAAGGCATTATATTTTATATTTTCTTTGCTTTGTTTGTTTTCCCCTTATAATGCTGTTTATTCACATAACTAGAGTTCAAAGGTTTTACTTTGTCATAAATTAAATCTTCTATTCTCTGACAGTTTGTGGGACCCGCTGGATATAATTTTCAAATGACTGTAACTTGAAGATTTTTTGCTGAGATTTAGTCATTAAAAGTGTTAAATTTTCTGACAACTCAGCCTCTATTGTGACCCTGGTTCATGGCTTGCTCTCTCCCTTGGCCACAGCTGGCCTCTTGCTGTTCACAGCTGAAAAGTGAAATCAATGCTGGGTCTAACAAAATGCAGATGAAAGCCATTCTGATCATATATAGTCATTTCCCGTAATTTTATCAGCCTTCAGTTTCGTAAATGATCTCTGGAAATCATTGTTTGTTCATGTGAATACAATATCGAATTTTGTGTTAAAATGTGCTGTCTTTTAGCAAAGTAATGCGTTCTTAAGCTGTAGTAGTGATATACAGCTCCGATTGACATGGAGTGGCTTTTCAAAATACCAGTCTGCTCCTTACCCCCTTCGCTCCTCCAAGGAAGCAGGACGTTCCAAGTCGAATCAAAGAGCTGCTCTGGGAATCCTGTAGATTTTGAGCCTTTGGAATCTTGTGAATTTAGTTTTTAATGTCCTACAAGCTTCAGAGTTGGAAAGTAAGAGCTCTCACCATGTGTCCATCCACATTGCCATTGATCTCTCATCCTCTTTATTTTTATTTGAGCAAGATTGGCTGGAAAGCTATGTTGCAGTTATAGGTGGCAGTGTGTGATGTAGCTTAATGCTCCAAAGGTCACAGGACTACAATGAGTTTGATGGAAAACAGCCTTTCTCCTTATTTTAAATGGTTCCTGCTTTGATTACAGGCATTTATTATAATTATCAAGAGATTAGTCTGTTGTTACAGAATCCTTGTAATGGAACCATTTAAAAGGAATATAATGGCAGTTTATTGGATTTTGCAAAGGAAAAGAGAACAGATAAAGTGGTGTTTTTTAAATGGATCAACGATTGCCCTAAGCATACTGATTTTTGCTTTTGTTTAACTTCACGTTTCTTTTTTTTTTATTTCCACAGTTTTAAGTTACATACTAAAGAAGGTCCAACAACTTTTCAAATTTTGAAAAAGGCTTTTTGAACTGTAATATTTTCGTGGTCTAAGGTCTAATACTGCCTTTTTTTATCAGTAAAAATATCCCTTTAAAAATGCCCTGTAATCATACATTTTCCGAAATGAATATTGTCTTATAGACTGCTTTATGCTTTTATAATATTCACAATTTAAAGAACAGCAAAATTATTGATTAGAAACAATATATGAAAGAAATTGGAATTTCTTTACTGTCATTACTTGAAGTGTAGCTAGAGTGATTTCTATATTAGCGTAATATCATAGTATGGGTAGAGCTGGTAAAACTTGGTGACTTCTTTTCATGTCTGTATGAATTTCCCATACTTCACAGGTTACTGTTATATTTACTGCACTTATTTGAAAAAAATAAATGTTAAAATTGTGCATTATCTTATAGGAGGGTTGCAGAATAATATCCATGGCCTGGCAGGGAGTGTTAGTAGCAGATGATGTTAAAAATAAATAAATAAAAGCTTATAAAATTAGGATTTTGATACTAGAAGCTATATTTCAAAACAATTGAATTTCCCTTTATGTGTAAGTATGCTTTATCTTTTACGTGCACCTTCAGAGGTCTGGACCAGACTTACACTCATACAAAGAAGAATTTCAGAGCCTGAGTCCTCCTGCAGAGAACATGCTGCCCTATGTAGCTGAGCTACAGTGTAAATCAACCTACTCCTTGATGTTCACCTGAGGAAGAAAGTGCTTGAAATGGCGTTGACGTGGCACAATTTTGATGGCAGTGGGGAATCATTGCCAAAATAGCGGTGGAAAGCGGTGTACAAGAAAGGGATCACAAGCCTGCGGGATCAGTATCTGTTAGATAGCAGTAGAGGGGACGTAGGGAAGAGCGTAGCTTTTCCCTGGGTGTGTTTATAGTGGTGCTTCCTCAGCGTTTCCTCCCAGCTTTCAGCAGTTTGTACCTCTGAGACTTCCTGAGCCAGAGGTGATATTCTTGAGTTTATAACTTTGGGTGGTTTGTTTTTCCTTCATGAAAGGAAATGTATAATCACTTCTACAACTCATATAAACTCCTGATATCTGCAATGTCCCCTAACATTATGTTTCACAGCTTAGGTATGTTGTGTGACAAATTCACACAAGGTGCTTTATCCCACTTATTTTGAACCTGCAGCCTGATAACTCTTAGTTCTCCAAGTCTTTTATTAGGAGAAGCAGTGAGTCATCGTTGCCTGTTCACCATCTCCATGACATTCATCATGTTAAAGACTTCTAAGAACCCTTCTCAGTCATCGTTTGGTTCTTTAGCTGGGGAGGTTTGAAATGGCCTTGTCCATCTTCCAGGAGTCTGCCCTGACACGCTGTAGATTATTTTGGAGTAGGTCTCAGTTAATCCTTCCAGCTGGAGCTGTTTTACTCTGTGTAATAGCCAGAGAGAGGAGACTGACGTACACGTGTACCCGTTGGCTCCCTCCCCCTCACCCTTCCCCATCTGGGCTGTGCCGCTCCACAGAGGATTTAGTGCTGGGAAGAGCCTGCCCAGGAATAGTTAAAGCCCAGTCCACACATCTACACCAACTCCGTAGTTTCGAAAGGAGAAAAGCAGTAAAAAGTTGGATTCTAAATCGCAGCAGTGCAGTAATAGCCTGCGCCCAAGCTATGTAGGTGTAGTCCTACCAGTCCCTATTCCAGTGAATGTTTTACTAGTGTGAAGCGAGATAGCATCATGAGAAAGGTCTGATGATGCTCCGTTCCACCACACGTTGTTGATTCATGGGGGAAACGTCGTGTCAGCCTGAGCTCCTCTGGTGTAGTTATATTTATCTTCAGATAAAATCAGCTGCAACAGCCTAGGCACAAATTACTGCTGGAGCATACATGTGTGAAAGGAGCAGCTTCCTTGACAAAGCCTGCTTTATTGTGGCAGGCTTTCACCGCACAGTTAGTAACTCGGCAGGCTGCAGACGTAGTGCGCTGAGGTGAGTTGTCTTCTGGACAACTGTGAAGTTAAAAGTAGATCCATATTTTGCAGTGCTTAATAATAGCTTCCCTTTCATATATACACACACACACACACACACACACACACATATAAGAGGTGCAACAAAAGGTGCAAACAGTTTTGTTTGCAAGTTTGAACAGGTGAAAATTAGAGCAACAATAATTCCTCCACTAGTGATACATCCTGAGCATTTAATGAGATAAAGTAGCTCTTTGATAAAAAATGAATTTTAGGAGTAAAAACTACAGTAATGTATTCTTCTTCCTCTTTCTAGCAGTTTCCATGTGTTCCCAATGCAACTTCTACTCTCATATCATTGGAGCATTATGACTGTGTTATGCTCATTTTATTCTGCTATTTTGGCGTGCTGCCAACCTTCTCCTATGGAACAGAAGTAGAATACAGATTTTTTTTTTCCGAGAGTTTATATCTTGCTTAAGCCAGACGTGCATTTAATATCTGAAAGGGCAGTTTTCTAACCTGATTGTTTTCTTCCTGCTTAATTTCAAAAGCCTACTACATAATGAAAGGTTTTAGAGATGTTCACTGAACAGTTTTCATAAACATTTATAGTGAAAATACCAGATATTGTAAATAAATGAGCTATTACCTGTTCATCTATCCACTGTCCATAACACTTTCCATATTATCCTTCTGTTGTCTGTTTTGGTTTTCATTTTTTATTGTGAACCAACTTCCCTAAATTCCAAATGTGATCATTTCCATGCCCTGGTTCATTTTAGTGATGGCAGAATAGGCTATAAGGGACAAAATGACAGAGACTGGGTTTGTGAGTATACGCTAGTGATTAATGAAACTCTAGAAAATCAGTGTCTAAGAAGGGTGTATGCCTGAGAAACAGTTCTGAACCATCTGTTTCCTTGCATGATGATGGCCTTGTATGGTGGGACATGGTGCCAATCATAGCTTAACAGTCACAGCTGCATATTTAACCTGAACGTGTTACCGATGCATTGCATGTGTTAAGCCCATTTCTTTTTGGTGTGTTTTAATGACTAGATTTTAATCTTTTACCCCACATTAGCAGTTCTGAAGGCTACAAGGAGATCTGCAAGTGTCAGCAAAGGGGATCTTTGTTGCGCAGGCATTGACAGTCCTGCTACTGACCAAGGCCTGGTCAGACAGCATCACCAGCACTGTTTCCACCAAGTGTCTGTAAAGAAATATCAACACCTGTGATCCAAGTAGTGAGGAGGACTAAGTTCTGAATCACACTGCTCGTTGAATCATCACAGTCATAGTCATTCATGCTGCAGTTGTCGAATGAGAGTGTTTTCCCATTATCAGTTTGCCTAATATTTGCCTAATATTTGCCTAATATTGCTAAGTTGGTATTAGCAGTATTAGCTTATTGCAATGTCTCCATTAAACTAAATGAATCTGAAAACATTATGTCTTTTTTAAGGGTTAAGATAAACTGAACTTGTTTCTTCTGGAAACAAAAATACTTGTTTTACAAAAACACATAAAATACCTCTGAGAGATTCTGAGTGCAAATAAAAAGAACAACAGGCTTCCTGGTCCATAATTCAGCTTTACTAATGCACAGATCTGCTATACATTGTACATGCATTTTGAAGCTACGTCACTAATTATAGCAATTATAGAAAATTTAGAGAAAGACAAAGATCAAGCTGGGTGTGATTAAAGCAACTTAATTTAGACAGTTTGGAAAAGGAAGGACTTGAGGTCAAGATCTTAATCTATAAACATCTTTAGAGAAAAAATATACATGAAATAACTGAATTCTGTTGATAGGATAACGATATAGTCTTATGCTTGTTCAGTTAAGCATTTGGAAGAAAACTACACAACTGTTGAACAATGTAGAGTTCCGGTCTGACATTCACTTCCTCCTGGATATATTGGAAGCTTTTTATTGGTTTGGTGTTTCTGTTTGGTTGTTTGCTTAAAAAAAAAGCAGGTATTTAGAAACACAGAAGAAGCTAATAGATTAACCTGAGCTTGACTGTTATTTTTACGTGTTATATAACAATTTCTGTATATCATAATCCAGCAGTATTCAGTGCCTAGTTCTCTCAATTGCCTATGAAATGGAGTGAGGTGATTAGTGTGTCCACAGCGTTGACATCAAAGGTTAGGTAAAAATGCAACTCACCTTTCCTTTGGTTTAATTTGACAACCTGATCTTCCAGTAAATTACTACCGATGATTACTAGAGTGACCTTCCCGGTAATTGAAGTGCACCTCCCAGATTGCAAAGAAAGGAAAAAAAATGCTCACCAATGCATGGCGCCTTTGGTCCCTGTGGGAAAAACAGTTTCCAGGAATAGGTGATAGTCAGCCTCATATCATCTTCGAACATAATTCCTGTCCAGCTACAGGGGGGAAATCTGGAGCAGGTGAGTGAAGCAAGAGGTTTCAAAACACTGAAATTAAAGAAGGGAGAAAGCATGCAGTGTTTTCTACCAAGCTGGGCATTCAAAATTGGAGAAACTCTGAAGCAGACAAGACTTGTTAGATGTTCTTAAGCCACATGTGCCTTTTCAACACTTTGAGATGTATTTTACAAGCCCCACAAGGATCTTGACAGGACAGGTTCTGGGTGATCCACATTCACATCTCTGAGAAAGTAAGCCAAAAGAGATCCAATTACAGATTGAGACCAGCTCGATTTTGTCGCACTTTCTCTTTCTTTTGAACTCCAGAATTTTGTCTCTTCTGAGCACGTAACTTGTAGTTCAGTCACGAGAAGGTTTGGATTTGTGCTTGCTTTGGATCAGGAAAATCAGCTGCCTGTGCTCTGAACTGTGCTCCTTCTCTTGCCAGATGTGTGATTGCTTCCCCCATCCAGGCGGGTTGCCTTTCTGCTGTAGTAAACGGGTGCAGACTGCTGTTTCTATTTCTCATCTTTCATTCAAATTATCGCAACAGTCTTAATAAATTATGGAGTGAACATGTAAAGGATGAAATTAGTTTAATCAGAAAAGTTAATGATTGTAATTTCTCAGGGGGATTCTATATAGAAAAGCTCCTAATTTACTATAAATTTATTCTACTGCTGCTCTAATATTTCTCTAGCTATAAGTTTTGAGTAAGAACATGTACATTCTATAAAAATATGCATTGTAAATACACATTGCAAATTATACTTGTAACTCATATCCCTATAGGAAATCATACTATAACATATCAGCTATGGAAAAATATGAACTATGAAAGTACTTGGAAGATGTAAAAGAATACAGATGGTCATATGTCACTGATTTTTACTATAGTTAAGGAAAAATTTGACTATGTCCTAGTGATCATCACAGAATTATTTAACAAGTTACGTAGGAAGAAAAGTTCAGACTTTCACCTAGGATAGCATATTGCAAAGTACTTGGCATGCAAAAAATATTTAGTGTTTATTTCCCCCCCCCCGCAAAAAAAAAAAGATTTTTCAAGAAAAAAAAAAGGGAATTTTAATCCAGTGTTACCTTTTTTTTTTATGTCATGTCTGCTTCTTCTCCCATAAGTTCTGCAGAGCTGAAAATAAATCATTAAGTCATACTGGTATATTTGGAGATGTTTTATAGAAGACTTTTTCTATACTTCTAAAGAATCCCTTGACTGTCAAAAATAGTGAAGTATAAATAGAACAGTTTTGATTTGATGCCAAACTTGTTTCGTAACTCCTAGAAAATTTCCCAAGAAAAAAAGAAAAAGGTTAAAATTACATTACCATTTATTTCATCCTACAGTAAACATGGTGTCTATTATAGCATTGCCTAGCACTCCTGGCTATGTCAGTTGGCAAATATTTATTTCATCAATACAAGTTACATTTGTGGTCAGAATAACTACACACCGATTGAGAACTGTCTGCTAACTTGGCCATCATGTCTCCGTTCTTAAGAACGGCATTAGGTATAAAGCTAGGTCTGTGCTTGTGTGCAGTTTTTTCCTCCTTGTGTAGGAGGAAAAAATCAGAAATCAAAAAGAAAATATGGCAGAAATTGTAGTGCTTTAGACTTTTGTAAATTTCGAATTCAAAGACTTCCAATTGCCACTTTGAAACAGCATTTGTGGAAACAGACATTCTCTTAAAATAGTGTACTATTAGAAATGCATTTTAATAAACAGCTCTGTGTGATGAAAATTAAAACAATTACTTAGGTAAAACTTGATTATTTATTCATTAGATTTGCAGGACTGCTGCTGTTAGTTGATAGGCGTCAAGGAAGCTAATTACTTCTTCACCTTACCAGGTTTATAAGTTAGCTGTCTTTAAGCAGTTGCAGCTTGAATAATGTATAAAGGTTTGAAACAGTAATTCATTATGTTTTTCTTTTTTTTTCAGAAATAGTGTCAAATAAAAAATATGCTGTGTGACTTAGTCCTAGAATAGCACTTTTAAAATATTTAGATAAAACATTTTTTTTCCATCTTCTGATTAAAACTTTTGAGAGACAAAATTTCTATTCCTGAACACCATTGACTTCTTTGACTCATGAGCAGGGATAGATTCTATAGGGGTACCTGATGAGATTACCTATCCTAGCTATCCCCAGAGTTTATGTTAAAAGTACAGTTCTTTTAATTGCTGGATTGCCTTGAAACCAGGCTGTAAATTGTTGCTGCTGAAACTAGTAGTTTCAAAAGAGTTCAGACACACCTGAGCACCTGGAACAGAGCAGGCGGCTGGGTAGCATCATCTACAACCACAGATTCCCACTTATAAGTATTTCTCCTTATAAGTAATTCCTAATTATAGGAGTGAGAGCCTTTTGTGTTTAACCTTTAAATAAGGCGACAATGCACCTGTGTTTTCAAGCACTTCTGCAAGTTCTGTCATTTTGGATGCCCACTTTGAAAGCTTGGGACTGTTTTATCAGTTGATCAGGTGCAGCGACTCAAACTGAAACAGCTTTTAGCTAGTGCGAATCCCTTCTAGAACTGAAGGTAAGCCAAATGAGTCTACAGATCTTTTTGCTAAGCTTAGAGACTACTAATTATATATTTATATAATAGATAAAAGAATCTCTTTGAAATACAGAGATAATGCAAACAAAAAATTGTAGTTCTCGTAAGAGGTCCCACTCCATTAGAAAGCTTGCAGTATCTTTTGACCTCTGTGATGTGCTAGTGCAGACAGTATAGAAGTGACATTTATAGAAAGCTGAGGAGGGACCCAGAGATGGCTTCCAGATGTGCTTATGAATGATGCATTATCTGGATTTCCTAATACAATAGCATTTTTTTACCATTTAGAATTCAAAGGGAAAAGATCGTTTTGTTTTATTTTGTTTTGTTTTCTGGAAATGTAGGAAGAACAAACTACCTAAGGAATTTAATGGTGTTAGCTTGACTTTGGGTCAAAATATCCTATCTCTTACAGAAACAGAGAAAATCATAGTACTCGTGCAGAAGAGAAGGGAAGGGTATCCTCCATGAACTTTCAATGAATTGCTCTCCATCTTCCTTTTTTCGATGCTAATCCTGATCCGGGCAATGCGGTTCTGTGCAAGAAGGGAGTCAGAGAAGGAGATACTGCCCCAGAGGCAAAATATAACTACAGAACTCTTTCCCTTCCCTTTATCTTACTTACATTGGTTGTAAAAATAACAGTACTTTTGCAACCAATTTTTCACCTTCCTAAGACAGAATTTGAGTCTCCATTTTTCTAACTAAAAACGCATTTTGATATTCTTGCTTGAAAAGCCAAGAATAGAAATATTCAGCTGTATTATTAGGCAAATCATGCCAACAAAATTGTTACTGAAACAATACCTAATGCAGTTGAAGCTCAAGATATTATCTACATTAAATATCTGATTAAAAAGAGCTGTAATTCTGTAAATAAATACATAGAGTAGTATCATGTATACCATGTATTGCCATAAGGACTTCATCTATTTAAAAGGTTAGTTTCTGAGATGTTTCTCTGCTTTTATAGCTGTCTTGCCAAATGATAGTCCTGTTACTTGAGGACTGCTTTGTATTTTTTTCAGAGAGCACCCACATGTATTCCTACTTTAATTCAACACACTGGTTATTGAAGAAGCAAAATAATATTGCTACCAGCAGGTGGTATACTTGTACAAACAGAACAGTTGAATAGAAATTTTTGTTCTAAACCTTTTTTTTTTTTTCAGAAATCAGTATTTTCTGGTAAAAAAAAAAATGTGTCAGTATAAATTTCCATTAAAATATCTGATTCTTCATTTTTGTAAATTAATAAAAATCTTCAAAATTTTTCATTTTGAAATTTACTTTTTTTTTCAAGTTATATTTCTTGACCACAGTAGGAATGTGTCAGGTCATGTCATAGTAACTATTACTGATGTGCCATTATTATAGCAAACTTACCAGTAAAGAGGTAAAATATATACATTTTTCCAGTAAATGGGAAGATCATTGGCAATGTAGTTGAGGCAAAGAGGCAATCTGAAAAAAAAAAAAAAAGCCAGGAATTTAATATCTTGGAAGATTCTTCCCCTGCATTTTAGTGGAATATTTGATCAATCTTTTGGTAGTTTTAGCTGTCGTTTTGTTTGTACCTAGTTCTTTGTCCTTCATTATTAATGCAAGAGCTTCAGTAACTTGATAATAGGAGAAACACTATGATGGCAGTTTTCAAAGGTGACTTGTCTGCTCCTCTTCTGATGATTAGTGGTAGTTCCTACCAGTACCTTGGTTTTGGTTCATCTGTGCTGTCTTTCACCCGTAGTGCAAAGTCCCACATGAAAACTGTGCTAAATTGTATGGTTATATCTAATAATCCTTCCACACTATTAAAAAGGTTTGATACTAGAAGTAGGAATTATAGTTGGTATAAATGGAGGATGTGGAAAGCTACTAAATCAAGTAGTCCAGATAAAGAGGTCATTTAGCATGTGATCCAAAACCCTTTAAAGTCAATGTCAATCTTTCCAAGTATGCCACAAGATATTGTTCAGGATGTTCAGGATTCAAGAGATATAGCATCATAGGAGGTTCTAATACATGTAAAGGGAGACAATGTCAGTCTGAACTGAAATGAGATATAGATATTATAACTGTAAATATGCTAACTTTTATATTTGGAGTTTCATCTGTGTATGTGTGTGTGTATGTATATATATTTAAGAAACATATTTTAGTGTGGTAACATTAGTGGACAGTCCTAGCATCACTGGCCTGGAAGTATCCTACAAATTATGGTATTGGTGTCTGTAACCTGAACAGCAGAATAGGACTGCAAAAAGGCAGAATCCAGAACTACTGCAGGTGAAAGACAAGTTAGATTCTGTCTCTAAGTGAGGGAAGCAAAAACTAATTACAAATATAAGCGCCCCCAAAAAACTTATTGCTCCCTTCCCCCGCCACTCAACGTACTGTGAAGGAAATAGAGCAGGAGAGAGCAGTATTTTAGCATTCTGAAGAATTCCTTTGGACCAATTTTCTGTTGTATTTATAGAGAATCACCCAGTAGCCATTCTTTTGGTAGGAAGAATAAATCAATGCCACAGGGAGAGATAGCAAAGAGGTAGTCGTTAATAAATTAGTATCTTAATAAAGGTAAAGTTTATTAGAACCAATAGGCTACATATGACTCCTGAAGAAAGTTAAGGATAACAAAGCTGATAACAAAACAAAAAAAAAAATAGAATGTGTCACTAAAACCATATGCCATGCTATGGAATTGGATGGTACATGTGTGTTCAGAAAGTCAGACCAACCCAACCATTTTTTCAAACCAATCCAACATATTGTAGCAGAATCCACTATTTTTGTAAGAGAAAAAATTGATTTTTTAGTTTAGGGAAATTCTCAAAATGTAACAATAAAATGTTCAGAAGATTCAGTGTGCTCCCTTTAGGAAAATGTCAGTGTCTAAGCTTTTCAAATTGTTTGCCAACATGAATAATTACTTTGTCTACAATTATTTTTGTTTGCTACGTGCCACCAATTCATGGAACTGTTGAATTTCTCCTAAATTGTTTGTAATAGTACTCCTCAAAGGCTAACTGGAGTTAGTGCCAGCACCCTCACCAACTTCAATGGGCTTCTTCTAATAAATTGCTTCCAGATTCATCCCTCTCAAACTCTGTGATTTACACATTTTGGCATTTACTCTTCACCCTGTTGTTCAATTTCAATATTAAAGAAAATCTAGTACAGGACCTACAGCCCTCCAGTGGAAAATGACAGCTCTGCTTTCAGAAATACAAATTCGAGAGGACCCTAGTAGAAGAACTCTCAGATGGGCAGAAATCTAGGGGTTTGGGCTCCTCACTCTTATCTTTATAACCTTTATAAAAATGCACTTCTCTTGAGATTCTGGTGACCACTGGTATTATCACCAAAACCCTTCTCTAGATTATTTTCTCTAGATTTTAAAGGTATCTCTTTATATCTGCAGGTGATATTTGTCTTATTATTCATATAGACTTATTTCTGTTCTCATCCACTTTTACAATTATTTCTGTTCCCCTAATTTCCATAGTTATTTGTTTGCGTCTTACCCCTTTGTTCCTTATAAATTTCTAAACTCCCTGTTTAGAGCAGTTTTGTTTTCCTAACTCACAGTTGCTTTTTCTTCACCAGTCAATAATTCCATCTGAAGCCTTTCATCTGTGCTTTTCAGTTTCTTTGTCTCTCAATCTTTATTTCTTTATGGTTTCCCATTTCACAGAATCAGAGAAATTACTTTTGGAAGAAACGTTTTAATTTACCTGTCTGTCCCACTCTCACTCCAGTAAGAACAGCCCAATGGAAGTCATCTATCAGTTAGACCATGTTGCTTTTCTTTTGAATTCCTTCGCTGCCTAACTCTGGGCTGCTCTATCAAGTCCTTTTCCATTCTTAATTTTAAAGCTTCACTTAGATTTCTGCTCAGATTTCACCAGCCATTCCTGTCTTACCTCTCTTTTTCATTTTAATTTTTCACATTTTGGCAGCAAAACACAGAAGGCAGAAAAACGCCTCTCGCCTCCTGTGGCGCTTCTGAACGCGGCATTGGGCTGCGCTGCTGGGATGCGGCTCACCGAGCCGGGCGCCAGCACACCCCTTGCCAGAGGAGCGAGCCGGTGCTCTTTCCTGTCGCTGCCCCTGCACCTCGGCTGCCACGGGAGCAGGGAGAAGGTGCTGGGCAGGAAAACGCTGCCCAGCCGCCGCCATTGGCCACGCGGCTGCTGCCAGCCCCTGCCCCACTGCCACAGCTTCACCCGCATCGGCCTCCCCAGGGAGCACTTATTACCCGTGCCCTCTCCGCCAGCCTTGTACGCGCTTCCTCGTGCCTTGTGTCCCTGCTGCCAGGCCTCCTCGACGATCTTTGGACATGACTTCATCATCCTGCGATGCCCTAAACTTCACAGCTCTGCTTCCAGCCATCCGTATACCTGCCACATGGCTTTCCTGACAGAGATCCCCCCAGCTTCTCTCACACAGTCACCGTGGTGGTTCCTTAACATTATATTCATAACAAATTTTGAAAAGATCGATTCCCTCCTGCATCTCCCTGCATATTTATCATCCGTCTGTTTGGATGATGAGCTCTTTTTCTGAAACTATCTTTTCCCTTTTACTCTTGATCTCCATCAAATTTACTCCTGCTGCTTAACAATAGTAAATCTTGTGCATGCGTAATTATGAGAAATATGTCACGCTGCTGTTAGAAGAATATCTAAAGATGCTTTTATAATATTTTCACCATCTTTCTCAATTTGCATTTTATTAGATGTGTTAGATTCATGAAGATCTTTTTTCCCAATCTGAATATTTCTAGTTTGTAGTATTCTTAGTATTATTTATATAAAAAACATTTTTTATTATTTTTCAAGGTTGAGTTTCTGTTACTTTTACCGTTACAAAATTTCTGTTCCTCATTTTACCTTTGGGAAATGGTTGATATATGTTTCCAATATGTTTTTTTTTTCTTCTTTTGTTTTTTTTTCTCAAAATAGTCATAATTCTAAACTGCAAGAAGAACTCTTTTTTTTTCCTATCTTTTAAACATGTTACAGAAAAATAGGAAAAATTCTTGAAAGGATAGAGCAGCAGTTCCTGCCCTTTCCTACGCTGTTACGCAGTGTTGCCGAGGTTGTGAATTCCCTGACATGCTTCCAGTTCTGTGACCCAGCTCCTTTGCCAAACAACTTCCCCCTTCCCCCATGCCTGCAGGCTTGTTCCTCTTCATTAACATATTCAAACTTAATCTTTTCCATGTGGCAGCCCATCCTTTGTCAGCGTAAGGATCTTTTATGGACATATATATGACGATCCACTGTTTGTATTTGCTTCTAGTTGCTGTAGCTAAAGGTGATCTACAACAAATTGTAACATCCAGTAGGAAGATGTATCAGGCACCAGTACTAGGAATGGATTTCTCAGCTTGGTGCTCCTGTCACAGATGTGTTGTCCTGCCTGGCACTGGGGTGAACAAAGTCTTGCCATCCAGGACAACTAATAGTCAAAAGTAAAACAAAGCAAAACACAACAAAAAACTTCCTATCCTCTGCTTGAGAGCAGTGGGCTAAGGCAGTAACAGAAAATATTTTCAAAAGTCTATAACAAGTTCGTGCTCTGAAGACATTTTGCAAAGGCAGGGGGTGCTTTGCTCTGCAGGCTACCCTCATACTCCTCTAAATTGATTTGGTGGCAGAGCACTAAACAGTTTCTTCTCTAAGGGAGCAATATATGGGGTTACCTTAAACATGTTATTAAAGGTCTGTCCTAATAATGGTCTTTGTCCCAAAAGATACAGAGGGATGTGTGTATGGGAGCAGAGGTACTGCACAAAACTGTGGGCAGCTCTGACTTTTAGTGCAACCTGCCCTTGGGAGCCTTCAAAGCTGTTTGCTGTGAGCTGTATCAAAGACCGCGTTGGCTGTCTCGGGTAGCATAAAACCACTTTGCCTTTCCATCCCATGCTGACCTTTAGCAAGATGAAATGCTGTTTAAAGTAGGAAGAAGTACACGGTGAGCTGCTAAATGGAGACGAGTGGTAGTAGTGGTGGTGAAACAGAAAACGAAATCCTTCAGTATATGTATTGAAATAGGATTTTTTTCATTATATTATTCCAGACAGATGAAATATTGGATTCAGCTTACAACATGCATACCCCTCCAAGTAAAATGTTTATTGTAAAATCGTGGTTCTGTATCAGACTTCATTTATTCTTGAATTACTGTGAAGGTTTAGAGTAGGTGATCTCTAGAGATCCCTTCCGACCTCGACCATTCTGTGATTCTGTGATTAGGCGTAAATCAGAGGTACTGCGGGTTCAGTTCCAAGCACTGCAATAGGGTGAATCACACAATTTTTCGTTTTGTTTCCCAATGCATATGGAAGTTTTGTTTACATTATACCATAGTCTATTAAGTATGCAATAGCATAATACCTAAAAAAGGAATGTAAATACCTTAATTTAAAATACTTTATTGCTAAAAATAGCTAACCGTCATCAGAGCCTTGAGTGAGTCATAATCTTCTTGCTGATGGAGGGTCTTGCCTTGATGTTGATGGCTGCTGACTGACCAGAGTGGTGGTTGCTGAAGCCTGGGGTGACTGTGAGGATTTCTTAAAATAAGACAGCAGTGAAATTTGCCGCATCAATTTAACTCTTCCTTTCACAAAGGATTTCTCTGTAGCATGTGATGCTGTGCTCTGTGCCCTAATGCATTTTACTGCATTAGTATTTTACAGTAGAACTTCTTTCAAAATTGGAGTCGTTCCTCTCGAACCGTACCACTGCTTTATCAACTAACTTTCTGTAATATTCTAAAACCTTTGTCATCATCTCAGCTGTGTTCACAGCATCTTCACCAGGAGTAGATTATATCTCAAGAAAACACTTTCTTTGCTCAGCCATAAGAAGCAACTCCTCATCCATTAAAGATCTATCATAAGATTGCAACAGTTCTGTGGCATCTTCAGGCTCCACTTCAAATTCTATTTCTCTTGCTCTTTCCACCACACCTGTAGTTACTTACTCCACTGAAGTCTTGAACTCCTCATAGTCATCCACGAGAGTTGGAATCAACTTCTTCTTCCAAAGACGTCCTCCCATGAATCACAAACATTCTTAATGGCATCTATAATGGTGAATCCTTTCAGGAAGTTTACTTTGCCCAGATCCATCAGAGGAATCTATGACAGCTATAGCCTCATGAAATGTATTTCGTAAATAATAGGACTTGAAAGTCAAAATTACTCCTTGATCCATGGACTACAGAAGGGATGTTGTGTTAGCAGGCATAAAAACAACATCAGTCTCATTGTGCATCTCCATCAGAGCCCTTTACTGAGCAGGTGCATTGTCAGTGAGCAGTAATATTTTGAAAGGAATCTTTTCTTCTGAGCAGTAGGTCTCAACAGTGGTCTTGAAATATTCAGTAAACCATGTTGTAAACAGATGTGCTGTCATCCAGGCTTTGTTGTTCCATTTATAGAGCACAGGCAGAGTAGATTTAGCATAATTCTTAAGGGTCGCAGAACTTTCAGAATGGTAAATGAGCATTGGCTTCAACTTAAAGTCACCAGCTGCATTAGCCTTTAACAAGAAAGTCAGCCTGAAGCTTTGAAACCAGGCATCGACTTCTCCTCTCTAGCTGTGCAAATCCTAGATGACATCTTCTTCCAATATAAGGCTATTTTGCCTGCGTTGAAAATGTGTTGTTTAGTGTAGTCACCTTCATCAGTTATCTTAGCTGGATCTTTTGGATAACTTGCTGCAGCTTCTATGTGAGCACTCGCTGCTCCAACTTGCACTTTTAGGTTTTGGAGGTGGCTTTTTTCCTTAAACACCATGAACTAATCTCTGCTGTCTTCAGACTTGTGCTGCTTCCTCACATTTCTCAGCCCTCATGGAATGGAAGAGTTAGGGCCTTGCCATGGATTAGATTTTGGTTTAAGAGAATGTTGTGCCTAGTTTGATCTTCTATCCAGACCACAAAAATATTCTCCATATCAGTGATATGCCACTCATCAAGCAGATTTCTTTGAGTTACCTGTTTTAGAGTGTATTTTAGATAACTATTCAGTTAAAGCGATAGAAGCGTATTACTGCTTTGAAGTATGCAAGTAGCCCCAGAAGGGATGCTGTGAATTACTGGTTCTTCCAAAAATTTTCTTTATAGTATGCATATATATGGAGCATATCGTTACAACAAGCTCGATTCAAAATGTCAAAATGTGGAGGAATGAGAAATTACAGGTATTCCAGTTGGCTATGAAAATAGGATTATTAGTAATATATAATTCATAAAAATAAAACCTGTTAAAATATTGCACTTGTCACAGAAATAAGTTATTAAAGGGACTTGATTAAATCAAGTCACTTCTAGGAAAAAAATCCATTGTTGTAGGAAAGAATGTGGATGATTTGCAGATGTTCTCTCTTCTAGGATTGACTTTTGTCTAGTGCATTCTTAGAAAGTGTAGTGCTGCTTGAGTTACTGGCACTATTTAGAGATACCTAGAGTCTACCTAGAATCCTTAAAAATCTTAAAGCCTGAAGAATATCAACAGAATTAGAATATAAGTATTTGTAAAGTATTATAATCTTCTCAGCTGAACACTCTCTTGTGGAAGCCAACGCAGTTTCACACCAAGCATGTCTTTAGAAAGAGTTTTCGTTAATATCTTTACTCTTGTTTCATCATGGCTTATTCTTTGAAATGGAACCAAAGAGGGAATCACTTGCCTTTCAAAAAGAAATCCCTGTGAAAAAAAAAAGAAAACTCTTTACAATTATCTTCCTAGTCATCTTTTTAGAACAGAGACTTGGATTGCACAAGAAGCTTTAAGCTCTCCACTTTAAACCAGAGAGCAGTTGTCTGCCAGTTTTTTTTTCATTCATATCACATAAGAATCAATGAAATTTAGCATTTGTAGTAGTGTTGCTCGAAGCTCAATCTAGGAGAAGAAATGTTAATGTGATACTTCAGTCTAACACGACATCTGTGAGCAAATGCAGTCTGGTGATACAAGTACGGAATGTACTATTTTACCTAGCAAAAATAATTTGTACCCAGCATAGCAAGATATTTCTGTCTCAGAGCATGCAGACTGGGTCATTAATGATGCATCTGCGTCCCGTGGGAGCTCGGAGGCACTCTGAGGCCTCACCTGCATGCAAGATGCTATGAATTGCCCTTGGTGGGAAAGCAGCTCCCACTAAAGCCCCGAAGATGCCTCTTCACTGCTGGGAAATAAGTAAAGCAGTGCTTCTTCTGCAATCTAGAGTAGGTCCTTCAGCTCATAGACTCAAGAAGTACATAGTGATGGTGTCATTCAGAGTTAAAACATTTGGCTAAAAATTGATGGTGCGCGGCTTTTGAAAATCTGTAAGCGGCTCGAAGGTACCCACCTTGCTCCAGTGCTGCGCCCTCAAGAGCTCGTGCAGGGCCTGTGGCAGCACTTAGAAAAGCTGGGCCAGAACCCGTGCAGGCATGAAAAAAAGTAGTTAAGTGGACTAATAATAAATGATGAAAAGGCCTACTGTGTATTAGCATATTTCTGCATTTCCCCTGGAAATGCCTNTGATGGTGCACGGCTTTTGAAAATCTGTAAGCGGCTAGAAAGTACCCACCTTGCTCCAGTGCTGCACCCTCATGCACTGCATGAGAGCTCATGCAGGGCCTGTGGCAGCACTTAGAAAAGCTGGGCCAGAACCCGTGCAGGCATGAAAAAAAGTAGTTAAGTGGACTAATAATAAATGATGAAAAGGCCTACTGTGTATTAGCATATTTCTGCATTTCCCCTGGAAATGCCTACCAGTGCAAAGCTCTTCAAAATGAAGGCAACAGAGAAAACACGGGTATAACAAGCACTAACTGAAAAACATTCATGTGAGATGTGGCTCATACTAGTGAGTTCAGGACTGATTTTCTTGAGCTGCCTCTTCAGCTGATGCCTAGAGTTCTGTAGATAAAGCGAAAACCACAGCAGTGGTTACCTAGTTAAGTTCTGCAAGGTCGTGGTAAATGGCTGTAGAATCATATTGCGTGTCCACTTTCAGGTTGGATGATATGCGTACATCCACATTTTGGGAGTTTGTTAGTGGTCCGAAAGGTTTTTAAAATGTTGGCTTAAAATATAGTTTTGCCTGAATATCCCACAGTGTATATATAAAATTGGCTTGGGAGACATTCGTGATAATAGGGTCAAGAAGTAGTTAAAAATGGAAATGGTCATTTCTTTAGAAGTGAAGTTGGATTGGATACCAAATGATTGCATATGTGTGTTTTGAGTTGAAGATAGATTAACAATGGCTTATATCATTCTGTAGAACTTTAATATTGCTTTTGAACGTAAAAAGGCAATGTAACATGAAGATGGCCATGGTCATTAATGCCTTGTACTAGCTGGAAGCTATAAAATCATCCTAGTACTCTGTTAGTGCTGGAATAATAATTTACCAAGACAATTACCACATGGTGGAATTTTTTTGCTGCTCTAATTCAGTGTTATTAATAATGAATAAAATTGCAATTTTCTCAGGTTGCTAGGGGCAGTGGGGAATTATTTCAATGAATATTTCAGCACATTAGTTTAATCATAGTTCCACAAAATTCAAGTGGGCAATATTTTATACTTCTAAGTTCAGTCTGCTAAGGGACCATAGTCATTAAATTGCAAACTATTTGCACTGAGGTCCATTCTATGATTTACAAGCCTTGTTAAAAACACTGTAAAAGAAAGCAAGCTGTGCCATTAATACTTGTAATTTGATGCTGCATTTGTTAATGGGCTCAGTGTGATTAATGTTTTTAGCAGCAGGCAGAGCATTCTGAGACAGGCGGTGCTGAGCTTTATAATGTATAAATGCATGTAAAGAAATGTTAGAATATTGCATGTTTTAGTAATATATGTTTTTACAAGATTGTATTCCTGAAAGAGAAAAGCAGTGAAATTACACTATAATATATGTAAATACAGTGCAAGCTGTGGTGGGTGCTGATGTGTATGTTCTTTATTTCTTAGCCAACTGCATGACTTCTGGCGCTTGGATTACTGGGAAGATGATTTGCGCCGACGGAGGCGGTTTGTTCGCAACGCTTTTGGGTCCACTCATTCTGATGCCCTCCTAAAAGCTGCTGTGGAATATGGTCAGTACTACCTCCTGCTTAAGACTATATGTGTAGTGGTGTGTTCTTCTTGCCCGTGGATGTCTGAGAATTGTATCACTTATTTAGCCAGGACAATGCTAAGAATTTCCAGAACATATTATTATAATGGGAATTCTTTCAATCTTTGTACTTTAATGAACCAGAAGACTTGAGTTTGTGTGCTGATAAATTCTCTAATCCCCAAGAGGTTCACATTATACTTCTCCAGCATACCCAGACACTAATTTTGAGACACTGGTAAAAGTAACCAAATTTGTCTTTGAGTGAGAGAAAGGAATTAACTGTTGTTTTTTTCTTTTTTTTTATTGGATACTTTATCTTGACATATGTAATCTCAGTCCAAAGTACTTCTTCTGCAAATGGGGAAACATGTAAGTGCTTGTTTAAAAGTATATATTTTAAGGATGCTTCGAGCTATTTTTGTGAATCAGATAGTGTAGTGACCACATAGGAACTTCATTCTAGAAGTTTAAGGATTAGAAGACGTTTGGATTTCTTCAAACATGGAGGAGAGATGTCTGGGATATAAATGAGGAGGGAGGAATCAGCTTACAAATTCACTTTTGTCTTCTGAAGGTTTCATCAGTCTTAGTGACCTCTGAACAGCAGCCTGAACCTGAGGATTTGAGGAGTCTAAAACAAGTTTATTTCTCTGGTCTGAGTGAGGGCAGTTTCCATATGAAATACAGGGATTCTTTTAAAATATTAAGATGTTTTCCTGATTTTTTTTTTTTTTTAATCCTTAGTCTTGGAGGAAAATAATGCCCTTGATGTTCTGTAGTATTTATGAAGGAGTAAAATTTCAAGTCATGCTTAGGTTTAGGAACCACATATGAAAAACTGAGGAAAAGAAAGCTGACGGAAAGGGAGCTAAACCTTTTAGCTGATGTGTGGCCAAGGACTAATGGTACTACAGTTCTCTCTATGATAGCTACAAAGCCCAGTCCATATAAGTTACACATTTCACTAACTTCGCAGACAGATGAAGAAAATAGCTGGACTTCAAGCAAAATTAAACTTAAAAGTGAATATCTACATGCACAACTCTAGCAGCTAGTGTTATTTAGTATTTATTAACATGTGAAGGCTCTCATGTGCAGAACTTCAGGTCATAACCTGTTCCCGACTGGTATATTGTACATTTGATGAAATGGTGGAGGTATATTTTATCCATGTTCTTCCAAAACATTAAAACACATATCTTGTCAGAGACCGATGCAGAATTGTGCTAATTATTCCTTCTGTAAGGCAAATATTTATCAAAGTGGTGGACTTTCAGCGTTAGACCAGCTAAGAGTCCTTAAGAATATTCTTAATATGCTTAATATGTTAATTTTGATTTAAAATTATCATTAAAAGAGGAAGAAATGTCATTTATAAACTATCACCAAGTTTTAAGGGTCAATACTATCTATTCTTAAAATCACAGGAGCTTTCTATTTGTTTTGGTGGATGTCGTTTCATACCTTTATAGTAGGAATTCTTGTTGTCTTTGGGATAAGGTTGTGCTTAGAAGATGCTGGAAATGGTTTTGTCTTTTTATGGCAATTATTATTCAAGTTGCACTTGAACAGATTCAGCTTTACAGATTGCATCTGCTAGTGTAGTGCTTTGTGCTCTGCTATCTAGTATTTTTGTTTAGGCAACAGCTGCCCTGTAGTAAAGCTAGCCTGCAAGGCAAGGCTATAACCAAACAAAATTAAAAACTACAGTAATTGTAGTTTCATATTTGTTCCATATAATTTCATAGTATTCACCTGTTAGTGAATGAGGTGTACAGGAAAATTAAAGCTCAGATATTAAAACTCAGAGGATAGAGGTGGTGTGTATCAACCTTGTAGACTGAATTAAAAATTACAATGATTAAAGTTCCTGCGTTTGCAACATTAAAATAAATAATGCTGAGTATAACTTTTTCATATATATAGATATGTGTGTGTGTGTGTGTGTGTGTATATATATATATATATATATATATATAAAAGTTAACATATGGAATTTTAAACCAGCATGCATTGAAGTTTTAATTTGTGGGTACTATCTAGATGTACTTACTCTTCAGAGGCTTAAGCCTTTGGATTTTAATACTGAAACTTTTAGTTGACCTTTTTCTGTAAAAAAACATCCTTAACATTGATGTTATTTTTATGCCTCTTGATGTTACTAATGAGTTGAATAATTTATGAGGTTGTCATGTGAAAAGGATTTGGTGCAGTTTGATGTACTTTTAGCCTCTGGTGTTGGAATGTGATTAATAAAGAGCTGGAGGCAGATTTTTTTTCCACAGGGCTTAACTTTCATTGTATTTTTTTATTAGCTTTGTTTTGATAATTTTGTTTGGAACAGTTTGATAGTAAAATGCCGCTAGCTTCCAAAGCTAAGCATGGTATCACAGTACAGAAAGAATTTGAAGCATTTTTTTTTTAATTATGCTCCATAGTTTTCCAGTAACAGATTTTTTCCTGACCTCAGATATTTCATGTGTGAGAAATAAACTGTTCATCACAGCGAGATTTGTTGAGCTTTTGTTATATTAATAGCAATCTTTCATCTTGACTGGTACCTCTAGTGCAAGAAAAGCTATTTTGAGCACCAGTAAAATAGTGGAAACATCTTACAAGTTTTTGTTATCTACATTGACTGTCAGTAATCATTTAGGTTTTTCTGCATAAATATTGCAGTGGAGGAATGTTTAGTCAAAGCCTAAGTCAGCAAGCTCCTCAGTGTCTACGATCAAAGGCATCAACTTAAATAGGTCTGATCAGGCATTGCAGAAGAGGGCAGGCACTTTCAGCTGAGCAAAAATCACAGAGCAAAGATGACAAAATTAATCAGTCATTTCTTTGGCAGTAAATAATAAGATATGCTGAGGATTACAGATGAGAGAATTTCCAGGTTCCTTGGAGATATGCCTGCTTAACACCTGATTTATCTAAGCTTGTGCAGCCATCGAGATATGACCTTGATAAATAAAAGGGAGCACTACAGCTACTATAGAATTAAATCAGAGTGGATGTTGAATATATGGATACTGTAATTATATAATACTTTCAGTCATCAAGGAGTAGAAACTCCTCAGAAATGAAAGCTATGCAAGTCTATACATATGTTTAAGAGAAGTAATAACAAAATGTTTAAAAATATTTAAAAGGGATATACTACTGTGGTATCAAAACACAAACTATAAAAAGTCGTTTTAAACTAGCTGGAAAATTTTAGTAGAATTTTATAACATAAGAGGAGTTTCAATATAGTTGGTTAATTGGTAGGTTAAAAAGAAAAGAGGAAAACAGAGATTGAACAAGAGATTATAGACACTCGTTCTTTCCCAACCGTTTTACTATGAACAAATGCATAAGTAGAAATCGTTAGAATATAATGTTGTCATGAAATATGCAGATCTGGCCCAACACACAATGACTCTATACATGTGGTGAAAGAACTGTCTCTTCCAGTTAATCGCTTTAGCAGTTTATAGTCACTGAAGATTAGTACAGATGAGCCGCTATTGTACCTCCCTGGACAGTGGAACAGAATGCAGCTCCACAAAGGTCATCTTAGGAGCAAAATAGGGAATTTGTTAAGCTTTGGTCTGTCAGTCTTTAAGACTGTGTTCTATGGAAATATTTCATGTAGTAGAGGACCAAGAAAGGCAGTTCTAGTTTGCAACGGAGAGCATGCACGTTAGAAAAGTGTGTTTCTGCACTGCGAACATGCACACAGAGTCCGTACTGCAGCATCTGCCACACAGATACGTGTGAGCATGTGTCTGTATCTGCGTGTAGAAGTGAATACCACTTTTAGTTTGTGCTCAAGAATATTTGGCTGCTTAAGTTGTCACAAATTCTGAATGGTTAAAAAACTTAAAAAAAAAATCCTCATAAAGTAATATGTATTACATTTTTTTTCGAAACATAGCTACAGATGTGTCTCAAATGTGCACTATGGCAATTGCTTTTGAACTTGCATATTTGAGGTTACTGATTTTTTTACAAATTTGGACATCTAAATAGCATCCTCATTTCAAGAGCTGTTCTAGCTGAAGCAGGCCGTATGGCACCTTCTGGGACTTGTCATCACTGCTGCAGTCTCAGCAAATGTTGTGTGTGCTCATCTTTTGACACACAGGTTGATTCCAGTTTTATAAACAGAATTAAAGAAAGAGCATCAAAGTAGGGAATCCGAAATGCTTGAATCGGAAATCTGCTTTCATGAAAGCGGCAGGAATTCTATCAGCTTCCGCAGGAGTGCGGGCAGCGTTCCTGGCAGGCTGCTGAGGGCCTTACAGGTCTGATGGCCATAGGAACCTCTGCTCAAAGCAGGACTTAGAGCCTGTCTTCAGAACCTGGATCCTAAGAGTCCCTTGGACTATAACTCAAGATTAAATTTGTATGGATCCTTGACATTAAACAAAAAGCATGCCAAGGTGAAGTCGAAGGAACAGTGACTCCAGAGCAAGTGCTCACTGCTGACGAGTCCAGAGCAGCTGCCTCCCAAGGCTGCCCAGCTGCCTCTCCTTTAAAGAAAACAGTATTTTTTCACTAACCAGTCCTGAAATGAACTAACACTTCAGTAACTAAAACTGATATCAACTGATACTGGATCATCACTTACCAAACCTTTGCTAGCCGCCCCACAAGATGTATAAAATCCCATTAGCAGATATCCAGGGATATCTACTCAGAGAGTATTCTCTGTGTACTTTGCAAAAGATCACCAAAGTATTCTTTCAGTTTTGTCTGTGAAATATTTTATTACTGTATCTATACAGCCAACTTTACAATGAGGGTGTTGTTGTGGATATTTACGTAAGCCGTAAGATTCGTTCTTTAACATTTACTTCTAAAGTGATCTAGGTATCTTTAGATATTCTTTATTTAGCCTGGAGGAGGGAAGGCTCAGGGCAGGCATCTTACCAAAGTGCGTAAATACCTAATGGGAAGAAGTAGAGAAGAAGCCAACAGGTCCTGTGCACCTGCTGTAGGTGACCCTGCTTGGAGAGAGGGCTTTGGAGTGGACAGTGTCCAGCGGTCCCCACCAAGCTCAGCAATGCTGCCATTCTGGGATTCTTACGGAGCCAAAGCTTGAAAGTAGAAGCTTGCTGTAACTTAATTTTAACTAACATTAAAAAAAGAGCTAAAAAAATAGTTAAATCTCAATGTTCAAGATTAAACTTCTTATGTAAATTTTAATAGACTCAGAAATAAAATACAAAGGAAACATTTGACTGACACTAGAAATGTAATCCTCAACACCAAGTTACTTTAATCTACATAGAATTTTCTGAGAAAATAAGATTTGCACATAGTCAGGATTATCATAAAACACTTGTAATATTAATTTGTTCATGAGCAGCATTATATTTATTAGTACTGAAATTGAATTTGTTGTGATTACATCAGCCACAAAAATGTTTCTGATGACATTTCTTTTATGTAATTAATGCATTATCCTGAAAATTGGTAACACACATACGGTATCATAAAATGCATTGCTCCAGAGAAATGCAGCTGATTACCCTTATCTCAGATAACTTCCAAAACTAATATTTCTTTAAGAAAGGTAGTGAGTATGAATAGAAGAGAAAGTAAACAAAACCCTCTAGTAAAAAGAACCCCATCCCCTCACCTCATTCATGCACGCTTAATTTTAGCCTGTAAGTAAACATAAGACAGGTAATTATGAGCAGTTTTAAGAAGTAACTTTAAATACAGAAAACATAGGTGCTACTTGATGTTCAATGCTGACCATCTTTTCATTTTCTCTGTTTGACTGGCTTAATCTTTGTTAGTCTAACTACCAGCCAACTCCTTCTTTATAAGATGCCCTGTGTTAGAAATATGATTTAGTATTAAGAAAATGATGATGATCAGAATGTTGAAAACAAGAATATTCTTGATTTTCCAACACTTCCACCCAAAGTATTTTTATTACACATCTTCCTTTAAGTACATGAACCAATTTCCACATTTGATTGTGGAATCTCCCATGTACCCTGAAAATATTTGGATCCCAATGGTGTGTCTGAAGGTGTCATGAAAATCTGAGATTTTTTTTGAAGATTCACATCAGCAGCCTTATAATTGTAGTCCAACAGTGCCATCCACTGCTGCTCCAAATAAACTTCCAAGTATTTCATTCTCATAGTGTTTTGGAGAAAGCGTGATATGATAATTGTGTCCTGTTAAGATTTGACATGGCAGTTGGACAAAAATAAAATTTGTTTAAAGAGGACTTGGCCTCAGAAGGAAAGTTTTCATGAGAGATCACTAGAGCAATGTGCAAAGCAAGACCCTGATTGTGATGATAATCAGATATTAAATACTTAATCTAATACATTCTCTCTAGAAATTCTTAGCCCCTCAAAAATGTGTATATTCTCATAAAAAAATATCCACAATCATCCTCATTCTTACTATATCTTACTATAATACAATACAATATAATGTAATAATTCAAGGTGGAGGCAGTAACGGGAAGTTGTGTAGGGAGTGTGGAATATTGTTGTTGTCTTTGTGTCCGAGCTTCTGCTCTCTGCCTAGGTAAGGAAAAGTGTTGCAGTTGCATCCAAACAGCACTTCGCAATCTCTGTGTATCTGCCCCCTGCTCTGCCATTTTTAGCATGATTCTCATAGCAGCCCTGTGGTAAGCTTCGAGTATGGATTCCTGAAACAAATGCATATCTTCAATATCCAAATATCTATCTTTACTTTTATCCAGGCCTTTAATAGGTGCAACAGCATGTGAAAACATTTTCCTCAAGACCCTCAGTGTTGAGTTGCAAGTGCCTTTCCTCTGACATGTTCAGGTTATTTGGCATGACCTGGATTTTAGCTGCTCTCATAGCCCTGAGCTAATAGATTTTACTGCAGAATTTTCTGTCTTTTTACTAGCAATTTTCATAGCTATTTCTGTTTCTAGCTTCTTCATCTGAAAGCCTATGACTCCAGAAAGTTCCTGAAGTTTTCACATTGACTAGCAGAAGCATTCATAACAGCCCAAAATCACAACCATCGTCACTGTTATATTTCTTGCATTTTTCTCCCCTTTATATTTACATATGAGAAGAAGACACCATACATGTCTGTTTTGCCAAATTAAGGCAATTTACTTATCAAACCTAATGAATCACCATAATGTGAGTTTTTTTCAAATGCACATGAAGAGTGTATTTGTTCTGTTAATTTGGCTATATTGTTAATTGACAAAGAAGCAGAAGCTATTGATGAGTTTATATTCAGCAGCATCTCATAGAAACATTTTGGAAGAATATTCTGTCAGTAAAGATCTAGTGATAGACCTCCAGGACAGCTTTCACAGCTGTGAACATAGCTCCTCAGGCTCTTCTCATTTCCTGCACTCTCTTTATTCATCCCTTCTTGGTTGCATTGTGCAACCATGCACAATGGTTGTCCGTATCGTGTATATGAACAAAATGGAAATACTTACCACTTTTAAGGGGGAAAAGAAGTGTTTAATATTTGCAAGTATTGCAGTTTGGTTATAAAAGTCCTCTATGGGACAATGGAATGTCTTTACTGTGATTTCAAGAAAATGCGTAAGAATGAGCAATTCATCCTCCACACTGATGCTGAGTTCTCTTATGCCGAGTAAAGAACCCAAAGTGGCACCTAATAGTTCTAAAAATACAAGACGAATTTCTTCTCCTGTCTATACTGAGGAAGACATCTTCTGAAGACCTGACCAAGAAAGACTGCCAAACCCAAGGTTGGAACCAAGGGCTGATATTTCAGCAGTGCTGCAGCTGGGGCAGCCCCAGTCATTGCACCTAATAAAACCTTAAAGCACTTTCCTCTCTTCCCATTTCTACCACCAGCCAGTAGGAGGCATGACAGGTTGCCAGGGCTCAACTTTCTGAGATCCTCCAGGCTATTTGTGAGGTAACGAAGTCTTAGGTGGAGAGAAGTAATCCCTGGGATCTCTTTGATGTTTGTGGTTTTTTGTTTGCCATAAATCTCTGTATAGATTTTAAAAACATAGAAATTTGTTTGAAGGACAATATATATTTTAATATACTAAAGTCTTTTTACATTACATATTATTTTTAAAATTGAAAATACACTTCTATTATATCAGTGTAAAATTACTATATAGATTTAATGTAAGTAGTAAGATTTATACAAAATAAGAATAGGCTTATGTATAGGGGCACTGGCCATGGTATATCCGTACAAGTACAAAGAGTTCTGCAATATCACTGTTTTTACGTGTGCCTTGTGCTAATTTTATGTGTACCTTGTTTCACATCATTAACTTTGAAACACAAAAAAGTACCAATGCTAAACTGGAAGAATTTTGTGAGTGCAAAGGAAGCAAAACACCTAATAGAATCACTGTATTAAAAGTGAAATCCATTTTGAGGAAAAACTCTCCAATAGAGCTCCAAACAGCATGTCTAGGAAGGCATGTTGTTAAGGACTCATCAGTCAGCATATCATGTACCTTCCCCGTTCTTTATTTTTTTATATCATATATGCTACATTGAGGCAAATCTTCTTTGTTATACTTATTGTATACATAAGAAAAATATACTGTGCTTATATGTCTCCTAGTATATGTATATAAAACTCTGAACTTCATTTACAAATAGCCATACTTTCCTATCAGAGAAGCATTACTGTAGGTAATGCTTCAAGAGAGAGTGCTCCCTTGGTTTCTCCTAGACATGTAACACAAGTCAAGTCATTCAGTCCTAGACCCTCAAAAAGGAGGGTCATAAATAATATGAGTATCATCTAAATAGTAATTAAATGATTGTCTAAATAATTATTAAATATTTAAATAATGTCTCCGCTCCAGTCTGCACAGAAAATGGTATTGCCCGTGCTTGTGACTATATGGACAATTTTGCAAGTACCCCAGCAGCTGCACGGGAGCTTTGCATTCTCATGTGATCTTTACCAAGCAGCATGAGAGAAAGACATCACAAGCACCGCACTGCAGTATTGTGAAAGATGAAATAAAATTCTGGTCCTTTTTTTTGTTTTTCTTTTGTTTTTTTTTTTAACAGTTGACTCCTAATAAGATTTCTGTGAGTTAGCTCTCCTTAATGCACACACAGGCTTTCTACCGGGAACGGTAATTGTCATTCACCAGTTTCAGAGACAAATTAATGAAGAGCTTGAAGATGATCTCTTTGAGCTATTTTGGGATTAGAGCTTTGGACTCTAATCTCTACCATATCCTGTGTACTTCTGTTATGTAGCTTTTCAGCTGCTAGACCAGATAAAACAAAGAAGTTTCATGGCTGCAGCTAATTTTATATATATATATATATGTATGCATGTATGTATGTACATATGTATAATTCTAGTGCCAGTCAAGCAAACGGCAGAGCTTTGATTTCCATGTAATAGAGAATTGTACTTTGGGTTCAGAAACTAGGCACTTGTATGTTTACAGCAGACTGGCCCTACCCAGAAGGGCTGTCTGTCACTGCTAGATCATAGACCTTCAGCAGAGCAAAGAGCAAAACACACATCCCAGTGCTGTCTCACAAGCGTGTATATCGCATTGTATATCCTGTATGTAACAACTGTATCCATCAGCAGCTGCTGGTGCTGAAGTGAAAATGATGTGTGCCAGCTCTAAAGATGTGCTCATTCCAGTGGGAGCGTAGGTGAAAATCAGTGCGCCACACTGAACCTGTTGGTATGATGTAAAACAGTGTAATGAAGTAAATGATGTAAATCCACGCGTTCTGCTAGGGTTATTATATTGATAAGTGTATTATGTATACAATGGGAACTATGATCAGTTATAGGCAATTGTGCCTTGTATAGGAGACTGCCAGTACAGGCTGCATCAGATGTTCCTTCTGTATGAAGACTTTCATTTGGAAAGCTTAGCGTGCCGGAAAGCAAACCTCATTACTGAAAATCATTTCAGATGTTTTGGCAAAAAGGTTCCTCAAAGCACTGATGACGAGTCTTTCCTCTCTAAATGAGTCACCTCCATAGAAATTAAAATAGTTACCCAACTACTGGAGTTTTGAAAATTATATTAATCTCACTGCTTATACCTCCATTTCATTCACTAAAGAATGATTTTTTAGCTGTCCTCTTCTGTCTTTGTATGATGACTGTTTTGAAAGAGCTGATCTTGTTTGGATCTGATTGATAGCAATAGCAAGGGTGGAAAAATTGCCTTTTAGCAAAGACAGTTGCCTGTGTTTTCGCCACAGAGAGGAAGAATTCAAGTATCAGAAAACAGACTATAGACTACATTCATAAGTCATTTTAAAATCATTTTCTTAAATAGTGATTTTTTGATCATTCCCGTGTTTTGGGGCCTCTGATTTTTAAATCCTAGGTAGTTGTTAGAGGTATTAGGATAGGTATCTCCAGTATTGGACATGTTTTCTTATATGCCAGTGCATCGCCACTGAGCTGCTGGGGTACACTAGGAGTGTCTATTTCTGAACAACATTTCATTTCATCCCAGGGCTTTACCTGTTTCACCTTTTCTCTTAGAAATGTTGTGAGCACAAAGGCTAATTAAGGCCAGCATATGTGGGCACAGTTCCTGAGTAGAGAAGGTGCCTGTTAAAATCTGACAACTTTGATCCTGTCTTGGGGCTCTGCCCGCAGACAGGGTCGGAGCGCGGCTGTTCCCGTGCGCCGTGCGCTTGTCGTACGTCTTTCAAACTCAAAACTAGTCTGAAACTTTCAAGACAAAATCCAGGCCTGAATGCTGAGAGATTCCACATTTCTGCTTTATATGTAATTTCTAAAACATGTTTTATTTATTTTGAAGGCATAGAATGCATCATCTGTGTTTAACAGAATTATTTCATTATTTCATTGAAGTTATGCGTATTTAAATTCAATCACCTTTGCTTCTTAGCTTATTAATTAGATTTTTCTATTGAAATAGTTTGATTACCCTCTTCAGTGGCCTGTCTTAAGAAACCTTTGCTTACATCTGCATATTATGAATTAGAGATAAATGAAATTCCTTTTTGCTGTCAAAACCAAATTGTAAAAATGCATTGCATGGCTTTGAAAATCAGTACACTCTATTAGCAGACCTGTCAATATAAAAAGTGCATTCCATTTCCACCTCTTGCTCTAATAACCTTTTCTGTGTTACTCACAGGCAGTTCACATAATCAGAGTATATTGTCAGCTTACTGGAGTTGGGGAAGCATGAAATGAAAATCGCGTTAATATTGATCCAATTCTCCTACTTGCAAGTGTCCTTGATGTCCTTTCCACTGAGCAATAACTGTTGGTGTGATGTGGTTATTTTCCTCTCAGCTGTTACTGTACTTTGGTAAAATGGGTGGAAATACAGTGAGGAAAATTTTACTGCTTTTAATTATTTTGCTTATGTATCTATCTTCTTTGCCTGTTTAAGGGATCCATAGCATATCGGAAAATTCAGTTTCTTTCTGCAGTTTATCAGGCTGCCAAATGCACTGAGAGGCCACATTTCAAACTGACAGGAATTTGTAAAGGTCAGCAGTCGTGAAATATGAATCCCTTCTTGTGTGTGCAAGTTACAGTGGCAACCTACATCTTCATTCAAATCTAAATATTTGACCGGTTTAGGTTCCAGTGAGAAGGACTTGTGTTTGCAGGCAGGTTGAGGACTGCCCTTGAGGACCATGGAACCGCAGTGCAGCATTCGGTAGACCAGGCACTTCCCACGCGGTGGTGGCAGTGAGTCAGAGCAGGACTTCTCTCAGGATGTTCAGAATACACAGAACAAGAAAGATGACTTCCACAAATTAATTTCATCACCTCCTGAATCTCCATTTTCTATCTGTAAACTAAAAGATAATGAATGTCCAGCTTGGAAGGCTCATTTCTGTTTTTAAGTAGCACTCTTTTATTAATGCACAACATTTTGATTTTAATTACAGGTTTTTATTGTTTAAAAAACCAGCCCTCAACCTCGTCTGAGGAACTTGGTGCTCATTTTGGCCTTAACCTTATTCTCTTTTGGCCCTAACCTTATTCGCAGCCTCCTCATTGCTAAGCTTGTATCAGTTCCATTTTTTACAAGGCAAAACATTCGAGGATTTTTAAGGGAACGCATATACAACAGTAAGGTATTAATTCACACACAGATAGAGAAGGTTGTTTGGTGCATAAGGTCATGAATAAATAAAAGGTATTAGATCCAAAGAAAAATTCTTGGGAAGTCTGTGATAAAATCTTCAGGTGTTAATATGTTGTAGAATACAAAGATTGGTTGTTAACAATGTTATTTTACATAGAAGGTAATTTCCAATGTGTGTAAGTTTTAATTTCTGCACCGTTTTCATAGTTTTTCCTCCTCATTTCTTCAAAGATCTTTCATAATGAAAATGTGATTTATATTCCTCTGGCTTTTATTAAACCTATTAGAACCAGCCTCCCTTTAACAACAGTCACTTCCCTGGTTCTTCAGGGGAACTCAATGAGCTGCCAGCCGGGGCTGCCAGGCTCGGCATCCCGATGCCGCTGGAGCCGCGGCGCTCGCGGGCGCAGGTGGGGACACAGCGCCGTCCCAAAGCGCCCGTGTGTCCTGCTGCTCGGAGCCAGCAGCCTCGGGACCGCGGCCCCGTGTCCCCGCGCGCCGGGGGAGCCGTCCCCAGGCCCGGGACTCGGTAGCCCCAGGTTTGGGGAGGTCAGTGCAGAGGCTCCTGGGCAGCTGCTGCCCCTAGCCGCGAGCGCGGGGAGGCTCCCGGCGCCTCTTCGCGTTAGGAAGGACCAGAAAGGACAGCCGGATTCTAAACTGTTCTAACATGCCAAGCAGGAAGAATATTCCCTCAAGTTTCTGTATTTTCAAATGTTAGTAGTGTTGAATTACCAAAACAGGTAGATTCTCCTAGGGCACTTTAATTCCATATAGGCATGAAGTGCCTTAGATTGTGACCGTGGGAGCAGGAGTTGCAACTTGCACAAGGCACAAAAAGACTTTTGAGAAAAGCTTAGCTCCTTCCAACTCACTCGGTAGTTTGTATTTTAGCTATAACATCGTGTTCAACATCATAAGCCACGAGCTAGTCTCTTGTGAGGAAGTAATTCTGAATTCCTTTATTGAATTAAATATTAAAATGGACCCTAGATGCTTAAAATACAGCAAAAGCCGTGTTTTCCAAAGCAGGAAAGTCAGGGCTCTGTGAGAAAGAAAATGCAGCTTTACCCTTAAAAGTTTCTGAGGAGAGTATGACTGCACAAAAACTTTACTTTAGATTCTATAAAAGAGAGTTTTTAATTAAATACAGCATTTTGCTGTAAAGAGAACAGACTTTACTTATGTCAAATGGTCCTTAGAAGCCACATAAAGCTGTAAAAGACAATATAAGAAAAAGCTTTCTTATAGAAAAGAAGAACACCGTCCCATGAAGCAGATTTCCAGATGTTTGGAAACATTAGAATTTCCTGTCAGTATATTTAGGTAACATTAAAATGAGGTTAACTTTCCATTCTGCCATCTCTCTCCAAAGATGAAAGAGAACTCACTGCATAAATTGCCTTATCGGTAATTCGTTGAAGTAAACTATGGAAACAACTTTATAAGAAGCAGTAGTCCCTGCTTGCGGGTTACAGTATTGCCAAGCAAACTTTTCTTAAAGAAGTTAACCTTATTAGCTCACTTCATTCTGAATGCACAGAGAGTTTTTAACAGTTATACTTGAATATGTAATAAATTGATATCAGTAAAGAGACCAAAAGCTCAATTTCTATCTTCAGCTAGGTTGCAGGCATTAGTGTAACATCCAATAAATAAATGTACATATACATAAATATAATCAACCACAGATTATGCTTGCACTGCTCTTTAAAAATTTTATTTAAAAAAAGCTTTATGGGTTTGGACACTGGCAGTGTCATTGAAGTTCAGCTTACTTCCCAGGAATCTGTTGTGACCTACAGAATCTAGTAGGGAATTTACCGATTAAAAAGAAAATTGAGAGGCAAAGATACAGATGTTGCAACAACAGCAAGAAAAAAAAAAATGTTTACATATTGCCTACGTTAAATGCATCTAGACTCTGTAGCTGCAAAATAACTTGAGGTCTTCTGGTTCATGGGACATTATTAGATTATTAGGGTTTTTTTTTTTTGTCTGCTTAATAATCCCTATTTCTTTGTAAGGAAAAGCACTGTTACTGGAAGAGAAGTTAGTCAGTTTTTGGTGAGGGTGCACAGGCTCACTCTGAGGCTTTTACAGCTTTTAGATATATATAAAACACACACCTTGTCTTGGAAGCTGGGGTTTAATACAAGGCTGGTGATTTCTTTAATTTCTTTTAAACATGAAGCCTTTTTAGGTATCCTGAGTCCACTATAAACAGCCAATTTTATCACACACCTTTAAAAAATGCCTGGTGTGATAACAGGTGTAACAAAACAGGGATTTTCTTTTAAATAGTTTATCGGTTCTCACACGTACGGTCTCTCTGGATATTTTTGAAGACAAGCTCTTCGAGTTTTAAGACTTATGGCACTGGCTAAGCTAAACCTCAGTAAGAGCTGAGTGACTTATTTCCTTTAACTTCTTTGCCAATTGTAGTTTTAAGAAATGTTTAGCTGCTTATTTTAAGACTTCTTTGCAAATCCTAGTCCAGAAATAAATCTTTTTTTTTACTTACCTTTGACAAGGCACTTGATTCTTTGAGAACTGAAAGCTTCTGTCCCTTCCACTTCTGAGTGCCCCAGTATTAAAAAGTTACTTTCTTTAAATTCTGTTTAGTTTAGTTTGAGTTTTTCCTATTTTAATATGTTTGAAGCATTTTCTAATTAGACTTAGGAGCTGACATTAATATAATTCCATATTTTGCCTTTAAAATACAAACTCTTTGTGTCCTGAGAGGATTTTAAATGAAATATCTGGAAATGAATTTCATTTCACAATAATTTTGCTGCGGCTTTGAAAAGATAATTAGAGTTTTGAATTCTTACAAACATGCAGAAATATCAACTATTCATTTATTCACTGCTCCTTTTTATATCACTGTTAACAATGCTAGACATAGTTTTATGTCATATAATTTTTTATTCGGTTTGTTGTCTGGTTTTAAAGAGACAAGTTGTTTTCCTTTTTGCTCCTATTTTGAGAGGTTCTCCGGTTTTTAAGAACCCCTTTTGAAGTCCTCTTGAAATACAAAAATGGAACATCTGTGACAGATCTGCTGGGAGCATATTTCACGTTGGAGGATCCAGGGAGATGTGGGGGGCTGCAGTATTCGCTTGTTAATTTCTTGATGAATGGGTAGAAAGGCCAAGAAGTGCACTCGGTACAGCACGTCTTCACAAGATAGATGATCTCAAATAAATTCTATTCCCAATCAGTTTTTGATTTGTTAGGTGTTAAACCATTTCTTTGTAAGGACAGTGTTTACAAGCCTTGTAATGAGACGGCCCTGGGAGACCTTACTCTTCTTGCTGTAATTTTGATAAATGGAATTCTAATTCATAAAGGATATAGTGATTGAAGGGCAACTCTGGGTCTCGTACACTTTCATTTAGATAAATGTTTGGTACAGTACAGCAAAACTGAGGTGCACTCAGCAAAGTGATAAATTGGAGCAACAGCCAAACCAGAGCCTTTTCTAGCAAGACAAAGGAGCACCATCACTGTATTTCTTTTAGATGGATGTGCGTTTAATATTATAAACCAAAATGGATTTTAGAAACATTTATCTCAAATGCTAAGCTCCAAGTTTGCCAAATTCATATCATGTATTTTCCTCCACCATGTTTCTTACACTGGAAGTATTTCCGTAATCTGAAAACGGGAAGCATCATGGCAAGGTTGTTAAAATAAATTAAATTTCAGGTTCTGCTTCAGATATATTTTGAGTGTGAATAATAATTTGGAGTGTGTACTTTTTTTTTCTTATATTTTGAAAATTAACTTCAGGCATAAATAATATTAAAGGACTGTAACTAACCTAATCGGTTATTGAAAGTAGTTTACTCAGTTATTCCATTCCAGTGTAATTTGAAGAATATCACGCCCTGTGAAAATGAGAAACTTTCACAGCCCTCACCAGAACTACCAGAAAAGAGCGGTATTTTCCTGCTTCCTTCCTCCACCCCATCAGTCTGTGCTGGGCCTGGTCCCCTGCAGTATCAAGAGGTTCACAGCACGAGCGAGTGAACCACTTGATGTGTCAAGTGGTGCTGCACTCCCTTGTAGTAAACACAAATGTGGAAAAATCTGACTAAGCATAAGCAGTTAAATACTTGAGAAAATTCTGATGTAATAAAACTGAAGGTCAGTTAAAACACGTTACTCTTTCTCACTTTTCAAACCTTACAGTTCTTGTTCTTTTTGTGAGATAAAAAGAAAAAAGGGAGGGGACATTGATATTTAATATTGAAAGCTTTTCCACCCCTTAGTTTTTTTGAATCATTTTTGAGTGAATTGTTCTACATACTAACATATGCAAGTGAGTTAAAGATTCCAGCCTAAAAACTGAATTCATCAAAATACTAGTACACATAATGGCCTCAGTCACGACCTTAATTACTGTAAATACCAGTGTGGTCTTAATGGAGAAAAGCTCAGCTTGGAAGACTTCAGATGCTGTCCTTAATTTGGGGTCAGCTTGGGGGAAAAAATAGCCTCTGCTCACTTGCTTTTTGCTTCTCTAGTTTCAGAAATAGCAGTTGAGATAAGAGCAACAATACACAAGAGATTAAAATTGGTCTATTTAAAATGTGAGGTTGCCTCATCCTGTTGTGGGATCCCTCTATTTATAAAAACAAAACTTCCTGACACTCAGATTCTTTTCCGTGCATGTATCTTCACTAACCCATCTGCTTACTATATTCCTCTTGGTTGTCCTGTGATAGTATGAGGTCATGAGGTTTAGTGGGTTTTACCTCATCATTTTGTGTCTGCCATACTAGTATTCATCATATAGAATCACAGCACGGTGGAAGATGATAGAAGAAATCCAAGCACATTCAGTTCTGCTAGGATTCTGAAGCTTAATAGGAAACAAATTTCCAAATTGCTTGCAGGATTTTGAATTATTATGCCAAATTGTGTGCAGGAAGGATTAGTTGTGATTTTTATTTCTTAGGTGGGAGAACTGAAGAGGACTAGATGTTACACAAAATAAATTTGCCTTGCTCCCTTGAGTGTGGTCAATTCTTACCTGAAAATGTTAAAAGAATCAAATTCAGCTAAAGGGTAGTGCTAAACAGAAAAGAGCTTTTTATATGGAAGGTCATGCTTTTTCTTTTCCATATATATAATAAAAGTGTCATAATCCAAGTTGAAGATGCAGAGATTTCCGGTTAGGAAAAGAACAGGAAGTATTCCCGTCTAAGAAGTTACTACAAGTCTGTTATATTGAAAACAAAACTCATGACCTCTCCCTAAGAAAGAAATAGGGGCCAGTGCCACAGCAGTATGTTAAAGCTACCAGAGTAGAATTAGTTTTGTTTGTAGCTGTCAACCTATAATTCTTCCAGTTACCTTGCAATAGTATTTCTGTATTTCTTAAAAGGTTTTCATTATGATTCTATCATTTTTGACCACACTATGTTTAATTTCTTATATAAAGTGAATATATTCTGAAAACATGAGTCGGACCTTCCCAGAATGTTAGATGATGTATCTTTTGCCTTAAGGAGTTTTCAATCTGAGTAGACTAAGTTGCTTGTAGATGAGAAGGACCTGTGAAGCCCTTGTGCTAACTAACTGGCACATGGCCATCACCAGCATTTTTCTTGTGCTCCTTGACATACACTCCCTGTGCATGTCCTTTCCTTTGTCTCTGTTCTCAAGCCCTGCAGAGCTCACCTTGTTACTACAGTATCTTGAGCGATGCCATCTATTGCTTCATCCTCTCCTTCCTATCTTCAAGACCAAAATCACAGCATATCCCGACCTCCGGAAAGCATCTCCTTTGTTCGAAGAGTAGGTGGTTTGAGCCTTGAGATGTCAGTCCGAGGCAGACTACCTGGAAGGCAAGAGCAACTCCTGCTGAAGTCCTAGGCACTGGAAAGCTAGTGGAACGACACAGAGCATCCAGCAAGTGGGAATTATTAAAAGCAGGACAGTCTTTGTGAAACAGAGCTTGTCTTTTATATCAGATGTATTTTGAAAGACAGAACAAGGCTGTGTATTTTGTAATCCTCGACAAAATTTTAGAAAATGCTCTTTCCCTTTTTCAACAAAAATAATGCATTCTGTATTTTTTTACTACTTCACTGTGTTTCTTTGTTATTATTATTATTTAAAATGTTATTCAGCTAAATTGACAACATTTGTAACTTTCTTTTAGGCACTGAAGAAGATGTGGTAAAGTCAAAGAAAACCTTCCGAAGTCAAGCTGTAGTAAATCAGAATGCAGAAACGGAGCTCATGCTGGAGGGGGATGATGACGCCGTTAGTCTGCTGCAGGAGAAGGAGATTGACAACCTTGCAGGTAATTATATTTTTCATTACAAATAAGCTATGAACCAGAAGCTCTTTTAAGCTCGTTATTTCTTAACTTTTGCAGCTAGCCTCTTAATGTTGACAGCTAAGTATACAATTACAGTGAGAACAGCTTCTTTATGTTCTAGATTTACTATCATGTCTTACTTCCCATGAGCGAGGGGAATTGATTACCCTGCACGTGCCCATTGCACAAGCCTTTCCAAGAAATGACAGTACCTCACGTGCTCTCTAGTAATTCCTGTTACTTTTTATTTGAAAATCAGTGCCTTTTTTGGTAGAAGTGGCAGTGGGGAATGATTTGAGTGCTCAGTGTTACGTGGGGCAGAGCGTGGCTGCCGAGGAGCCCGCAGAGAGGCTCCTGCCCCTGCGCTCTCCCCGCCGTGGAGCACACGGGGCTGCTCGGGGCTCTGCCCGCCTGTCCCTGCCAGAGGAAAAGGCTGCATCTTGTAACCAGGGACTAGGGCAGAGTGAAGCTGCAAGTCACACGTAAGCTTCCTTACCTCTGTTCCAAACTGGGAGTGAACACTGTGCAAAAACGTGCGGGAGAGGTCTCTTCTTCCCTGTCTTCCGATGGGGAGCTCTGCCCTGGAGTCACAGTTTTGTCCCTGTGGTCTAGGGAGCTCTGTTACATTTCTGTGTCGAAGGAAAACTACTTTTCCTTAGGAAGTGTAGTGGAAAAAAGGCACATTAAAGGTTGGCAGTGCAGTCTTCAATCAGATGAAATAAAAATATGAAACCTATGAACTCAGTATGGAACTTTTTCAATTAATTTACTTAGAAATACCATTTTGAAATTACTTTATTAGGGGAGATTTTGCAGTGTCTCAGCATTTTCTTTTGCAGAATTGAGTTTCGAAAATAACTAGCCTTGCTCCTCCACTCTCCAAACTCCAGTGGAAGTTTATAGCAAAGATTAAATCATACTTGGATATATTAAAAAAATAAATAAATAAGTAAACAGAGGTTGGTCTCATAGTCTGAAAATTCGAAACTAAATTACGGGGGAAAAGGAAGAGGCTTTTATTTTGGAATAACTAGCAGTTTATGATTAGCCCGATTAATATCGCCATCTCCTTGTTTTCCTTTATATTGACATATAAATCGCTGAGCATTGCTGGGGCACTGTTGTCTTAAGTCAATAAAATAGTAAGACAGGTAGGATCATTAATGTGACATTTTGATCTATATCCTTTTCTTTGTTAGAAACAAAAACACAAAAGCAGCTTCAGCTAATTTCTTATATCTAAAAAAAGTGTTTCCAACTAAGTCTACAATCAGCAATTATTTCTAACTATTGATTAAAACTGCAGAGTGGTCACACAAAAATAATTGTCTATTTTGGAAGTTCTCTCAGTCCACTTTACAGTTCTCATATGTGCCCCAACACTGCCATTTCATTTGAACACATAGATGCAATACAACCCTATAGCTACATCTGTCTGAAAAAGAATATATATATATATCTTTCAGTGAGTCCTTAAATATTTGTGTGCAATGATCCTCTTACCAGAGATCACTATGTATATGACATCCTCTGCTCCTTCAGGACATAGTACAGTGATTCTAGTCCCATGCTTTTATAGATGTAGAAATTGGACCATATTTTAGAAATTAGAAAAGCAGGAATTGCAGAACTTGAAGCAAATTAACTTTTAAAATATTGACAGAAAATATGTCGTAAGAATGTCAGCAATTAGCCTTTGCATTTCCTATCAGCACTAATAAGGACAAGCAAGACACTTGCACATGTGGCAAGGTGATGTGTTAATGGTCCTGTTTATATACCAAAAATACGGACTTCTCAAAAGGAACCCACTTTCCACCACTTCCTTTTACTCTCAGATAAACTGCAGGATTTGCCACTAAGCCTTTGCTCATTCTTAGTAAGAACTGTATTCTTTAAGGATAAAGTGAACAATTTTGATAGGTAATGTTGAGGCATAGTGTCATATATGATATTTTACTGATCAGTGGAAAAAAAAATCTGTGAGTACATGCTCTCCGTTTTGCTGCATGATTTTGCATAGAATAATATCATTATTTTATAGAGTTTTGAGTATATACAGTGTAAATCTAAAACTGGAGACCGCTAACTGATATTGAGAAAAACAGCAGGCAGGGTGTTTTTTTATTCCTAAGAAAATAAGAACTCATAAGCTCTGAAGAGCAAGCCCTGGTAAAGACTGTCATTTTCCATCTAATTCTGGAGAGTGATTACATACATTCAGTGAATCTGATCTGGAAGTCTCCAAGGTGTATCGAGTCATGGTGTATTACAACATCGCTTATATCTAGTTGTTTTTCAGAGTCAATGACACTTAGGAATTTTATAGTCAGATATGTCCGCAATTTAACTTTAAAGCTTAAATCAATTTAAACCTGCTTTATAATGATTTGGATTGTCTCAATAAAGAATCGGAATTAAACAAAATCATTATAAACCAGGTTTAAATTGATTTAAGATTGTCTACATTTAACTAGAACAATTTAACGTTTTTTCTTCCATGAAATGAAGGTACCTTTTAAAGAGACAAGACCTTAGTTTTTAGAAAGCCTTTAACTAAGTCAGTCTGAATATTACAATATTATGGTTTGTAAAGTTAAAACTAAAAAAGGAAAGTTTGAAACAGATTGAGACTATTCTTACAAAGTTATCTGTACATACCTTTTGTTCCAGAGACTCTTTATAGTTTTTCATCAACCATGTGGCACAAATCAATGTAAAGTTCACTTTGATAAATTACATATGGGATGGAGAATTTTTTAGATAATTATAGTCTGAATAATTTTATTATATAGTCTTAGTATTCCATATGTTGCAATCACAGTTGGTCAGATTTCATTATATTAAGTAGCGTTTTAGGAAAATATAAAAATCATAAACCATATTCCTGTGAAGTTCTTAGAATCATGACTTTGTTAGCTTCAAAAATTTTAACTAAAGCAGTATTTTGACTGTATCCTAGTATAATGAGTTATCAAAACGTGTTGTCCTTGTCTGAGCATATACATATTTTAAATTTTACATTTTTCTGTTTCAGTTTTAGCTCCTTTTCTTCCCAGGCTGTTCACTTCAAGAGGCAAGTCACATCTCTGTTAGAACTAATCATTGAGATAGTCCCATCTATTGTAGCATTTTTCTAATATATTGTAAATTTGTGGCAATGCGATCAAATCCACTGTAGTGAGTTAATATTACTAACTCTTCCCGTTTGCTTTTCCTTTCTGATTTTCTAATGCTGTAGTAGGGCTCTTGCTTACATACTTATTTTTTTTCTTTTAAGAGCCTGAGAATGCAAATTTGCTAACAGTTTGTGTTCTGCTTAGTAGACGATATTTTCAGAATGAAAAATATATGGATATATTCTAATATCAACTAGCATTCCCAAGGGGGAGTAAATTTTAACAGATAATTAAGATTCTTTTGGCAAACTATAAACAACAAAAGCACAGACCTCACACCAGAATAGATTCTAGAAAACAAAATGAATGTGGAACCACTTAAGGTTTATGAATTTTACATTTTAGAAATGCATTCTTGTTGCCATTAAGTTGCTGTTGGCTTGCTAAGAATTATTTGTGCACATCTGAGAATAGAATTTGGTCTTAAAGACATTTTTGAAAGATAACATAGTTCTACAGCTAGAACATGTACCGTCTCTTTTGCCATGTGGCTGCATTATCATACAAGCCCAAGCGGGCAGAATAGCCCTGAAAAAATCTTTTGCTAGTCTCTTAACATTCGTTTCTGGAAGAATTAAACAAAAAAAAAAAGCAGCAAAGCTAGGAGGATGGGAGGCTTTGGGCTACTTAAGGAAGACAAATGGCCTTGGCAGGATCTGTCTGGTTACTTGAACAGACTCAATCAGCTCTGACTTCCTCATAAGCCAAAGTGAATTATACCCTCACAAGAGCCTTGCAAGCATAAATACATATTATTCTGTCCATTATACAAGGAAATTGAGCAAGTCATCTAAGTAAACCCATGGTAAGGCACTAACTGACTTAAAGGCATCTTAGTCTTCATATTCCTTAGTCTACAGAATCTTTCTTCCTGCATGAGGTTGAAGAAACTCCCCCCCAATGCCTATGTGAAGTTGTAGTGAGAAGCACTGGTCCAGCTGTCACATCAGCTTTCATAAACCTGAACCTCGGTGTAGACATTATAGAAATAAGCATTTCTACCTGCTAAAAAAAAGAGCTGATCTTCCACCGGAGCCAGCAGTGCTGGCGAGTTCACACCAACGTGAGGCCTAGTGCAGTAAGGCCTCTCGCCCGGTGCAGTGACTGGCTGCCCTGTGCTGAGGAGCGCGTTGTGTCACGGGGCTCGGACAGCCTGGAGCGTTATTAATGAGACACAAGACCTTTCCCTTCCAGGTCATCCGTCTGAAGCCCCAGACAAGATTGCTGGTAACCAAACGTTACCAACATCTGTTTTGTGGCCTAAGCGAAATGAACTTTTTGCCTCAGTTCAGGCAAACTGACAAAAATGATCACAATTATGAGGAATTTCCAATTGAAAAAAAAAAAATGATGCTGTCTTTATGGGAAGTTGGAGTAGTGCCAAAAGTTATACTCTATGTAACTATGGTTAAAACTACTTAGCAGCATCTCAAATAAAACAGTAAATAATCCACTCCTTAGAGGATATCTTTTTATTTTAGGTTCGAAGAACATGTTTAATTTACTTCACTCATGGTATTTTGAAGTCTTGCATAGGGCCAGATATTGTATTAAGAATTGTACCTAAGAGGTGCATCTAAGGCCACAAAAAGGTTGTGGAATATTTCAGATGGAAAACTTAAATACATTTGATTCATGTTAAATTATGTATCTATGTATGTGTATATACATCTGAGATTATTGAATTTTCTGTACTAGAGTTGAGCAATGTAAATTCTGATAAGCTTTTAGCAGCTTTTTCTTAACTATTCTTAAGGAATAAAGTAGGGACATTATTTTATTTTATTTTATTATTTTATTTTTCTTAAAATCTTCTCAAACCCTCTCAAAATGCTTCTAAAGTAAATTAGATCATTTCCATGTTCATTGTAACTGGATTTAGATGAAGAGTGGATTTCCTGAAAGTAAAGAACAATAGCATGGACCAACAAAAGAAAAAAAACATTTTCTTTGGGGCCAACCACTAAATCTTCATCCTCTCGAGCTCCTGGAGGGCTTCATGTGAGAACCGTGTCTCACCTGCCCTGACCCAAGCTCGAAGTTTCTCCTGCCTCTGTGAAGCACCCAAAGAGATGACTCTTCCTAGGAGCCCTCTCCCACAGGGTCCCAGGAGCCTTGACTGAACTGTAAGTGTAGGGGAACAGTGAATGAAGATCATCACCTCTTTGTCTTTCTCCTGAACTTTTTGCAGTCACTTGTTTTCTGTTCATCCTGGAAAACTGAAACAAATAAATTAGGTGAAATCCTTCTTTCCTTCCTTCCTTCCTTCCTTCCTTCCTTCCTTCCTTCCTTCCTTCCTTCCTTCCTTCCTTCCTTCCTTCCTCTTTTGTTCTTTCGTTCATTTTCTTCTTTCCTTCTTTCTCTTTCTCACTTCCCCCTCCTGTTTAAAGTTTGCTAAGGTACTCAAAGTGTTTCCTTATTTTAAGTTTTTTAAAGAAAGCACATGAGTGTGTATGGACAGCCATTCACATCAGCTGGATGACCAAATGTCAGAGTTTCAATAGAAAATATCAGAACAAAATGTTTTGATATTTCTCCCATTTTTTCAATGGAAACTATTCACTGAGTTCAACACATGCTCCTGAATAGCTTTCTCTCCCCAAGCTCCATTTTTTTCTTGCAATTTAGCATTCAAGACAGGAATTTCATTGGAGGAGGGGGATGTGGGAGAAGAGTGAATCCTTTTCCCTTTTTATGGTAGACACATAGCCACACAAACCTTGTACTTCCAAACATGGAAATTTCATTCAGGCAGATATCCATAGTTCCTGCTTATTGTGTATTCAGATTTTGATCCTCAAGTCTAAATACAAAAAGGAAAAACATATTTGTATGAGTTTGATTTAAAGCGTAGGCTCAGGCATAGACTGAAAACAGCTATACTATTGATATGTAGTTGGCTTTCATTTTGGAAACCAAAAAAAGCCCCACAGTGTCTGTAACATTCTATTTTTAGGCATCACAGCGTTTATTTTAATCATTTTTCCACATTACTATCCAAAATAGCTTAATATTTTATAAGGTAGATGTCAGTCACATATGATAGAGCCCCTCTGCGCAGCTTTGAAGAGCTCTTCTCTTTTTACCTCACTGTACCCCATTCTAAAATTGAACATCTTTGACTTTCTTTAAAATGGCAGGTGGATCAAACTTCTGAAATGACCCAGTTCAAAAATTGTTGCTTTGCATTTGTGGAAAGTGCTTCGTGTGTTCTTACTGCCCACTCCAGTCACTTCAGACTACTCAATTTTTTGTTCTTGACACCTTACAAAACTATTTATTTATTTATTTATTTATTTTTCTGAGACTGCCAAATTAGGTTGCAGTGGAAATACTTGCCCACCTACTGCAGAGGTCTTCTACCTTGTCCACAAGCACAAGGAGCTAATGGAGAGTGTCCAGCGCAGGGCCACGAGGACGATCAGGGACCTGGAACATCTGCCCTATGAGGAGAGGCTGAGGGAGCTGGGCCTGTTCAGCCTGGAGGAGAGAAGGCTGAGAGGAGACCTGATCAGTGTGTACAAGTACCTCAACAGAGGCAGTGAGGAGGATGGAGTTGGCCTTTTTTCAGTGGTGGCCACTGACAGAACCAGAGGAAAAAAACAGAAATTGAAGCATCAAAAGTTCCACAGGAACTACAGGAAAAATTTCTTGACGGTGAGGGTGACAGAGCACCGGAACAGGCTGCCCAGAGAGGTTGTGGAGTCTCCTTCTCTGGAAATCTTCAAAACCCGCTTGGATGCTGTCCTGTGCCACGTGCTCTAGGTGACCCTGCGTGTGCAGTGGGACTGTTCTGGCTGATCTCTAGAGGTCCCTTCCAACCTTAAGGATTCTATGATTCTATGAAGTGCATGTTAAGTGCAACTGATTAGCTTCAAAGATCAAGCCAAGCAGCTGTCTGCTGCACAGCAAAAGGCATGCTACAGTACTGCAAAAATACACCAGCACATAAGGAGCTAGCTCTATGTGATTTCACACTTCTGGCCCTTACTGCATCTTCACTATGCACTTACCAACATATAAAAATTCCTGTTCTCCAAATTCCTTATATGACCCATATAGATAGGCCGTATATAGGAATATATACTGTCTATGAGTATATCCAGAATTGTAATAATGCTACATAGAAAAAAAAAAGAACATTTTCACAGACCGGACAAGCTAAAAATGACTCAAGAAGACAGTTTGGTTGGTTAGTGCTGGTTACACTGGTCAGAAATTTCCTAAGTGGCAACCTCATCCAGTGCACTTGAGGGATTGGCTTTTCAAAGAAACGAGGTTGATGTGTGAGGACGCTCCGTCAGCTTTTCTCTGTGTAAATTCTGAATCTGGGAGCCATTTTGGACACAATCTAACCCAGAGCTAGGGTGTTCAGAGGCAAAAAAATTCCTACAAGAAAATCAGGTTGTTAAGGAAAAAAAAAAAAAACTAAATGGCAGAGACTGCAGCATTGATTCTGGTTTCATTTGGTACCACAGAATATATCTGGGAGAGTCTTCAGAAGTTCCCTTGGCGCATAAAAGTAAAACATGCAGTCAACCACTAGATACAGCTGTATAAGAAAACAGTCTTTATTAGTTGTGTAGAGATACTCTATATTGTTGATTGTTTCTTAATACCCAACAAGGCATGTGCTAATTCAACAGCTCATTTCATTCTTCCGAAACACACACACGAGGAGCCAGCCAAATAAATGAACTTTAAAATGTCACAAGCTGTATGAACATAATCCTTCCCTGCAGCACAGGCTCGGGAAGCAGAGGGCTTTCAGTTTATCCTGCAGAGCTTTTCCAGAACGGAGACTACAAGAAATGAAACCCGAGGGCTCACATCTTGCATTTCATTTCTGATCAATCGAGCCCTATTGGCATGACAAGGTGCACAAACTGGACTGTGTAAGATACCTCTCTAGTCTGGTTCACTCAGACTTGCAATTAGGATTTGATCCCTCATGTTCCTGACTTATTATAATGGGTTCCTGTTCCAGTGTGTGTTGCCTACCATGATGCTATCTCTGCTCTCAGAGTTTTCTTCCAATATTAGAGAGGCTTTTCTAAGATGTGGATTTTTTTCTGTTTACTTTCTGATTGAATAGCTGTAGTGGTTCTCTGAGAGCGAAAAACTGTCTCTTCTGTGGGAGTGTTTGGCATCACTTAAGGTTTTCTAGGTTGACGACAGTTCCTTAAACTTCCCTTGAAAATGAGGAGGAAGCCTGTGCAAGTCATAAAGCATTAGTATAGAGTACTCACATCTGGACGCACCACTTAACAGTCAAGCTTTTAGTTTCTGAAACAGCCTAAATTACTTAGTAGTGCCAAGGTATAGCTGCAGGCAGAGCACACTCCGTGAGTCTGCTTTTGAAGAGGTAAATGCAGCACTGCAGTAAGCTGAGTGCCTGTCTATCTCAAACGTTCACATATTTCTGGACGGATGTAAATCATTATGGGGAGTCTTGATTATTTTTAATACCTCATCATCTGGCAGGTCGGGGCGAGCCTGAACATGTCCCAGAACAATTCTAAATCCATCGAAGCCCTTCAGTCATAGGAGCTATGAGATTCTCGTGTGTCACAAAATGAATTGGACTTTACCTGCAAAAGGAGGCAAAATGTGATTTCCTAAATTGGTTTAGGTTGTCTACTAAACACGCGGCTAATTATACTGTTAGGCCTATGGCCAGAAAATACCTACTAAGATCGATTTTGGTAAAGTGCTGAGCTTGTTTATGCACACTCTTTAATTTTATATTAAGTGCCTGTTCTCTATTATATTTTGAACAATGTGGAGAGATACGTATTTTTAGGAATTCTGTGAAACTTTTTTATCGGGAAGAAGTACTATTTCATATTTCTCTTTTAATGTGCTCAAGAAGGTATGGAATTCAAGTAATAATTTACTTGTGGAAGTGCAAGCGTGGCTTCTTTTCAAATGTATGCAAATTATGCATATGTTTGAGAGAAAATTCCTTTATTTTTCCTTAAGTCATGCTATCTTTAAGTATTTTGCCCAGTCTCATCATAAATAGGTAATTACTTCTTACTGTTCATTCACAGTAGTAATATGCAAAAACATTTTTATTTATATTTCATTTTCCTTGTAATCAAATGTGATTGCTGTTATGGCACCATTTAAGAGAACTGAGTTGCTGTAATTGTTTCGTTATTGTTGTTGAAAAAAGACCATTGAAATGCTAGTTTGGGTGTTATATACATTCTAGACGAAAGCAGGGGGGGAAAAGTGGGGAAAAATTTGGAAAACTGGGCCTATCCACGCTGGCAATGACATTCAAACAAAGAATAAAAATCAATCCCTCCCTCACAATATGAAACATATGATTGCGGAAGAATAAAATACCAACAAAGTAAGCTTGGGGATCTCTGAAAACAAGGGAAAGAGTTGGGGATGTTATTTAATGGAAGCGGAAAAAAGGCAAGACGAGTAGAGTTTAGACTTAGATTCTGTCTTTCTACAAACAAAAAGTTGTGCAAATTATCCTGAACTGTTGAAAGTGATATGTAAAGGGAGCTTTCTATATAGGCAGTGCTGTAGAAGCCTTGGTTTGAGTGGAGGAGTCAATCGCTGCTTCTGCTATAGTGGAGAACAAATGGGGGGCAACCATCCACGTGTAAGTTCAATGTATTTATTGCAGGGCTTTTTAAAAGGCTACTCCGTATCAGATTTATGATGACAACAGGGACAAATAGGGTAAATTTTGACAGTTTAATTTTTTTTTTAGGAATTAAGTTGTTTACTTGTTGATTACACGGCAGGCGTGTATAATGGCTATTATGACTTTTAATTGGTTGAAATACTTTTTTCTTTCCTCACTACAGTGTTTTGCCCAAAGCCTTTGGTGTCTATAGCTGTTTCTGCTTGTATCCTTAGATCTGCCAGTATCACATGATTTATATTTTGCAAAACAGAAGGCTTTTTCGGAGGTATGGGTGTGTTGTGAGTGAATTGTTTCAAATTTTGCACGTCTGATCTTTCTAAAAGCAAGTCAGTTACAGAGACATTTGGCATTAGAGTTAGCTGAAGTGCTGGATTAATTTCAGTTCTCTTAATTTCAGAGCGGCTGTGAATGATCTTTAATTATTATTTGCATTATTGAAAGTTTGGCTTAAGTGTCATATCAAAGTACAAATTTGGGTTTATACAAATCATTTTGCATCGTAGGTTAGAGGTTTCAACTAATGTGGTTTGCATTTTCCATGTTAAACAGTTCAAAAAGTCATTAAGGTGTGAGGGTTTTTTAAAGCAGTGTAATCTAAAAATCAAACACGTCAAAATTCACCAGTTTTTTATCTGAATGATTTTGAGATTGTAACATTAAATTAGCCTATATGATTTAGTATGATTTCAAATAAATTGTTCCTCATAATATTTTTCCATCTATAAGTAATTACCAAAATATTTTTGGAGTTAGACTCATGAACTTGGAGCCGGTAACACTGCTTGTTTTCATAATCTAACTTATAAAAGGATATATCTTTTCCTTTTGAGGAATAATTGTGCCCGAGCATTTTAGCCCACATACCTGCAGTGCAATTTCCAGTCTCATAAGAGAGCACGTCTGTAGCTCTAGCAACTAAGATGCCCAATTTATGAAAATGAAAAATTTGAAATTATGGCTCAAAATATCGCTCTTTGGGGGGCTTTGTTTAAGAGCAGAGTTATGATTTTATCGGCCGTGCTTCATAAAGCTCTTTATGAAGCTCTTGAGCTGATGAAACTTTTCCCGTGCGCTGACTTCCAGAACGCAGGGGTTGAATCTCCGTCCCCGCGCAGGGGGACAGGGGTTGTCACTCTCTGCTTTTTCACGGGAGCCTTCCAAGCCCACAGTCGTTTACTTTCGGAAGGGAAACATTATTTTTGAAGTGTGTATGTGCAGCGCCGTTTATTTTAGAGCCGTAAATCACGCGTGCCGGCCGCGGGGCCCGGGGCAGCACACGGGGGCAGTGGCTGCGTGCGAGCAGAGCCGCAACCTGCGGCCCGCGCTGCTCGGGGGCTCAGGGCGCCGCGGCCCCGCGCGGGGGCGGAGGGGNCCGGGGCGCGCGGGGCCGCGGCGGCGCTGGGTGATGCTGTGTAAACATTTTAATATCGGCCTCTTAAAATCCAGCGGCTCTCCCAAAGGGGATTAAAGCGTAATCCGCTCGCTCTATAGCTGGAGTGGATTAATTTCGTATTCTCCCAGTGGCTGCTTGGCTCCCTGAAGGCTGCAACAAAAAGACTCAGCGCTCCTTAAACGTGCTATGGCATTGCGAGTTGTAATTGGAGATTTCCAAAGGACAAGTGTAAAAATGACACGCTGTTAGCGCAGGATAATTTTTCATTTTGTGCTTTCGAGAGAGGAAAAAAAAATATATTACCAAGATTTTTTTTTCAACTTAGTTTGCAACCTAGGCCTCCGAAATCATCCCAGAAATTGGTCAGTGTGTAGAAAACGCTTCTTGCTTCTCCTCGCGAAAGGGAAAAAAAAAAAAAGGAAAGAAAGAAAAAAAGACAAAAACAACCAGCGAGCGTTTTTCCCTCTGGAGAGCAGAGCAGTGTTCGCTCCTCGTTGCATTTTGATGCCTTTGGCGCGTTCACGTTGCACCCGATCTAGGGCGTCATGGGACTGGGACCCACGGCAGGCACCAGGGTCGCGGGGCCCCGTCTCCAGAGGGGACGGGAGGAGGCAGGAACCCCGATTTATCCTGAATGTAGTGGCGGGCTGAGCAGTGGATCTCCCCGGCCGCCCCCGCCCCGGGCCGCTCCGCCAGCGCGGGCCAGGGTCTCGCCGAGGCTGCGCGCCCGCCTTGCGCCCTCCAGGCCCGGCCTTGGGGCCGCTCAACCGCGCTGCTTTATTTATATTTTAGCCACACAGCAGCGCGGGGAAGAGGTAATTGGATTAAATAGATGGCCATCCTTCTGGGATTCAGGAAAGCCCACAAACGCCTCCTTAATATGATAGAAGAGCGGCTCGCTGCCCGCGCGCGGCTTCCGAGGGCGGAATCTGCGCGCACAGGAGCCGCGGGGCGCAAGTGCTGCGCGGGGCAGGAGCCGCCGCCGCGCATCCCCCGCTCCCGCAGGCACAAAGAGAGGTCGCCTGGGGACTAGAAACCCAAATCCACTTGTAATCGCACAGGGGGGTCGGGCGCAATTACTGGAGCGGCCCCGATGAAGATTGATGAGGCTGCGAGGCGGCGCTGCGCATCGATCCGCCCGCGCGGAGCGGCGCGGCGCGGAGCGGAGCGGCGCGGGGGGACGCGGCGAAGATGGAGGCAGGCGAGGCAGGGCGAGCAGCGCGGCATGTGATGCGCATCAGCTGACCCGGGTCAAGAGGCTACCCGGGTTTATTAGGAGACGGAAAACAATAAAATGAAAGAAAATAGAGTTCGTATCAATGTTATGCCGCCTGCCACGCCGGGCTGCTGAAAGCTGCCGCTGAGGCCGGGCGCTTTAGCTTCCCCTTCTACGCGCACGAATCCGCGCCTCCCTTTTTATTTGTTTTACAGCGCAAATGACAAAATGTGCAATATAGTCTCAAATCAGGCATTATAATAAAATAAAACATTAGCGACGTGACAGTTAGGTGAGCCGCATCGGGGCTAATTTGGGCTAATTGGGAGTGTTGCGAGCGCGGTCCCGGCCGGGAGAGCAGAGGTTGTGTCTGCGCCTCGGTGCGAGCTGCGGCCGGGCCGGGTCCGCTCCGGGCCCCCGCGGGCAGTTGCCATCTGGACCCGGTCCGCGTTATTGTGCAGGAGCCTCCAGCCGCACGACACCGCCGAAGTGTCTGGAGCATCCGCTGGGATGAGCGGTTTCCCCGTTTCCCGAAGGTGCCTCGGCCCGACGTTATCCTGAGTTCCTCGGCTTTTATTATTTGTGTGTCAGATGGGCGCCCGTGCTCGCCTGGTCACGCGTGTGTGTCTGTGGGTGCAAATTAACCTGCACGGTGCAGTGGCTGCATCTAAATGCGCTTGATTTCTAATCGCTTCTTAACCAGAGCGAGGGAGCTTCCGAAACACTGACCTCGCAGCCTAGCACAATTCGCTTTCCTACGAAAGATAAGGTGGCGAAAAAGTGATACTCCGGAGTGTCCATTGCATCGAAGCGGGAGTTATTCCTGATTAAAACCTAACAATTTCTAGGAGGGGGGAAAGCCTTTTATAACAGATTTTTCCCTACCCATCTTCTCAGTGCCCCTGCAAGTGCCCTGTTGATGAATATATTTTGTTACACTAATTCTAAAAGGATTAAGTGACAGCAAGTCGAAATTAAAAATATATTGTCACAAATGCACTTAACAACGGTAGCCTTTGTGTGCGTGTGGCATTCAAGGAGCTCCAAAAAATAAAATCGCGCTATTTTGGAAGCTGAGCCCCCCAAAAACTAACGGGCAGATTTGGCCAGGGCGATGCGGGCGAGAGCCGCTAACGGGGGGTGAAAAGGGGGCCCCGGAGCCGGGAACCCCTTTCGGAGAGGCAGCCGTTTTCCACCCTTGGCTCCTCCGAGTTTTGCCGCTCGCTGATTCACCTCGCAGCTCCCAAACTCCTTTCCCGTCCCGGCTGCGGAGCCCAAGGCGCCGACCGGCGCGCAGCGGGGCCTCGGCGGGGCCCGGGGCGCTGCCGCTG